>JAJJWW010012900.1:0-379262 GCA_023531295.1 Papaver armeniacum | reverse complement strand
TGTGATTCCCAATTGCTCAAGTGAGCGTGTACCGGGAGTTTTCGGTTGGAGAGTTGGTGAAGGAATGATGATTAAGTGTGGTTTCATCATTTCTTGAAATCTGGCTGGGTTCGGCATTAGATGATAAAACCTAAGTATGAAATATGGGGCCGAATTAAGAGAGCATGAGACCGCTCTCGGTGATCACGGGACCATCCCATTGTCGTTGAGAGAATCCCCGGAGTTGGTTGGAGAGTTTGGGCCCAATATGAGCAATTGAGCAAATTATGTGAGAATTATGAAAACATGTGGGACCGGCTTTGTGCAAGCCCTAGGAATGACTCGTCGGTCATTAAGGCATGCTCGTGTTACCATGGTGTCGTGTCTCGTGCGAGAGTTCCAGTATTTTCTGATGTGCGTTCGAGCAACATTGTGAATTTTCAGAAGAGTTTACCTTGACTGAAATTCTTGATTTTTGTTGGAATGAGCATGTATGCTCAATTGATCAGTATTTTGTAAATATTAAAATAAGAATATTTTAACGTTCAAAATTGCTGTGAAGAGGCTAGCCGGTCATGCGACCATGTTGGCTTTTGACTTTTCATGATTTGAGCAAAATTTGAGAAATTACGAAGAAATCATGATTTTTGCTCAAACCAAGGAGTTTCATGAATTTGAGGAAAATAATAATTATGAAAGACTAGGGATTGCTTGCTCTTCCACAGATTAGTCAACATGTACCACTATGGCTAGAAGTACTTAATGCGGGTGGTTGGGTACATGCGCACAAGTGTCAGGAAAGAGCATGCAAGTCTCCCATCACATCCGTGTCGGCTAGGCTAATCTCGCCGTTGAACTTAGGTCCTTCTCGAGATGGAGTAAAGTGAATCCTTTGGTATTCCTCGGTGCTTCGCGATAGCTCGTTCCTTTAGTGCTCCACGATCCTGGCCATTTGGATTAGTTCGATGATGAACATATATCATCGTTGGATGCTTCTTGGGTGTTGGCACGTGGCATCGCGCCTTGATGTATCCAGGCACGTTCTCCACGTGTGATTTCTTAAACACGTGGAGAGTGGGGAATTATGTGTATACAATGGGTAATGGCAGAGTTGTCCTACAAACCAGTGGTAATGAGGAAGGCCAAAGAAGAGATTTCCCAAGTTGTTGGTAATAATATAAAGATCGAAGAAAGTGATATTGAAAGTTTACCTTATCTAGGTGCGGTGATTAAAGAAGCACTGAGATTGCATCCACCAGCTCCTTTTCCTTATACCACGCACTAATATTGAAGACACAGAATTCATGGGATATATTATACCCAAGGACACAGCTGTGTTAGTTAACGGGGGTATTGGGAGGGATCCAGCATTATGGGATGATCCATTCTCATTCAATCCAGAACGTTTCTTAGGAAATACTACGGATTACCGCGGGAAACATTTTGGATTTCTGCCGTTTGGAGCTGGAAGACGTATATGTCCTGGCATCTCCATGTCCCATCAAATTCTTCATATTGTGGTTGGGTCATTGCTACAATCTTTCGACTGGACCCTCGAATATGGCGTCACACCGGAATCCATTGACATGAACGAAAAACTAGAGACGACATTGCAAAAGTCCACTCCTTTAAGAATAACAAGTAGTGAGCACGTGCGTTGCACGTCGACGATGCTATTTTTCTACTTTCCAAATAATTTGATAGTAATTCGAAAAAAATATTTTTTTATTCGAAAATTAGTAGTTGTTTATACTTAAGAATCAATCATTTGTTTTGTTTTTTTTTTTTCAATTTTCTTCTAATATGTCTAATTTTAAGCCGTTTCTAACTTTTAAGGAGAAAACATATAAGATTAGAAAACGTAAAACAAAAATTGAAAAACAAAAAATTTGATATCATTATTTATGCTCATTCGTAGCTAATTTAAAAAGGATTTTCAAATATATAAAAATTTACAAAATCCAGAGCGTGTAGTTTAAAAGATATGAGATTTTTAAATATATAAAAAGTGCATTTTACTTTTATGTCCCTGTAAACATTCTTTATACTTTTTAAAATCTAACTAAAATCTATTTTGAAAATAGGAAGTCAACGATCTAACTGGACAATAACAATATTCCAAATTTTATTTGTGAAATCTAACGGTAGAATTTTAAAGATTGTAGATCCAACGGTTATATTATTTACTTAAGTTTTGCAATCCTTGTTGCTATTAAAGGGGAGGAGATACCTAGAGCATCGGCTCTTGCAGCGTGACATCAAATACTCGGAAACGTTTGGAATTAATGATATTCATCCCATTCCCATGCATCCATGAATGTTACAGTTTAGTTTGTTCTTAATCATCTACATACGACTCTCTTTGAAGCAGATTGTGTTCATAAAATAATGCATTTTGCAGCTGTTATTGTAGGCATGTTGTTCATGTACCTGAATTGTACCTGCAAACTAATGTGTGCTTAAATCTTCACTTAAATCATGAGCCAAATTTATGGCATTCGACACTTGATTTTCGACTGCTTTTTCCAATTTCTATTTGAACTTTAAGAACCGCATTCAGAGTCTATTGTAGAAGCTAAGGAATTGGAAAACGAAAGTTCTTGACTAGAGTAGAGTCAAATGATCAGTTCCGTTCCAGTTTTCTTTCTAGACTTCAAACCATATTGCTAAAGAACTCCTACGTACAAAAAAGCAAGTCAAAAGAACAAAAAAGTACATCAAATTGAATATACTTATTAATAGAAATTTCTCGAATGTATAAATTTAATGTAACCCTCAAGAGAATTGTACTTTGAATATCCCAGCAACAAACTTCTCATCGATCATGTTATTCTTCGACTCTGGATATTTGAGATGGTCCCTAGTATACATAAACACTGAGCTGAAATATGCCAAAAACACAGCCGAACTGCATACGATGTTGTCGACTGTGTTTCCAAATCATTTGCTTAATATTATGTTTACATCTCACGGGGTCAAACCCACATTACAAAATTAATTATTTTCAACTTTATAAAACCATCCACTTTGTAACCATCCCCCCTCTTTTTGTTTCTTTATTATTAAGAATTGAACTTTTTTCTGTACACGTCTCATTGTTTGCCGTCCAGTGCAACTTCGCATTTCTCCCATAGTGGCAGGTCTCCTTCATATGAAATTCAAAATAGAGTAGCGTAGTTAGTCTCAAAGTGAGACAAACCATAGTTGATGCTCTTACCTTAATTATTTTACTACAAGGAAATGTGAATTAAAATTTTCAAGGACAAATAGCCAAAATGCCCCAATTTAGGAGGCATGGTTGCGAAAATGTCCCGGATTTTTTTTGAAAAAAGTTAAAATGTCCTAATCCGTTAATTTTTCCATCCAAGTTAGTTAAATTGAATTTGGCACACATGTGAGAAAAAGACAATAATAACCCTTCAGGGTTAAGGGTTTTAGGGTTCGGGGGTTTCAGGGTTTAGGGTTTAGGTTTGGGTTCGGGGTGGTGGTTGCGGTGGTGGTCGTGGTGGCGGCGACGATGGTGGTGGTTACAGTGGTGGCGGCGGCGATGGTGGTTCTATTAGTGGTGTGGCAGCGATGGTGGCGATGGTGGAGGTGGCGGCGGTGGAGGTGGTGGCATTGGTGGTTCTGGTGATGGTGGCGCCGTTGGTGGTGGTGGTGGAGGTAGCGATGATGGAGACAGTGGTGGTGGAGGCGTTGGCGGCGGTGGTGGCGAAGGTGGCGGTAGTGGCAGCGTGGAGGTGATGGTTAAGGTGGTGGTAGCGGCAAAAATATGACACATGTCGTAATATTAAGGGTTTATTAGAAAAATGTCAATTTAATAAAAATTGGGGTTAAAAATGACTTTTTTTCACATGTGGGAATTTATATGTGTGCAAAATTGACCATTTAACTAGCTTGGATGGAAAAACTAACGAATTGGGGCATTTTAACTTTTTTTCAAAACCTGAGACATTTATACAAACGACGCCCCAAAATTGGGGCATTTCAACTCTTCGCCAAATGCGATTATTTTTATTGATAACCCGGAAAAGTAGTACACTTCCAACATCGTGTTAAAAGCAAAAAGGAAGAACATTTCTTGTAACTGGTCACATATCCCATAAATTTGTTGAAAGCTAATGAAAATAAATTTGCAATGACCATTATGTAAAAACCTATTTCGGGATCAATTTTCTTTCTTTCTACTGTTTTTCACACTTTCTTTTTTCTAAATAGTTCTTCACTTGATGGTTCAACATATTTGTGTTCCTCAAAGAGGCTACCACAGTACGTGGAATACACCATTTCAGCAAACAATGGCAGTTGCAACCACGCAAACAAGGATACTGGAACACATGCAACTAGCACTATGGGAATTATAGACCACAAGTTGCTCGCAAACACGATAAAAATTGATGCACCAAAAGCTACCAACATGGTTGCCAAAGATACAAAAAGAGTTGCTAAGCCTATTATCATTTTTTGTGGCAGGGATTTTAGAAAATCCTCATCCGCATATCTTGACGTATATATAGTTAGAAACATGAGTACTGACGTCACCGAAGAAAATAGAGCCAGGGCATCAGATACCAAGAAAATTGTAAAGGATGTATTTCCGAAGAAAACAGGAGCACCATTCTTACTGCTATTACCATCACTAACATTACCTCCAGGAGCAGTAAAAACTGCTGCAAATGCTACAGTAGCAATGAGGGCAGTTACTATCATGCATGATTGAGATGTATCCTTAAACCATATCTCTGCTTTTTGCTTTAAGTCGCTGTGTTCTAGCGCAAATATTTCTTGAGCAGTACGCTCCTCCGTATTCCTGATGAACTTGTGCGTTTCTGGAAGAAGACTCTCCACTCCCTGAGAAATATGAAATCAGAAACAAAATAGTGAAAAATAATACCAAGAACAATGGAGCTAACTAGGTGATGGTATATATCATAATAAGATACATCAGCATGGCCTCTATGAATTACGAAACTTGTGGCTTTTTTTTTTCCGATCAAAATAAAAAAAGACATAAGTTCATAAAATGCTATTGTTCTTTAGAGAGTAGACGAACTCATGCTTACCTTAAACCATTGCAATTCTCGTTGCATCTGAAGAGCTGCACCAGACACCAAATTGATGTGAACAGAGGAGGCTAACGCAGCAGCATGGTGCAAGATGGTGTTATTGGAATCATCTCTTCTAAAAACCAGATCAAATATCTCGTCTTTATTTGCAGTTTCATATATGAGTTTCAGTATCCTCTCATTCCTTTCCTCAATGGCTATTTGTATCAAAGTCTGACCCGATATTCTACGCGTTATCAAGAAAGGAAAATTCCGGAGACACTCCTCTACAAAGTCTGTGGTTCCGCGTTGCCTTATGGATGTCTTAATTAACTTAGTATCTGTAAAAGAATTAACTACCTCGTCGTCCTTCATAGTTTTACGGACATGCTCAAACATACACTTGACCAATGCAGAGGTTCGTCTATGCGCTAGCTTTTTTCTATACTTTCCTTATACGATGAGACGCTGAAATAACAATACCAGAAACCAAAATGAACCACCATATAAACAAAACTCTTGATCAACGTACAGAGATATCACACTTAGCTAGTTAGCTAGATGATCAAATTAATATACGTTTATAGCTAGCTCAAAGGAAAAATACCTCGTATTAACAAGACCGTGAGGCAGTTCACTAGCTGAGTCGACTACTGAAAAGTTGGAAGGGTTTTCTTCGTCTCTTAATCTTTTAAACTTAAAACTCACAGAAGTTAGACCTCCCGGAATTACTGCATCATGTATGACATTGGCATTTTTCAGATATACATTATCAATGGTATTAGAATATGGGCATCCAACTCAAAACCAATTGGCAATGAGTGGAGAGGCCCTAATAGATTATAAACCGCAGGATCTTAAATAACCCAACCATGTGGGACTAATAATCTCAACACGCCCCCCTCACGTGTAGCCTCGGCGGGTCTTACAAACACGTGGACAATTAAATCGGGTGACGTGAGTAAAGGTGCGGTCAATTGACTCGTCTTGAAATAACTTTGCTCCGATACCATACTAGAATATGGGCATCCAACTCAAAACCAATTGGCAATGAGTGGAGGGCCTAATAGATTATAAACCATGATATCTTAAATAACCCAACCATATGTAGGGACTAATAATCTCAACAAATGGTATAATGCCAGAAATGCATAAATTTAAAAGAGCAGAATCACTTGCATGAATAGACTTTGTGCTGCCACCATGTGAGCTTGTCCCCACTTAGAAATGCATACGGCTTCAAAAACAATAACTCTAATCCACACATATTGTGTTCCAGGGATGTCTTCATTGCCAATTCTGGAAACCTTGCAACAATATCTAATGCCACGTCTAAAAAATAAGAAAAAAAAACAGACTAAGCCGAATGAATGAGAAATGTCTACTCACTTCTATTAAGCTAATTACAACTTTGGAAAAGTGAAATTCAATATGGAAAAAAAAAAAAAAAAAAAAAAACATATTGACAGCTAGAAAGCCCAAGAAATTTAACAGCCAGAGACTTATTGATTGTGGCTTCACGTTCAAATATTTACTGTATTAAACTACTTCTGCGTACCGTAGCAATTGGCGTCAATTGCAGAGCACAACAGGGAAGCTCCATCGCTACCAACAAAATGTCTAACGTTCCACTCGTGTAGTCTCGTAAAGAATCTGAATCGTAGTTTTTTGCCCAAACGTAACACAATTAAGAGCATGTTTCAGCGGTATCCATCCCTTCTTATCGGGTACCAGAGCCAAATCTGAGTTCTCACTTAAAAATATTGCAGCAGCTTTATGATTTCCATACCTCGCAGCAACATGAAGTACTGTCAAACCCCACGATCACATGTTGGATGAAATAATGCTCCGGGCATGAATCGCACAGCTTCCCATACGAACTGCGTGTGCATATTAATTACGGCTATGTTTAATGCTGTCTCAAAAACAGTAATGATCCCTTGTGTAACCACCTGAGGATATTGGTCAAAGTATTCGATAGCTTTTTGCCAGTCACCTGCCTGTGCAGCATGAATTAATGGTTCATAATCCAGCAGCGGATGACCCTCTTCTTTGGTCATGCAGATGCAAAAGGCAAGTAAAACTGTGTGAGAATACGGGCATCCAACTCAAAACCAATTGGCAATGAGTGGAGAGGCCCTAAGGGATTATAAACCGCAGGATCTTAGAAACCCATACATTGTGGGACTAATAGTCTCAACACGCCCCCTCACGGATCTTAGAAACCCATACAATGTGGGACTAATAGTCTCAACACGCCCCCTCACGTGTAGCCTCATTGGGTCTAACACGTGGACAATAAATTGGGTGACGTGGAGTAAAGGCGCGGTCAAATGACTCGTCGCAAATAGCCTACTCTGATACCATGTGATAATACGGGCATCCAACTCAAAACCAATTGGCAATGAGTGGAGAGGCTCAAGGGATTATAAACCCGAGATCTTAAACCATACAATGTGGGACTAATAGTCTCAACAAAAACAATAAGTATCAGAATATCAAGGAAAAAGAAAACTAGGCATTTTGACAACCCATTTTTGTAGCTTACCACTTTCAGGTGATTGCATCTGTTCAGCATCACCAAGTACCTGTGCGAGTGTATTATCTTCTTGATCAACGGCACTACTATGTATCTTACCACCTTCTGCTGCTAATAAATTTGTCATGTATATACCAGATGCACAACTGAAAAACTAATGAAAAAAATTGTAGTAAACCATAGAAAGCAACACTTCAAGTCTTTCAAAAGTCACTTCCTGGGATTCAAACAGTGTTTCCTTCAGGGACTCGATCATTCTCTCTTGTGATTTAACCAGTCTCTCCTGAGATTCAACCAGCCTTTCCTCGAGAGTCTCAACCAGTCTTTCCTGGGATTTGACCAGTCTCTCCTGGGATTTAACCAGTCTCTCCTGGGATTCAATAAGTCTATAGAACATATTTTCTTGGTGAGATCCATATTCTTGATCATCAGCTAAATCTCTAGTAGACATTTTGTTGGGTAAAGGAAATGGAATATTTTTGGTGGTGTAAATCACTGTGACAAAGTCTAATAATAGGGGTGGAGCTGATGGCGTGTGGACCAGGGGGACCTCACATTTCATACGTTTTCCTTTCGGTCCGCCTCGCTCTCACCTGCCTTACCTAAAAAAAATAAAAAATATTTTCAAATTGGACTCACACTCACTGAAAGAGTCGTTCATACGTCTATTCGACGCAAGACGACCTCGAAGTTTGAAGTCTTTGGAAATATCCGGGAAATTCTCGGAAATCATATTCTCCCAGTAAAGATCTACCGGTCCACGCACTAAATGACTCTTGCTTTGCCCGGGTCAAATTGGGACATCCCGAACTAATTGGGGTGTATCCAATGAGATAAAAATAAGGCTATTTTGAAGTAAAACACAAAACCTTAGCTGCATATTTACAAAATAGTTTTTTTTTTTTTTTTTTTTTTAGATGGTTATTTTAAAAAGAAAAAGAAAAGAAATACAAGTCTAAGACAAGCCCTTCACAAACAGTTAAGAGTGGAGAACAATTTCCCAATTAAAGAGAACTTGATTTACAGTCGTCTCTTTAAATACATCTTTCTCAAAAAACCAAAGAATGAGAGTTTGCTTGATGATCAAACAAAGCTCAATAACTTCCATAAATCTTCCTCCGTGAGCTCTTAAACATCTTTCCTTCCTAATGTGCCACAATATAGCATAAATCAAAGTATTCCAAATGTCTTTCTTCCTCCCATTTAATCTCACTCCAAACCAAGAATCAAAATGATTGAAGACACCGCTATTAACACTCCAATTCATATGACAAGAATCCAGAAAATACCACACACCATATTCACATTGTAACAGTATATGATCAAATGTCTCTTTTTCCTTCTTACAAATGCTACACATTGTATTATGCACATCAATATCTCTATGATTCAACATGCTTAAAATTGGCAGAGAATTGTGGTAATTGGCCCACAGACATGAAGCACTTTTTGGAGGAATATCCTTTCTCCGAATTAACTTTTTCAAAAGACAGTCTTCTTGCTAACCATTATGAACATCATAACATACGCACTGAAAATGATCCAACATTGTAAAAGTATCATCTTCATTAAATAATTCAGGCATTGGGCCAATCTCATTGCAATTCATTCGAGCTCCTCACCTGCAGAAAGTCTTCTTCTTGCTTTTGAACACAATCTTCCCCCTTAAATCATATCTGCAATGCTAGCTGTATTCTGACAACAAACTATGTAAGCAGCAGTATATTTGACTTTAAGTGGACCATTTTTTGTCCACTTATCACTCCAAAATCTTATACCTTTGCTTTTCTTTAACTTTAAAAAACATAATGTCCATGCGAAAATTGAGTTGATTTTAAAATTATTTTCCACATACTCCTTCCATATGGTTTGTTATCATCACCTAAAATCAAAGCATCTTCAATTTTGAGTTTTTGTTGCACCACATTTCTCCATAAGGCTTGCTTCTCCCTTGAATATCTCCAAAGCCATTTTCTTTCAAAGCTTTAATTATTCTTCCCAAGTTTGTAACACCCAATCCACCATTCTTCTTAGAATGACAAATTTTCATCCAAGATGCCCAACACATTTTCTTCTTAGCCTCGGAAGAATCCAACAAAAAGTTGCTCATCAACCTAGTTATCTTCATCAAAGACAAAAAATAAATTAGCAAACTGGCAAGACAACTCTTGATCAGTACCAATCTTCTAGCTTTATTCAAAAACCCCTCCTTCCATTTAGCTAATTTCATCTCCACCCTTTGAAGAACCACATCCTATACTGATGCATTTCTAGAAGTTAAGTTGCACCTAAAGGTAAACCCAAATATTTGATTGGCAACTGTTCAATTTTACAACCCAACTCCAAAGCAAGCGCTCATTAATAATATCATCAGCACCAATACTAATCATTGAATTTTTTTCTAAGTTCAGTTTTAATCCAGTGATTAGTTTACGCTAATAGTTAATCTATCCTTTCTAAACTAACACTAAAAAATCTGATTAGGTTAATTAATTTAGTTAGTTAATTAGTTGATTAAAATTGTAAAATTATGTTTTATTTATATTGAACTCATGGATTATGTGGGTAGATTTTTAATATATATGCGTTTTTTTTTTGAGAATGTTGTTTGTAACGGAAATCAAAATCATACTACCCAAACACATATAAATATGGGATTGTAAAGCTTTTGGGTGATTTCATAATAAAAATTACAGAAGAACAGTTTCAGTTCTGAAAATATAAAATTCGGCAAGGTTGACAAATTTGGAAGATGATGAGCACAAACGGTTGGCGGTCTAGTGAACAACCATTATGCCGACTATTTATTTTTTGACTTACAAGAAAGCAATTGTAAATGATTGATTATTCGGCATGATATTTATTTATGAGCCTACCGACTTAATAGTAGTCGACATTGTTGTCATTACGAAAAATGACGACCACAGGTTAGTCGGCATGTTTTTAGTTTAAAACCCTGTCCGATTTTTGTATATCAACAAAAAACTGAATTTGAAAAGATGTTATACACTTTATTCATGTAATTTTGGTTATTACATTGATTGAAACATAACTTCTAACTCCTTTTAGTGGGAATCACGGGTGCACTTAGCACATGCATCAAGCCTTTGAACCCCCTAGCTAGGCGATTCTAGTGGACCCAAAAAATCTACATAACAACTTCTAAAACCATCAATCATCGTCGGAGGAATCGGAGGAATAGCCGTGGTGCTCATACTCCGGAATTTTGGATACCATGAAATGATAGCTTTCATCAAATGTGAATGATTCCCCATTTTCCTCCAAGTAACGCGCTTTTACGACTTCGTGCTACAAAAACACAACACAAACTTACTTAGTAAGTGTTGTTTAATTAGAGGATCAAAAATAAAATAAAATACATTATGCAATATAAAGCATAGAAATACTTACAAATTAGTCGATGGGAAATCTAAGGTGGCTAGCGTTCAAAATCCGTTTTGGATAGTTATAAGTCACATATGCCTTTTTGGATAACTTGGTGCCTATCATGAATTTGTTGAAGACTTCTTCTCTTTGGATTCTCATAATAAGTATTTGTTATATATCTTCGCCCAAAAGGTTTCGGGTTCTATCCTTACGGGGGATCGATCAACAACTCTACTCTCGGTGTACCATGTTTTGATGATGGAAAAATCTTCAGTGGAGTCAAATGATGCCATGGTTGTATGTAGAGGTATGAAGAGAGTTAGAAAGCATAGAAGATGGTTTGAGATTTGTAGAATATTTGAAAATAGGTGTGTGTAGTTTTGTAGAAACAACTAGTGTATATATAGGATAGTGCACAAAGCTAGATGTTGGGGTAGTCGATCTATGCAGTTGTAAAATTTGAATTTTGAACTTCCCGTCAAGGTTTTTGTTTCCCCCATATGCCGACCATTCTTAGTCGTAAGGGTCTTAATTTATTTACCTGGCGGCTAATAGAATTTTCACACACATGAGAAGGTCATATAATTCTGCCTATATATATAGTCGGAAAGACATTTGTTTATTACAATGACGACTAACATATAGTCAGTTGGGTCGTAACACTGTTAATATGACGACTATTGGCAATTTAGCACACAGTAAAAAGCCATATTCATTGAACATTAGTCGACGCGATAATTATTTAAGAAGATACCGACTAATACATGGTCGTCTAGGTCAGGTCATAATTTATTAACATGACGACTACTAACTTTTTCACACACAGGAGAATGTCAGTTTCATCTATCATTAATTGGCATGGTAGTGGTTTAATTATAGTGACGACTAATATATAGTCGGTTAGGTCGTAATGTTCTCAATCCGACGACCCCGGTAATTGCATCATTTTTGCTATCAGGGTCGGCAGTCTGCCCTTTTACAACCTTGTCTTCTCTTGTTTAGTCGCCACTGTAACTAAACAAACCATTCATTCAACACCTTGCCGACTAAATTTTAAACTTAACGTAACTAAACAAACTATTCATTTAATAACTAGGAGTCCAATATTTTTCCAAAAAAAAAAAAAAAAAAAAAAATTGTCCAAACAACCTTAAAGGAAATTTTCAACCATTAACCTTGACATAATGTCTAACACATAAATAAATAAACTAGAAATTCATTCATTCACGACCATGACCACTACCACCACCATGGCCCTGTTTAGTACTTTGGAGACGACCACTATCACTTACACGATTAAGAGGCCTCTTTAGTTCAACATTAGCTCGCTGGAACATTTCGGTGGAATCTTCATTATCAATAGTCTTAGCATAGTCATCGTTCTTAGATTTCTCTTCAATCGACAAAGGCTATCCTCTATCTCTCATGCAACATATCATCTTCACAAAGGTTTTTAAGTGTTCATTCTATTTTCAATTAAACAATAAAATGATTCGATAATGTAATCTTAAAATAATAAGAACAACTCTACTTTTACTTACGAAATTCTTAAGACTTGATGATGGGTCTTTCGCGGTGTTCTTCCTCTTACGAGCCGGTTGTTCAATAATTTATTCTCTAACCACGTTTGGATGAGCAAAACCCAATTACCACGAATGTAATTCTCATGAGCTTCATGACCTTCGATCTCCTGTGCAAAAGACTCAAATCGATTCTATGGTCACGTTTATCGTTCCAATGAGAAATTTATGATTGTGGAGCGTAAACGACGTCAATAGTTTTATGGGACGTGGCTTTGCATTCCTTCCTTACCACTTTATAGAACGGGTCATCACCGGATGGGGTACTTCTTGGACGTAACCCAGTTGTCGCATTACCCGATGTGGATCGTACATTGAAAATCCTTGGGGTAAAACAAGGGACTGTAGTAAAATGTAACATCATTTCTCCTTACGATTATTCTATCTTTTCTATCATCTCGATACAGATCAAATATTACCTCATCGCAGTCATTTTGTCCAAGTCAAACCTCATGTTGATAAGTTGTTGAGGCATATCCATCACCCGAGCACCGAGTAAAAGTGTATCGGGCGTCCTCTTGGCTTGTGCTTCACAAGATTAATAATGTTGACTTTGATGTTGGGGTTGGCTTTCACCAAAGAAGGGAAGTTCCCATATATCCAAACCTATGTAAACACAAAGTTTAGTAAGAATCTTATCTTACAAGCATTTTGCGAATACTAATGATTTAGACAATAGAATTACCTGGAAGAGACTTAGATTTTTGTTAACTTTCTTAGTGAGTGCCCTTGAAGCCTTTTCCAACTCTGCATTCAAGAATCCAACCACCAAAGTACCCCAAAAATACGTATGTATCTGATTAAGGGGATGCAATAGTTGAAGATACTTGGCGGCGACCAAGTTTCCTAATCTGTCGGGTAAGATACGATTAGCCGGACGTATAGCAAATAAGTGGACGCAGAGTAGCATTGACTTGCACCAAGTCCACACTTCCTTCCATGTCAAAGATTTCCTAGGTCCCAGAGTATATGACACTCAACTTCTTCAGACTTAACTTCTTGCTTGTATAAGCATCCTTCTTCACAAACATAGTCTCCGTCTTCGTCTCATCCAAACCGAACAAGATCTTGGTTAATTTGAAAATATTCCCCCAAGAAATTTAATCATCATATCTATCTTGGATGGCTTTTCCCCCAACCTTGAATGGGAATAACATTGTATCAGTCTCTATGTAGAACCTCTTATAGAATGCAGATATTGTAACTTTGTCATACTCAACAACCGAACTCTTCATTGCATGCCACTTTCCCAGAAAAATAAAAATAATAAAAATACTTTTACCTAAAATACCTTGTAAATCCAATTTATAAGGAAAAGGATCTTGAAATACTGAACTCACCTTTTATCGACAAAAACAACACAACAGAATGCGTTTTTTTTTATGATGATTCTCTTCTTGATTTGTTGATTGAATTCTTCACAACGATTGTGTGCAACTACTCTCAGAATATCAAAAACCATGCGCTACATTGCAAATTCATCAACCCCCAACGATACTTCATGGCAGTGAGCATAATTTTGGATAATGACAACCAATTTGCATATAATGTTGAATGAATTTCCAAATTATTTCCTTAATAAAAAAATATATATCCCACAAGGTCGATCCCATTGTCAAATTCATTTTCCAGACTTTGTGAAACCATCCATTTTCTAATCTTTACGAAGGAACAATAATAGAAATTACTAGCACACATAAGGGTGCCTACTGCCTAGTTCCTACACCAAGAACAATTTTTTTTACTGATCCGCACTTGTCTAAAAACAACTACTTATTGTACGGCTCAGTTTGATTTTTGGATTAAAGGCCCAATAGTTAAATACTTCTATCAAAAGATCGGTATGTGGCAGGTAGGCGGTAGCGGTTTGCAGTAACTTATGAATGAAGTATAAAACAAACTGCAAGAGTGTGACATAGTGAGATGTGGGAAACTGAACACACACCTTCACCTTGAACTCAACTACTCAAGAGATAAGTTTTTGAAATGAAAACATTACACTAAAACTTTAAAGGTTATAACGTGCATTTTCTTCGATTCACTTATTGGAAACTTCAGCTCCATATTATTATTATTTTTTGATCAGTCAATAGGAAAATTTATTGAAAAGAGGTACTTAAGGGGTACCTCAACCCAATAAATACAACCGAAAAAAAAAAGGAAACTGAAAGGGGATTCGGTTACCCAAGAAAAGAAAAAAAAAAGCCAAAAATACAAAGTAAAAATCCCACGATCTTACTTTTGAACATCCAAATCAATGAGAATGATAGAAATTTTTATCCCACAATGCTATCACCGTGTTGGCCGTTAATCCTTATATTTTAGTGTTAGACTCCGCCCAAAAGAAAGCTTGAATCTTGATATCTCTAATCAAACTTGCCAAATTTTTCTTTTTGTTGTTGAAGATCCTAGCATTTCTTTCATTCCAAATGCACCACCATATAGCAACCGGTAAATTGTTCCAAATGCGATTAAGACGCTCATCACCCCATTCATGCTTCCAATTTTTTTATAGTTGTGGCGATATTAGTGTTGTAGTTCTATTGGAAGCTACATCCTTCAGCAAAGTATGTCCAAATTCTCTTAGTTCTCCAACAACCATAAAAAAAAATGAGCACTTGTTTCATCTTGCTCCTCACAAAACCAGCACAACCTATTCACATTAATACCTCTTCTACTTAATTCATCGGTCGTCATCAATCTTTGATGATAAATAAGCCAAAGAAAGAAATTTAGCTTACATGGGTAAGACCGACTCCAAATAACCTCATTCGGGAAATTTATGTCACCAATTTCCATAAGCGAGGTAACCCCATGCTTGACCGTGTAACTATCCGATGTACTATTTTCATCAACCATCCATAATCTAGAATATAAAGCACCTTCTTGTATATTCACCATATGTAGTAACATATTTATGGAGACAATCTCCCTCATTATGGTTCGAGAATACCTCCTTCGAGTCATAAACTTCCATTTGATTCTGTTACTCGAGATCTCATATAAACGAGCTACAATGCACCACTTGGTTCTTGAAGCTTCAAAAGCCAATGGAAATCTATTGCATAAAACACCATCTCCAAGCCAAAGATTTTCCCAAAATCTTGTCTCATTCCCCGCACCGATCTTAAACCTAACATGTTTGTTGAAATCTTCAAGCACACCATAAATATTATGCCACAAGCTAACACCCTTTGGCCCTTTAGATTGTAGAGTTTCCCAACCGGTTGAAGTTTCACCAAATTTTTCCGCAATAATATTTCTCTAAAAGCTTTTGTTTCCGTTCCAAATCTCCACAACCACTTTTTAAGGAGCGGCAATTCATGTGTTTGGACTTCCGAATTCCAAGACCACCATGTACTTTAGATTTTCCAACCGTGCTCCACCTAATGTTGTGTATTTTTTTCTTGTTAGAATCATCATCCTAAAGAAAATTTCTTATTATTCTATCAAGTTTTTTTCTGATGGAGAAAGGGGCAAGAAAGATTGATAGATAGTATATAGGTAAACTAGCCAAGACACTTTTAATAAGAGTCAACTTACCACTTCTCGATATTGTCCTCCCGTCCCAAGGGGCGAGAATACGTACTTCAGCTCCATATTATCATCAACCTAATCAAATCTGTTGAGTCGTATTTCATTTTGGATGAAGTACATCATGTCAGCTAATGATGGTAAACTTATTTACTTGTTTGATATGCTGGTTTTCATCAAAATGAAATGGGCAAACAAATTCTAGCTTTTGATGGATAACTCCTGGAAACTTCAAATTAAATTTTGTCCCGATTCTTGTATCCTTATAGCTGAAATAAATATCTTCAGCTAGCGGATCATCCTTAACAAGTGTATCCATAAGTCCATGATACTTAGCTTTCAATAGGATATATTTGGCATTGTGTTTTATTTGCCTCTTTTAGCACATGAGTGAAGACGCAAATGAGACGTAACATGATCTTTGATAAGAATGTGGGAAGGTATCTTACAAAAGAAATGACCAAAATCCTGCAGCTGCTAAAGTCGATGATGATGTCAAAAGCCTTTCATGTAAGTTCTTTGTCATTTACTTCTCCTTGTAAAAAACCTTGTATGTATACAGCTTAACTACGTAACGGAGTTAATGATAAGCCGCTGAAAGTGGTTAATCATAACATGTTCCTTGCAAGTGTTGATTTTAGATGCAGTGATGAGATTTTAACAATCCTCGCTATTATTCAGACACGGAAAAATCTTTTACAGGCCCAGTGAGAAGCAAGCACAAGCAGATCAGTTGAGGGCAGAGTATTTTCAGCCCAAGGGAGATGATCTTACTCTTCTTGCTGTTTACGAGGCACGAATTTAGGCGAAGAATTTTTCGTGAGCATGGTGAGTTGATGTTATGGTCTCGCATAACTTCTACTGATTTTTCCTCCAAACGTGAAGATGATTATGACAAGAAACGATCGTTGTGGTCTCATTAGAGGGACACCAATACCTCTGGTATCATTCGAGGGACACCAGACCTCCTATCGATTACTTCGAGTGTAATCAAACTCTTAATCAGAGAAGAACTCCAACATTCTCATAATTCAATTCATAACTTTTTATTATTATATATATATAACATCTTAGAAGAAACTACTTACGTAACTACCTATTTGATAACTACAAACATAACTGCACAAGTTATTATCCGATAATACACATAGCACACACGTACATAGGCACATAACAGTTGAAAACTTTGTGCAGTCAAATCTATGGTGAGGAGTGCACAAGATGTACGAAGCAACTGCTCACCACTACGGACAGGTATAAGCTGAATGCCAGTGTGTGCGGAAAACAATCTCACCGAGATAATTAAGAAAGGCAATTGCTTAAAGATTTTTCTTCAATGCTAAAAGGATTATATTACTAAAAAACTTCTACGTACAACAAAGTAAGTTAAAAAAAACAAAACAAAACAAAAAACGAAAAACGAAAAAAAAAACTCAAATTGAATAGAGTAATTCTTTACGGACCGAGAAAACTGACTATGGCAAAACCGCCTGACTCAGTTTTTGTGTGTGGGTCCCGCTGGGCCCGCGGAAGCCAGCCGGGGTGATGAATTTGCAATGTAACATGTCATTTGAGAGTAGTTATTGCACGCATTCGTGGCGCATATATATACTTAGATGCATCAAGCAAGCAACTGGTAAGATTGAAAGGATCATAACGGAGTCATGATTGAAAGTATATATATGCGCCACGAATGTGTGCAATAACTACTCTCAAATGACATGTTACATTGCAAATTCATCTCCCCGGCGATACTTCTCGACTGATTTGTCTAACAAGACTATTACCATTTCTTTGAAACCAGTTATATATAGCCCAATTACTTCTATGATCACCGTTTCTTTCTCTCTTGGGCGTTTATTTGCCACAATTCTCCGATTTCTCTCATTCCATGTTGCCCATATTAATGTAAAAGGCAAAAGATTCTCACTCCTGTGTGTTGAGGCCATTGCTTTAGTTACAGGACCTTCATACTCTCTTTAGCTAATGAAACTCCCAGTTACACCCCAATAACTAATCAATTATTCCTTCCATTTTGCAACTACATATGGTAAAAAAGTTGACGATGGAAATTAACTAGGAGATTTCTCTAGGAAAAGAAAAGTATGAAGGACCTGTGAATAAGCTTACGAAGGATCTGTTAGCTGATGATGATATATATATCTTAGCTACAATGATATACGAATTCAGAAAAAGGTTTAACTTGAAATTTCCAAGAAGTAGCCGTAACAAATTTTCAGATCATGATGAAGTTGTGACTTTCCATCTATTTAGTTGTTGCTGATAATGAGAATTTTGTTCTTGCATATCTCTTGATAAAGGTAATGATGTTTGCAATCTAAAGAACCACTTTAAACCGGACTCCGCTCATCATGAATGACAATAACTTCTTACATCAAATGGGTATTAACTAATTAAGTTTTTGCTCTATCTGAAAAGATTTAAATATATGAGTGATGAATGTGAATTAATGGAGAAGAAAGATGTGAGTCTCACTGAGCAAAAAAAAAAAAAGATGTGAGTCTTAAGAATGTGATTGTTTCCTAAAAGCTTTAGGACAGTGTTAGGTATGTGTTGCATCATTTATAAGGAGAGCTTGTCAGGACTTTCGGGTTTGGTTTAACAAGCTTGCATTGTGATCATAGTGCCACAAACCCTATTACTTAATTTCCCTGCTTTACTATAGACATAGCCAGATTTTATATTTACACGATCGTGTTTTCTCTGACAGACCTTGTAGTTGGCTTATTGGATGAAGAAGTGGGGATAAAGAAAAGAACAACATAAATTAAAATTTGTTCTTCATTTCCATCTATTTTGATAGGAATTGCAAAGATTCACGTGTCTCCTTTTTAACTATCACGGTTCACGATTTGGACGTCACTACTGGGATTTTCTACGAGAAAAATAAGGATATACTAACGCAAAATTGCACAAAGGAAATTTGTGTCACTGAGTCTTCGGCAAAAGTCTTGATAAAATACTCGAGTAGCTGAGTTGAAATATAAATTTCTGAATAAAAAACGCTGGCAAATTTGTCTTGATGACTAGAATTCCAAAGAAAAAAAAATACATTTACTATTCGTAAATTTGGAGTACAAATGAAAGCGTTGATCTATAACTACAGTCAACCTATTTGAGCTAAAGTCTAGTATATTTAGGTTCAATCCGTTAATGAAACAGTGCCTCCGATAAGGTTTCCAGAAACTTGGAGAAGAATAAGGTTTTTAAGCTTTGTAAGGCAGCTTGGTTCCTGTCATATATGTTATTCCATCTTAGATCAAGTTCTTGGAGGGAAAGAATCTCGCAAATTGAAATTGGTATATAGCCTGTTATGCTGTTACTAGAGAGATCTAGAGACTGCAATCTAGAAAGATTATAGATAGAAGAAGGTAAAGACCCTTGAATTGAACAACGATATATACTAGTACAACCGTTACCACGGTGGGAGGGCCGACCGAAGATTGCGGAACTAAATTCTGTCCTAATTTGGTCGCTAGAAATCTGGTGGAGATGCCAAAAACTCATCGTAATAGTCCCTGTCGGCAACCTACATATGCTCTGGCTGCCTGAGTCAATCTAACGGTTGTCACCAGTCGTTGTTATCCTAAACAGTCTTTCTAACGACTCCGTTATCTCCGGATCAGTGAGTTGGCTCACCTGACTCGGTTTCAGGCAGAGTTCTTGCTGCAATCTGAGTGTTTCCAGGCCAACTTCCAACCTATTCATAACTACTTCACTTCTTGCAGTGACATTCATTCATATAATCCCTAACATTCATCTAAAACCCTTTGATCTCATTAATTTCATAACCACAACAATCGATTCATCTTCTTTCCCTGCAACATCTCATCAATCCTAGCATTCACGGATTCAAACCAAACTGCATTATTCACACCAACATTCCAGCTACAACTCTTCCAATCAGCTTACCCATTGCCACCATCTGTAGCTCACACCAATTGAACATATCATTCCCTGGAAGCAGCAATTGATGGCATGAGCTCATACCACCAAGCCCATCCATCTGCAGATGCAATCATTCTGTATCCATGAACCTGTAGCAGCATCATCTTCTTGTCTTCCTTGTGTTAATTCATCAAGCAACCAACTTCAACTGCAGCTTGTTCTTCCTGTTGCAATCTCAACTTCTAACACCCATTAATTCGAACCAAACTCCCTCAAAACTCATCAACAACAACTCCATTAGCAGGCACCATCGGTTCTCAAACTCAAAACCATGCAACTATAGCCTTATTCTTGCTCAGATTCTCACATAACAAAAATTATATTTCCTACAATACCAATTCCAGTTCCTTCTTCTTTGTAATCAATAGATTCAACTTGCAACTACTAACTGCACAGCGTACTCAAGGCATTCTTTGCATTTTAGTTCAAAGCAACAACACCACCACTTCCTACAATTCTACCAGACCCATCTCAATTTTTTGACACAAATAAAGTCATTCTTGCTTTCTTGTTCACAACCAATACCATGGCAGGCTCAATTTCATCTCCAACTGCAAAACACCCACACTCCAGTCCATCCACCAATTCACTGTACCTAATACATTCATCTAGTCTCTGTAACCTACAATCACCTTCTACCATTGGTCAGAACTCCAATTTCATTTCATCAAGATCAATTCGCTCCAAACCCTTGTTGTGAATCAACACCACCAACCTCGGACTCGTCTTAATCGATTTAACCATCGACCCATTTAATCCCCATTTCAACTTAAATTCAACATCAATTTTATTTATTTATACAATAATACATTTCAAGTTTTGCACACTTATACACCGTCTCTTCTCGTACATTTTGCGACGGCTTTTAACTACTTCAGGGGAAATCTCATCCCTAAACACGAGGAACCTAAACTGTACCAAATTACGTAAACATTACTCGCATTCCTACGAGAGGCGAAGCATTGGTGTGGAACTAAGATCTAAGCAACGGGACTGCATCATACATTAAAGATTTCCTCTAAAGGGGCATGATCGCCTGTTCCTTCATCTTTCCTTGCATATAAAAACTGTTTACCCTTGAAGACGAAGATTCCTCCCTTGTAAAGATGGAAAAAAGAGAAACATTATAAAAAAATTGGGAGTAAAGTTACAGGCATAAACCATATGTTGTACTCAAGTTGCATACATGAAAACGATGCTTTTGTATATATTTTAATTATGAAAGCTATCTGAAATTAGGTAACACTACTATAATGCTAGAGTTTGAGGTATTAAATCTTAGAATTTGATTGGTAACGACTATACCCTTCGTTGAAAATAAGAAAGAGGGGTAACCTTATCAATTTACGGTAATAACCACCCATTTCTCCGATCTGCTCAATTCAACAGGAAACAATCGCTAATTAATCACCACTGGATTCAATTCCAAAAATCTCAAGATACAACAATTAAAAGTAATTGAAAGAATTCACCTAATTTCGTATTTAGGGTTACAGGTTAGATGATGATTGAATTATTTAATCAAATTAAAAAACCCGTACCCTAAATTCGAAATTGAGTACATAATATTCGAAATTTAGAGTGGAAATTGGTGAAGATGAACAGAGATTTAGATTGAGAAAGTATGGGTGATTTGTAGAATAAGGCGGAGAAGACGAAATTGGTAGTAGCGGTGGTGTTTCAGTCGATTAAGAGATGCAGGTGAAGATAGTGGTGGTGTTTCAAAAAAACTGATGTTTGCGGCGGTGGTGATGGTGGTAGTTTGCGACGAGGTGGAGGTGGATTTTCTCTGGAGTTTGGGGATAAAGAAGAAAAAATAACGAAGGAGAAGGAAGAAGCAGGAAGGAAAAGGAAGAAGAAGGAAAAAAAGAAGGAAAAAAAAAGGAGGAGTGGCCGGGATCGATCCTGCAACCTTGAGGTCACTTTACCTCGGAGTTTACTAAACTGCCCCTAAACAATTAAACCATTTCCAACCTCCGTGTCCTTTTTTCTGCCCGTGAAATTTACGCCATTACCCTTAATTTTGTGTCGTATTTACGGTAGTTTTAGTGAGAAATTGAAACATGGAGGGGCTCTTTTGGCATTTCATTGTTGATTGAAATCAATTTGGGACACCAAAATCCAATCTTTTTGTGTCAATTGATCACTTACTATTTACAAAAAAGTGACCATATAAAGGTCCTCCCTCGCTTCGCTGTCAGCCCAATAAGCATAAAGAGTGACCAATAATGGGGAATTTGAAATCGAGATCGGGATTGATCCACCACTTACATTAGTATATGCAATGGAAAGTGTTTAAGTTTAGGCCATTGATGTTGAAACAAAGCAAAAACTCCATCAAGGATACGGCTACATGTGTTAGCGGAAAAAAATTAGCAGGAAACTAGAATCAACAAAGGTAATTTGTGTAGCTCTCATGGCTGCAATGTCTACACTTAACCGTTTTCCTGCTTTACTTTTCTCCGCAATCTGACCCATTGCTCCTCTGATTCGATCACCTTCGTATCATTGAAAGACACCATCCCAAACACAGGGTTCATCTTCTTCAATATTATAGTAGGACAAAGTCTTGGGGTCCTCCAGATTCAAGGATTCCCATCCACCAGATTCGACAAACTTCTTCGGGTCCTTTAAAATTTCTTTCAATTTGGAATTCCAGTCTACTTTAGGACCGTTAAGATAGTCACGACAATAGTACTTCACATTCCCCATGTCCAGACAACCTTTTATGAAGTTGAGCTTTCTCAAGTCGATTGAGTTGATTTGAAGCACCTTACGTTTGAAGTCTTTGAACACCACTATCATATCAATTCCCACATTAACACTCAGATCAACAATCTCAATATCGGTCAGTAGGACCACAGTGCAAGGCAGTTGGACAAGCAGAACTAGGGCGCAATAAGTCAGGGCAAACTTTTCTGATGACCCCGAAACAACTCCTTCAAATGTGGTGGAATTACTCAGCACCTGAAACTCAGGTAACATACGATGGGAATCCCAAGGAGCCCGATCGACAATTTTCACAAACTTGTCCAACTCTTTGACAGGGTCCTCCAAATACCTCACCAGAGCGAACATGATATCCTTTGTCTCCACTGTCCCCACCATCACGGGGTCACGCAAGTGGAATTGCAAGCCAGATATCTTCAGCTTGTTGCTTTCAGGATCGTTGAAATATAAACACAGTGCAACACTAGTATCCTTGAAATGCACATGGATACCGGTGGCTGTGAATGTGAACCCACTCCCACAGGCGGCCTCAAGGGTACCCATAATAGGTTCTCCATTCGGGAACTGGAGTAGGACATTACGTAACTGTGCAGCCCAGTGGTTTTTATGCTCAGGGGGTACAAAGATTTCTGTCTGAGAAGGGCTTCGCACTTTTCGGCGAACTCTCCAACAGGAGACCGAATCTTTCGGCCGTCAGCAGTCTTAGAATGATCTTCACCCAACAATCTATTGGCTGTTTGAATCTTTAAACTGTGGGCGAGATCTGCCTGATGAAGCTTACGGTTATTCTCCCTTTCCTCCTCAGTCATCTCACAACGTTTTGGAATGTGTATTACTTTTGTGATGGGAACAAATTTGATTCCCATCTCCTCGCGATAAGTCATGTGTGGCGGCACTTCTTCAGACGGAGAAGAAGACATGGTTCTTGTTCTAACGCGTGAGAAGAAAAACAAATAATAACCTACCTCAAGATGATCAGAAGAGAGATCTGGTTGCTCGTGTCTCGTCTCGCTCTCTAGAGAGGGCTACAGCTTTATATATAGATGATGAGACTTTTTTCCCTTTCTCTTTTAGGATTAAGAAAACCATCAGACTTCGATGTTCTATTTATAGATAACTCGGTTTATCCTGGGCTCCCTAAGTTGCTTTTGTCTTTAGGGTAAGTTAAGCCCAAGTCAGACCCAAATATTATCTAAGCCGCTGAAAGTGGTTAATTTTTACTTGATCTCCTATGAATAACACGCTCCTTGCAAGTGCTGATTTTAGATGCAATGATGAGATTTAGCAGTCCTCGCCCACAAGTTGGTATCTTATCTATCCTTTAAAAGGTACTCTATTTAGGATATAGCAAGTTTAGAAAACAGTCTTCTCCCCACAAGTTGGTGGTTTAATCCTGAACTAATCAACATGACATATATCATCTCCTTAACGGTTCTTTCTTCATGTTGAACTATACCATTAGACTATGGTGAATAAGAAATGCGATCTTATGAATAATGCCATTTAAAAAGTAAAAATCTCTTAAAGAATTTCATACTCGCCGTCACGTCCAGACCTAACCTTTTTAATGGTAACACCTGATTGGTTTTCAACTTCAAATTTATACATCTTATGGCTTCTAAGGCATCATCCTTACCTAAGCAAGTACATATGACAATACCACGTATAGTCATCTACGTAAGTTACAAACCAATTTTTACCACCTTAGAAAAGATTGAAATCAAAACAATTAGGTCTAGCAGGATTAATTCGAAGGGCTTAGAATTACTCTGAATAATTTTGCTAAAATTTAAAAGCATATTTTGATTCTAGATAGATTTCACTTTTGTGTTCAGAATCAAACTAAATTTGGGTACACGGCTTACGCTGGCCAGTTTATGCATTGACTTATAAATTAACGGTTTCAAGTCTACCATGCAAAACATCCATAGGCACACACAAGAATCAAGTATGTTTACTTCAACAGATTTTTCGTTAAGCTTATATAGACCCTAAGTCTTATAACTCTTGCATAAAAATCAGTTCCCATGGTTTCAACAAGTTTTTCTGATTTAATTACTATCTTAAATCTTTAACTATCTACAACAGAACAAGAAACACGATTCTGACATATGACCGGAACATGAAAACTCCATTCAATGCGAGAGTCTTTACAGATATGAGCTTCTGCTCGACCTTTCCCTTTATGCAACCTATGTTTCGGATGAGTTACTCATATAGAGTCACTCGACATCTCCTATCCTCTGATAGGAGGTGAACATGTCTCTGTTTTAACAATCATGCTTGATGACTCCAAAGTCCACCCACAAGTCTCTCACATTGGTTATTTAAAATAACTTCCGACATTATGCCACTGAACTTGTTCTAGTTTGTTTCACCTAAAGTAGCATTAAAATTCTACTTATTAAGGTCTTTACGTTGTCTACAAATTACTGCCAGATGGCCAGGAATATTACAAACATAACAATCACCCTTAATTAAAGTAATGCCAGATTCAGGTTTACGAAACATACCTTTTTTTTTTTTTTTGTGAAGACCACGCCTACAGGTGTGTTTGATATTCCCACCTTTGTCAGCTTTGGAAGATTTGTTTTCAGCCACATGCTCCTTATAACCATGTCCCTTATAGATGATACATCTTTGTCCACGCTGTAACAACTCTTCCACATAAATCTTATTACCGAATTCAACCAGACTGACCTCTCCAGTTTCATGTCATAAACTTCGTTTGTACTCTGACTCATAAGTCGGTAATTCCTCAATCACCTAAACACTTGAAACCCCTTTTCAAACACCATGCATGTAGTTTAGTATTTTTCCTTTAACGCAAACCACAAACAATAACCTTAAAGTTATCCTTCAAATAATTCAGTTAAATACTGCCTAATCCTAATTATCCAAAATAATTTCACGTTCAGCATCATTCAACCCCTCGTCAATTTTTTTCAGTAGAAAATCACCTAGCTTATGTTTACCTAGAAAAATAAAAATCTTAAAATCTTTCCCCTTAAATATTTCTGGTCTTTCAACATCTCTTTCATCGTTACATAATGCTTCTAATGTGTTAAGATTGTTGGAGCCGTAACAATGAAACTGCAAACATTAGATGAATCTGGTTGTACTGAAAATAATCAACTAATTGAAAAACGCAACTTGACACACGAGGGCAGAGCCACCTGCTCAGCAAATTGTCCTTAACATATTAGTCCGCGGGTACTCCTCAAGAACGAGAGATGCTATACCCCATCAGCGGAGATGTGTCCAGGATAGAACTGCCCGATATAGACTATATAAGCACAATACAATCTACCCAACTTCGAACTCAGCAGCAGGGATTAGGAAGGAAGATAAGCAACCACTGTTGCGAAAAACCAAAGTAAGAAGATGGAAAAACGTAGCCGCGTCTAGCACACCCTAAAAGAGAAATTCGGTTTTGTATTTATAAGACAAAGTTGCTTCAAAATCAAGCTAGATTTTGGTTTCCTTATAAACACGTTTTATTTCTTGTAAAACAAATCAAAAACTAAAAAGGAATTCTTTCGTAAATAAAATACTTGAATTAAATATTTTTGGAATTAATTTCTTAAAGAAAAACTCGCCACAAATAAATTCAAGTAGACACAGGACTTGGTGCATGGTATAGGCGCATTTCGCATGGGTTGGAACATGTATTTTTTGGAATTAATTTCTTAAAGAAAAACTCGCCACAAATAAATTCAAGTAGACACAGGACTTGGTGCATGGTATAGGCGCATTTCGCATGGGTTGGAACATGTATTTTTTACCCCACCCGTTCCACCCTCGTTTGTCAATATATCCATAAGACAATGGTTATATAGTGGAACTCCTCTTTAGTTTTCCACAATGTGGGACTAAAGGATCATTTCATTCACTCATAAAATGAGTAAGTATCCTTAGACCCTTAGGTCATTAGATCAAACTACACCAAGAACAAAAATTCTTTTAATTAAAACTCATTTTCTCCAACGATCCCCCACATGAATGAAATATGGAAAAAAAAATCAGAAATCAGAAAACGAGAAATACCATTTTAGGCAGAAGGAGTCCATGAGGTCTTGAACCTTTTCTTAGTGAGAAATTACTGAAACTACTGGATGGACAGTGAACGCGATGTCTTGAACTGCCATCATTTGGAGTAATTTGCGATAACACCACACATGATATCTCTCTAGGTTCTTGCTAAGTTCGTGCCGTTTTGTCCAATTTGGCCTGGACATATCCTGTTTCTCGAATGCTCTAGAGAATCAAAGCTCATATTCTCATAGGAAGCGGCCTCACTTCCCCATTCAAATAGGTGAGTTTCCATAAAGAGTGTTGCTGATACACCCCACTTCAATCTTAAATTGAAACTATATAACTCATTAAGACTTCTTAAAAGTCATCCTTCACATGCAATCACACTATCACGTCTACACCATAGGGAAGGGACAGAGAATGAAATTATCCGATAGTGTTTACCTTTACCCACCACAAATTAGTTGTCTCATTCGAAACCTTGATCTTGGGATCTCCAATCGGCAAGGTTGAGTATCCTTCATGGCAAGTTTAATTAATGAGCTTAAGCCCCATCCCCTTCGATGCAATTCTAACTATCTCCTAGAACAAACCTTTCACAAAGGTTACGCGATATTCTCCTTGGACTCTATCCAATTAATGGAAATAACACCGATTGAGATTAGTTACTTTTTAGCTTTAGCTATTATAGCTAGGCTAACACAAAGGTATAGATACAACTGGCACAGGCCTATGCTAGAGAAGAATATCTTCTAAAAAGTATCTTACGCGCTCGGCCCCCTCTCATGCTTTATCTAACGCAATACTCTCAGATTCCATAATGAATTGAGCAATATATGTCTGTTTGGAAATCTTCCAAAACAAACCCTCATGCTAGAGTAAAAATACATCCACTCGTAGACTTAGACTCCTCTGAGTCAGCTATCTAGTTTGCATCACAAAAACCATTAAGGACAACAGGATACCTTTCGTATATTAACTAAAGGTCATAGAGTACTTTAGGTACCGTAATACTCTACTAAATGCATCCCAATGCTCCTGCTCTGGATTACAAGTATACCTACTTAACTTACTCACACTATAGGCAATGTCTGGACCTTTATAGTTCATTAAATTCATCAGAATTCCTATAGACCTTGAGTATTAAAGTTATGATAGTCCATCATCCTTATTCTTCTTGAGTCTACAAGAAGGATTGTATGGAGTACAAGTAGGTTTAAAATCAAACTGATTGTATCTCTTAAGTACAAATTCAACAAAATAAGAATGACTAAGCTAGACTATATTCATTAGAATATCTTCTAATCCACATTCCTATGATCACAACAACAGGGCATAAGTATTTTATGTCCACGTTCTCATTCAGCTCATATTTTTAGTGGAGCAAAACACATCTATGTTTGGCATTACTATATAATGACGACCCTAACAATCCATTTCATATTTTCATGACAGTCGTTATTCTCTAGATCTCTAAATACTGACGACTCTACTTTTTTTTTTTTATAATTTCTGATTTCATAGAATCACTTCATTGAATCGTCAAAGGCATACATCTTTCATAGGGTTACATTGAAGGAAATCAAACACAATACGTGATAACGATGCACTTATACACTTAATCATAAAGCATGTAATTATACATGGTGCCTTCCAAGATAAAGTAGCTATCGTGGAACTCAAACTTTTTCCCACGAAGCTCCTCGTAATAGCCATACGCCTTCCTCAACTGAAAACGCAAACATACTCAGTAGTATTGATCAAAGCTTTGCATAAGTTTTACCTTTTTTTTTTAAATACTTACTCTTATAGCACCCAACATATTGGGCATGGCTTCCATTGCGGCCTTGATTGTTGTTTGAAAACTTCACACTCGAAGAATATCTCCTTGAACCGTTCCTTGACGAGTCTCAAAGACCTTGAGTTGCAATTTCCGTCTAACGCCACAAAAAAGATGAATACACGGTTCCACCAAGCATCCGATTTTTCATCAATGTCTTTTCCTAGATCTTCAAAGTGGTTTTTGACTGTTTTCCAAGCTCTCACAATGGCAAAATTCTCTTCGGATGTGTAGGGAGTAGCCATGTTTCTCTTATTTTTCCTCTTGGATGATAATTAAATGAGAAGGAGAAGAGAAGGTTGATAATTAGGGTTTTGATAAGGAATAGGTGAGATATGGGTCTCTATTTATAGAATTGAGCGACCCAACTGCCTCAACCACATTTGGTTGAGTTAAATTCTCCAATAAATGCAAATACTATCATGAATCGTTAATATACTACGTTTACAACTAAAAGACTCTTAGAGTCTGTAGATTTCGTCGTCAGGTTGGACATATAGAACCGAACGACTTTAGAAGAAAACTTAGCAGAATGGTGTATATATGTTTGTTAGGAGTCGTTAGTTTATATATAGAGTCGTCAAACAATCTTAAAGTGTCGTCAATTATAATTTTAGCAGATTGACGACTCTTGTATAAGAGGAATGCTCATAATTCTGTCATAAAAGTCGTTAATCTGCAAAAGATTGGTTGACGACTCTAGATGGTGTCGTCAATATGCAAAAGATTGGTTGACAACTCTTAGGGTCAAAAAAGATGAATTGTGAAGAGTCGTCATTTGATATTTATGTATAACCCTTGTTTGGAATATTTACTGAAAACATAGTTGAACTAGTATTATTGAATTGAAAAAAAGACATACATGTACTATGAAATAATATAAGGAAAAGACATAAAATAGTTCAATACATTGCGCTAGAAAATGTATCCGAGATTAATTATATTGGGCGAATTGCCATTCAACTTCCTCCAAGAGAGTGTAGTAGTCCTCGTGAAAAAACTCATGGCCGTACTTTAATTCGTATTGGCTCCGACCCAAAGAATACTGGAAAAATAATTTTTTTAATAAGTTAGCGTTGTTGAATAATCATAACCAAATAAATAATTTTTGATGAACGTCCTATTGATTCACAAACTTACTCTACTCATTCGAGCTTCGTTGGTCATAGCGTCAGCCCGAGCTTTCAATTCGTCTCTCAGCAATACGCATTCATTGTATAAATAAGCGTACCTTTACCTTATCTGCGGGAGCGTCCTCCTATAACGATTTCTGTTCATTGCTTTAAAAACCTTAAACACACGTTTCCACCAAGCATTGGTGGTTTGATCCAACCCAAGGTAAGGCCTCTGGTTGGGTCTTCGTTACTGGACACCCATTGCGCTTCCTCAATGGAGTGCTTTGTGAGAGTGGTGTATGCTCTAACAATAGCAACATCTTCTAGATTATTGAACGGAGTTGGAGCCATTTTTAGCGTTTGAAAGTGATGGGTGACTGATTTAGGAAGATTGAAAGTGATGGGAGAATAAGTCTGGTTTTCCCACCGGGTAGACGAGTAAGCTGCAAATGCATGAGTGGAATGTGTCGTGCGCTGGGTGCATTTGGGACTTTATCCTTCAGCTTGGGCTGCGCCGCATTCTCCTCAACCTCCTGAATCTCCTCCTCCTCCTCCTCCTCACTACTTCCACCATCATTTCCATCATTACCATCATCCTCATCCTTATCATCCTCCTCATCACCGCTACCACCACCATTTCCATCCTCCTCCTCCTCCTCATCATCATCATTACCTCCATCCCCCTCTTCTTAAGTCTCCGACTCCTCCTCATTACCACGATTACCATAATTACCGTAATCATCATCATCATAAGAAACATATTCACCTCCTAAAGGAATTTCTTCTTGTTCCACGATTTCCTCTTCATCACTTTCAGTAGCAGACATAACAGAAGCGGATGAAGCCAACGAATCAGTCGACTCATTACCTTTGTCTCTTGGTTCGTGGATAGAAAAGCCTACCTCACTCGGCCGTTTTCCACGCAACGGACCGGAATTTAAGTATTTATCGTGGCGGGGAGGTCTGGATGGAGGAGTTAGCATAGGAAGCTTATCTTTTTTATTCTTGCTACTGTAGGTCAAAAGAAAAAAAAGGTTGAAGGGTCGTCAGGATTTTTTTTTAGCTAAAACGATCCTTAGAAATAATTGACGACTCTTATTATTCATAGACGATTCTCAAACCACAATTGACGATTCAATTGATTTCTATTGACGACCCTTGCATTTTATTTTGACAGATGAGTGGTATATCAATAATACAGAGTCGTTAAATTCATAAATTGGTCGTCCACATAGGATCGTTAATACATGGCTAATTTATTGACGACCCTTTCATTTTTTCAAACAGAGAGTTCGTTTGGCATAAACACAGAGTCGTTGAGTATTAAAAAGGGTCGTCTAAAGAAACGTTTTCACCTACACCAAATGGTTAACGACTTATCATGAATGAAACATGCAGTTCAAGAATCGTTAAGAAATTTTTTTCGTAATTAACGACTAGGGCATACAATATTGCTAGGGTCATTTTCACCTCCACCCTAATGGTTAACAATTTTTCATAAATTCCACATGCAGATCAAAAATCGTTAAGCAACAAAACCTCGTGGTTAACGACAATAATACTGGGACTGCAATTTTGCAGTTGGAAACATAATTTTTCAATCAGAAAATTAAATTAAACGCAAACCCAATTTAGATTAGGGGGTTTAAGTGCACATACCTTCTGATTGGAGCCATTTCTTTCTCAGCCTGATTCGATTTCTCCCTGGTTCTTGAATAAACCCTAGTTTTGACTGTATCGACGAGATTAGGGACCTGAATTGCTTTTCTAGCAGTCTGCTTAGTACGTGCCATGTTTGTAGAAGAAGTTAATCGTCGATTAAAGTTTTCACATCGACGATTTAGACGATAAATCGGATGAAAAGAAATTTTTCTCCACAATCGTTAATGGAGACAATGGGAACGACAGAGAGAGGGAGGGGAGGATAAGAAGAAGAGTTTTGGGTTGGAAAGAAAATTGGGGGCCTATCTTAAGTGGTAATAGGATTTTAGGGTTAGTTTTTAGAGAAGGGTAAAATGGTATTTTCACCATCATTTGGAAGCCCCCTATCTTTTCTGGTGTGGGTATAAATTTGGTGAGGCCCCTAATTATTTTCCATGGCCCCCAATTAAGCGGGGTTTAGGAAGGCACCCAAATAGAATTATCAGAACACGCGAAGAACATGGCTCCAACAGTTCTAGCTTCCATGTTTAGCACCACTACGAGAAAAACTAAGAAAATACGCAAAGCAAATGCGGTGATTGGTTTTTACTGTCCAGTGAGATTTTCAATCTCACTAGGCTTCCTGCATATGGAGATACACCAGCTATTAAATTAAGGAGCTCAGCTCAACCACATGTTTTGGTGGATTAGAATAATTCCTGCAGTTGTTTAGACTCAATACGTTTCTAGGAAAATATGAGCTCAATTTGTTCATATCTGATAAGCTTAGCATTGGGTCATATCCACGGTAATAACACACAAACAGCTCACTGTTAGTTTTAACAGTTATCTTAATTTTCCGTTATCTTTAACTATAACTATCTTGTGTGTCCGTACACTACAGCTGTAACTAGTTGTCACTCTGATCATGTCTGCTGCTATAAAGACCTCTGATCCCTTTGTATGTAAAATAACTTCTTTAATGAATAATATCTGAAACACCATTTCTTTATGGTATCATAGGGAAAACATTAGGTTTTCCTTCTCGATCCAAGCTTCCGCTCTTCTCACAAACTCTCTGAAGAAATTTCAGTTTTCAATTAGTTTTTCAGAAATTTCTTAATTCTGTTCATCTGAATCTTCTTCTTCTTTAACTACAGCTGTTCATGATTCAAACTTTTACAGATTCAAATCCATCGACAATGTCAAATTCATCTGATATTACTTCAATACCAATTCATAAATTAGCTAATCTCATTCAATTGAAGCTTCGAGATGATAATTTCATCACTTGGAAAGCATTATTAATGCCTGTTATTTGTAAATTTCAGATTCTTTCTTTTCTTGATGGCACCAGTGTTTGTCCTACACCGTTTACTGGTGGAGGTGCAAATCAGGTTGAAAATCCACAATATGCTTCTTGGTGTGATAAAGATCAGACGATAATCTTGTGGATTCAATCCACAATCTCTGAATTTGTTATTCCTTATTTTGTTGGTTCATCAACTTCACATGAACTTTGGAAAAGCATTGAATCTAGGTTTGCAAGAACATCAACAACTCACACGATTCAATTACGTACTCAGCTTCAAGCAATTAAGCAAGGTTCAAGATCTTATCTATGTTTTTAGATGAAGTCAAGAAAATTTCCAATGAATTAGTCACGGGATCAAAGGTTTCGGATGAAGAACGTGTTGTTATCATCCTTGGAGGTTTGAATTTCGTTTTCTTATCGCACATCAATTAGAATTGGCAATCCTCCAGTATCTAGCATTGAACTTCACAATATGCTTATTAGTGAGGAGGTAGTACTATTAAGTAATCAACAGATTTATTTACCTACTACTACTGCTTTCTATACCACCAACACTAATACCAATTCAAGATCTTTACCAGCACATTTCAACCCTAATACTGGTCACAATGCCAATTACAAAGGCAAGAAACCTTTTAACCCAAATTACAAAGCTACTACATCTCATAATCCTTCTCACCAATCTAAACCTTAATATTCACCTGCACCTAATCCTGTTCCACCAACATCTATACCTAGACCTCAATTTTTTAACAATGAAAGACTTTTATGTCAAATCTGCAATAAATTTGGGCATACAGCTATTGAGTGTCACAACAGGCTTAATTTTTCATACCAATGAAGACAGCCTCCACAAAATATTCATGCTATGCTTGCTGCAGCTAACATTGGTGGTGAAAATCCATGGTTTGTAGACTCTGGTGCTACTCACCATATCAGTTCTAATACTTCAAGACTTGACAATATTGGTTCTTACTCTGGTGGAGATCAAATTAATACAGCAAATGGACAAGGTATGCATATAACTGCAATTGCTCATACTTTAGGATTATTACATGATAACAAAGTTTCACTACCAAATATTTTACATGTTCCAAAATCTGCACAAAACTTAGTCTCTGTTCAAAAATTCACAAGTGACAATAACTGTAGCATTACCTTTACACCTGATGATTTCACTATGAAGGATCTCAAATCAGGGAGGAAAATTTTCCAAGGGACAGCTAGAAATGGACTTTATCCAATCCAGTTTTCTAATTCTCCAGCTCCCCATGCTTTATCCTGCACCAACATTACATCCACTCAACTTCATCAGAGGCTTGGCCATCCCTATTTTCAATCTTTGCAAAGAATTTGTCACTCCTCTGGCATCTCTTTATCCACAAAAACTTTGTTTTGTAATGAATGTCAATTAGGTAGATCTCATAAACTTCCATTTTTTGTTTCAGTTTCTACTTCTAGTTTACCATTGCAAATATTGCACATGGATCTTTGGGGACCAAGTCATGTTCCTTCAATTACTGGGTACAACTATTATTGTAACATCATTGATGATTGTACCAAATATTGTTGGATATATCCTATGAATAAAAAGTCTGATTTTAAACTCATTTTCAATTCCTTCAAACTTATGGTAGAAAACTTTTTTACTCTTACCATCAAGTGTATCAGATCAGATGGTGGTGGTGAGTTCATTCACAATGAACTTGAATCTCTACTATCCTCATCTAGTATATTACATCAATTTAGCTGTCCTCACACTCCTGAACAAAATGGAGTTGCTGAATCAAAACATAGACATCTTGTGTATCTAGGAAGAACTCTTTTACTTCAGTCAAATTTGTCTCACTCTTTTTGGGTTGAAGCTTTTCAAACATCTAACTTTCTCATAAATAGATTGCCAACTGCTTCTCTATCATTTTCTTCTCCTTTTGAGAAACTTTTTCATTCTAAACCAGACTATTCTTTCCTTAGAATATTTGGCTGTGCTTGCTTCCCTTGGTTGAGACCTTATACCTCCAATAAGCTTGAGCCAAGAAGTCAAATGTGCATTTTTATTGGTTATTCTTCTAACCACAAAGGTTACAGATGTCTTGACCCCATCACTGGGAGGGTTTACATCTCCAGACACGTCTCTTTCAATGAGACATTGTTTCCTGCAATGCAGTAGAAGCTGACAGTTTCTAATTCTAAACCCGCTACCATTGATCCAAATTTTTTAACTCCAGCTGTTATTGATACTCCGACTTCTTTACCTACTCATAATGCCATACCTACTACTTCATCAATTATTACTGCCATTTCATCAGTTTCCACACATACTGTTCCTGCAAATGTTTCTGACACTGTATCTTCAGAAATTTCATCTGCAACTACTTCTTCCACTGTTCCTTCTTCAAACACTCATGACATGATCACTAGAGCCACAAATAACATTTATAAACCCAAAGCTCAACTGGCCACCAAATATGTTCTTCCTACAACTTACATTGCTCATGTCAACAATTCTACACCTCCAACTTGCTTCACTCAAGCCAATAAACATCCAAAATGGAGAATTGCCCTTCATGAAGAGTACAATGCTCATATTCTAGCTGGTACATGGTCTAAAGTTCCTCCACATCCTTCTCAGAATCCAGTAGGTTTCAAATTGGTATTTAAAGTAAAACAAAATGCAGATGGTTCTTTGGATAAGTTCAAGGCAAGACTTGTTGCTAAGGTTTTTCATCAAATTGAAGGAATAGATTATTCTGAGACTTTTAGTCCAGTTGCAAAACCAACAACCATTAGGCTTGTATTGTCTTTAGCTGTTCAGTTTGATTGGAAGGTCACTCAACTGGATGTGAGTAATGCCTTTCTTCATGGCAATCTACAAGAAGAAGTTTATATGGTTCAACCACCTGGGTTTGTTGATCTTGAACATTTAGACTATGTGTGTAAACTGCACAAATCAATTTATGGGTTGAAACAAGCCCCTAGAGCATGGTACCAAAAACTGGTTGAAGTTGTTCTTTCTCTGGGCTTTCATCTTTCACATGCTGATACTTCTTTATTTGTCCATAAGGTTGGTACTCAGATCACAATTTTATTAGTGTATGTGGATGAAATTTCACTAACTGGTACTTCTGAAGCATTCTGCAAGAGTGTAATAGTAGAAATTCAACAACATTTTCCTATTAAGGATATGGGTGCAGTACACTATTTTCTTGGTCTTGAAATCAAAAGAAATTCTCATGGTATGTTTTTGTCTCAAACAAAGTATATACTTGATCTTCTTCAAAAGACAAACATGCTTGGAGTTAAGCCTTGTTCTACACCAGTCATTGCTGATATCAAAATGAGTAAACATGATGGTCTACTTTTGGATGATCCTTCTGAGTATAGGTCACTGGTTGGTGCCCTTCAATACATCACTTGGACCAGACCAGAAATTGCATACTCTGTTAATCAAGTGTGTCAACATATGCAGGCTCCCACTGACATTCACTTAATGGAAGCTAAGAGGATTCTCAGGTCTTAAATCTACTCTTGACTATGGGATTGTCCTCCAGAAGGGTCTTGTTGCTGTTAATGCTTTCTCATATGCGATTGGGTGGAAACCCGGATGACAAAGCGCAGACTACTGGTTTTTGCATATTTTTTGGCACAAATCCCATCACTTGGTACTCTAAAAAGCAAGCCACTGTTTCCAGATCTTCTACAGAGGCAGAATACAGATCTCTTGCTCAGACTGCTGCGGAAGTTATTTTTGTGTGCCAACTCCTCAAATACCTGCATATTTTTCTCCCTCTTACACCTACTATTGGTGGAGATAATGTTGGTTCTCTTTCTTTAGTCGCAATCCTGTTAATCACGGTCGCATGAAACATGTTGCTGTTGATTTTCACTTTATAAGGGAACTAGTCAATTCAAAGACTATCAAACTTTATTACATTTCAACCAGCAGCCAAGTTGCAGACATTTTTATTAAAGGTTTATCTGATGCTCGGTTTGATTTTCTCAGAGACAAGTTGAGTGTTCACTTTGCTACTCCTCTCAACTTGAGGGGGCTAATAACACACAAACAGCTCACTGTTAGTTTTAACAGTTATCTTGATTTTCCGTTATCTTTAACTATAACTGTCTTGTGTGTCCGTACACTACAGTTGTAACTAGCTGTCACTCTGATCATGTCTGCTGCTATAAAGACCTTTGATCCCTTTGTCTGTAAAATAACTTCTTTAATGAATAATATCTGAAACACCATTTCTTTACATGGCACTCTCTCCTTTTGCTTTTAAGCTATATAGAAGTTCAGTAATTTATTAAATATGGATATTGCGGATACACGATCATCATAACAAAAAGAACTACGAATCAGTTTCAGTAAATGCACACCAGGCTAAGAAGTTGTTTGCCTGGTGCATTTCTTTTGAATCTTTTTCTCAACGATCAAAAACCATGTTTTTGCTTGCTCGTTGATAACGGCTGTTTTCTTTTGTTTACATTTACATGCTTTGCGTAACAGCAAGCACTATGGGTAGGTATACCACGAACCCCATACTTAATTTCCTCGCTTTGCTAAATTTTGTATTTGCATCATAGTGCTTGCTCTAACGAACCTTGTAATGAAGTATTAGAAATTGTTTGCATCACCCCACCGATAGCATAATTTTGTATATAGCAAAATTTGACAAATGGCATGTGATGTTGAGCAAGTTTCCAAACTACTTGCTCATAATTGTTTTTTTTTTTTTTTTTTTTTTTTTTTTTTTTTTTTTTGCAGCCCACGGCCAAATGGTCAATCCCACACGTTCGTATGTAACATTACAAAATGCACACATGATTAAGGCTGCCCACATAAAGAACATGGCTCCAACAGTGATATAATAAGACTCACAATTTGTTTGCATGCAATAATTCTCCTGATATGCACCATTGATTGCTGCGGGAATGTTGGTTGCATTTCTTGTATGTTAATAACTCTTTACAGCTACAACTGACTTTCCAATTCTACTCCATGTTTCATAAGCATTTGCTTTCAACTAGAATCCCTGATTCTTCTCCCTCTTGACTCTTGAGATATGTATTGACTTAACTGACTCCACAATATCAGGAGGAAAAAAATTGCATTTAACACGGGATAGACTCCATTCCCTTGGATTTCAGATCTTTTCGTAGTAGTCATCTGGATACCAGCGTAAATATAGTAACATTTAACACAAATTTTGCGTATATTAACTGGCCTGCCTTATTAACTTGAAATTAGATAAACAGGTAATTACAATGAACAATCCCAGTTTTCTAGCCATATACATTAGAGTATTAACCTAAACGGATGAATATTCGTTGGTTATTTTAGATAAAAATATATCTGCATCGACCCAAATTCTGATTCTGTATACAATATATATTCCTTATCAGATTCATCATTTTTGCAATACCATATCTATCATCACGCAGTCATATATATATACATTCATTCACGATTAATTCATCTTGTATTGTCACTGAGAATCAGAAGTTTTCTCTTTTGGTACCTCCCCATCACTGTATCCATTGATTGATCGTGGCAGGTAAGAATTTCGTCTGATCAGTTTGCTGCTTCTGCTTTTTTTTTTTTTTTTTTTTTATTTCATTTTTCAGTCCTTGGAATTCGGACCCTAGAACTCTAGCTTTGTATGTTGAATATATTTTGATCTCTGTGTTGCAGTCATGGATATATCAGAACAAGTTGAAGAGAATTCATCAGTAAAACAAGTAGCATTAACAGTACCCACTACAGATGATCCAACGATACCGGTATTAACGTTTCGAATGTGGGTTCTCGGAACACTTTCATGTGTCGCACTTGCATTCTTGAACCAGTTTTTCTATTACAGGAAAGAACCTTTGTCGGTTTCATCGCTTTCAGCACAAATCGCTGTTGTTCCATTAGGTCATCTAATGGCAAAATATATAACAGTACGTAAATTCTTCAAGGGTACTCGATTTCAGTTTACGTTGAATCCAGGTCCTTTTAATATAAAAGAACATGTGTTGATCACCATTTTTGCTAACTCTGGTGCCGGTAGTGTTTATGCTATTCACATTGTTAATGTTGTTAAAGTCTTTTACAAAAAGAGTATCAGTTTCCCGATTGCGCTGATCATCGTCTTTACGACTCAAGTACTTGGGTTTGGTTGGGCTGGGATGTTCAGAAGATTTTTAGTCGAACCGGCTGCGATGTGGTGGCCGGCAAATCTTGTTCAGGTTTCTTTGTTCAGGTAGAATTTTTTACATTTTTTTTCAGACCCATATGGCAGTGGCAGTTTTCTTTGTATATTGTCAGGGCATTACAATACAAAATGCGACTTACTAAACCAAATTTTATTGTCAGGGCACTACACGAAAAAGATAATCGGAAGAAAGGCGGCATGACACGAACTCAGTTTTTCATGATCGTCTTAATAAGCAGCTTTGCGTACTACATTTTACCTGGCTACCTCTTTCCAATGCTAACATCCCTTTCATGGGTTTGTTGGGTATTCCCAAAATCTGTTCTTGCGCACCAACTAGGATCTGGTATGAGCGGACTTGGGATAGGTGCAATATCTCTTGATTGGTCAGCCACTGCGTATCTCTCGAGTCCGCTGGCGAATCCATGGTTTGCCACAGCAAATGTAGCTGTTGGTTTTGCGCTTATCATGTACATTATAACACCGATAGCATATTGGTTCAATTTCTACAAGGCAAAGAACTTTCCTATATTCTCCAAAGGGCTTTTCACCACATCCGGCCAGGACTACGACATCTCCAGCATCGTCAATAAAAATTTCCAAGTTGATCTCTCAGCATATGAAAACAGTGGACCTCTTCACCTTAGCACTCAATTTGCCATGTCGTATGGAGTCGGTTTTGCCACACTTACTGCCACTCTTGTTCATGTTTTCCTGTTTCATGGAAGGTATATATACTTTTTTTATTTACAGCATATTCATGTCAAATATTTTGAATCGCAAGCATGATCAGTAATCTATAATCCTACTTGACTATTTGCAGAGAAATAATGGAGCAAGCAAAATCAGCATTTAAAGAGAAGAAGATGGATATACACACACGACTAATGGCCAAGTACAAGCCAGTACCGGAATGGTGGTTTGTGTGCATACTCATAATTACTGTCGCAGCAACCATATTTTCTTGTGAGTACTTCAATTCGCAGCTTCAGCTTCGATGGTGGGGAGTTCTGTTCGCTTGTGGAATTGCCTTTTTTTTTACTCTTCCTATTGGTATCATTACTGCAACAACGAACCAAGTAAGTTCACTTTATTCTTTTGCCACTCTTCAATTTTTTGATTTATCAAATCATTTTGATTGTGTAATTCACTTTTCTGACCGGATCAATTAGACACCGGGATTGAACATCATAACGGAATACGTTATCGGCTTAATTATCCCGGGCCAACCTGTTGCAAACATATGCTTCAAGACGTATGGGTACATCAGCATGACTCAAGCCCTCACTTTTCTTCAAGATTTCAAGCTAGGACACTACATGAAGATTCCTCCTAAAGCAATGTTTATGGCACAAGTAAGAACTATCGAAAACCCCGTTCTTTCAGCATAAAAACAGTTGAACAAAGTTGCGAAGATTTTTTTAAATTAATTTTGCTTTTGCGGATCAGGTTATAGGTACAGTAATAGCCGCATTAGTATACCTGGGAACTGCATGGTGGCTCATCGAAACCGTGCCTAACTTCTGCAACACCAAACTGCTTCCTGCTAATAGCCCCTGGACTTGTCCTGGAGATCATGTGTTCTATGATGCGTCAGTTATATGGGGATTAATTGGACCTAGAAGAATTTTCGGAGATCTCGGTACTTATTCAGGCATAAATTGGTTTTTCCTAGTTGGAGCCATCGCACCTGTGTTAGTCTGGCTCGCGCATAAAAAATTTCCCGCACAGAGATGGATTAGCCTGATACATATGCCCGTACTTATGGGTGCAACAGCAAGTATGCCTCCAGCAACTGCAATAAACTACACAAGTTTTGTAACTATTGGGTTTCTTTCAGGGTTCGTCGTGTATAGATACCGACAAGATTGGTGGAGAAGACACAATTATCTTCTTTCTGGAGCTCTTGATGCTGGTCTTGCTTTCATGGGAGTTGCCTTGTATTTCTTTTTGAACAGCAATGGGGTTAGTCTCAATTGGTGGGGAAGTAATTTGGATGGGTGCCCTTTAGCAACATGTCCAACTGCCAAAGGAATTAACGTCGAAGGCTGCCCAGTTTTCTAGCATTGGGTTTTCGGTTCTAAATTCTAGTGAACTAGTGAATCTTGTACATAACTTTTATTTTCTTCTGTTTTTTCATTGAAATATTTTTTTTTATATAACATTCCAAATAAAATGACCTACCTACTCTTAGGTTCGGTTCAAGTGATCACTTATGAGAAACCAAGAAAGAAAACCAAAAAATGTTAGTATCCATGATGATGATAGCATGACCTATCTACTGTGAGTAACCATAAATCAATGCCCTATCTACTCCCACAATACTAGTCTATATATATATATATATATATATATATCCCTAAGTTGTTAGCTAGCATTTGCATTACGGTCACAAAATGTTGCCTAATACTCCGGCAGCAAGTGGTAAACCATAACATTGTCTTGCTATTTCTTTTCCTATGTTCACCATTTTCGGATTCTCCAACACCCCGCCACGAAAACATGCCTTTTCCTTGATCATCATATTTAGCGATATTCGATGCGACATTGACTTTACGGGTAGTGACTAAAATCTTACTTTCATGCGAACCACGCATGAAAATGTGTTGTAACCTTTCCCGGTAGTGACTAAAATCTTACTTTCATGCGAACCACGCATGAAAATGTGTTGTAACCTTTCCCAGTTGTCTAGACCCTCAATATCCCCCCACAAGTCGTCAAGTACTAGCAGATACTTCTTCCCGTTCAACATCTTAGAAACTTGTCTGATCATATGCTGAAGACTTCCATAATGATCATCATATTTAGCGTTAATAGTAATACTAGTATTGTAAAGCAACGTGAAATCATATCTTTTCATTTTCTTCTTATGCTCTGCTCTACTTTTCTGTTGGGCTTCCTCTTTTCATTTTCACAGAATTTTATCCAGTCCTCTTCTTTTACAAGTTGAGGAACATGAGTGATCCTTTCTTCATGAGTGTTATAAGGATCATAGTAGTCAATTCTCAGCTCCCACTTGAATCTCCTTCATATAGAGCCATTCCCTTATCAAATTCAACTTAGAAGTTTCCTATTATATATGATTTCAAAAACAGAGCTTCAGTTCTAAACAATAGTTTGACATAAATCAACATACCCCAAGTGTTTACCTCAAATGGGTTTGAAAGTTTAAGGTAAGTATTTACCCGCAATTCATTCCGGACATCCTCTTTGAAGTTATCTGGCACATCCCTCCAGGATTTGTAGGAGACATGGATAAGATTACGAATCAAATTGCCCTTCCGATGGCCGGCCTTAGTTGCATTTCTAGAAATGGGAAGTCCATTTTCATCTACCAAAGACCACTTCACGCCATAGTAACTCCGTAAAGTAGCATTAAAAAACATCTATGTATAGAAGAAATGCAACTTACTAAGATAGCGTAAGTGATATGATAAAACAGAGAATCAAACATGATAAAACAGAGAATCAAATATGATAAAAAACAGAATCCATGTATAGAAGAAATGCGAACACGTAATCCAATATGACAGACATGACTCTAAACTACATCGACACATACAGCTTCTCCAAGCTCTCATTGTCGGTAAGAGCCGACCGATAACTAGTAGGGATTTCTAGCTGATCTATCGCGCATGTTAACCTTTGTTGTGAATGCAATACCAAAAACCATCCCACTTCATCAAGATCCTTTGAATAAAATACTTGAGTCGCCGGATGCACGAATAAACGGCTCATCTATCACTCTCTTAGTGCTTTGTAGCTTAGAAAAGTTGACCTTTATTGAGTTTGAGATTGGATCAACTTTGCACCCATTACTCTTATCTTCAACTCGACCCAATCACAAAAAAAACAACTTCCTCGAATTCCATATAGTTCAAATTTATAACTGCTTAATGACACCATAATAAGTAATTTCAGACTTCCACCAAATTTCATCAAAGGACTTTGCTCTATGTCTTGTAATGGCTTTCATAGACACACCATTGTTCTGTGTTACAAAACCCTCCTCGTAATCATGACAACTAAAAGAAAAGCCATTGGCTTGGTATTTGTTATACGACTGCGCCTTGAAGATGGGTCCTTGCACTAGTCGCCAAAGTACTGATTTTGTCTCTTTGTCTTCTATCATCCGTAAGAGAACATGTGTGTCGGTTGCACAACAAAAACCACAATATTTACTGAGAGGAAATAAAGATGCAGTTTAACTATAACCATGGACCATGTTCACAAAATCTAAATATAGTTTTAGCAAAAACCATGGACCATGAAATCAATATTATCACAAAATCTACCACAATATGTATAGTAACTATAAGGGAAAGCGGAAATAAAGCAACTATGAAGCTAACATATATATGGTACCTCATCGCGTAACCATAAGAGAAAGCTTTTTGGCCCTTTCGTGGAAGAAAGATTTTCCTGACTATTAAAGTTGTCGTTGTTCACGTATAAATCATACTTCCTACAATGAAAGAACAGTTCAGCGGAAATTAGATTGACAATCCAATAATTAAGAAACATCTAACAACTGTGAAGTTAAGAAGTTGTACCTCTGCCATTCATCTATTCCCACATACTTAGACAGAAGCCACCTACGAGCTTGCTGATATTGTACTTGAGTTAAAGTAATAGCTTTGGCAGAACTCAAAGGCATCTCATCGGCAAACTCATCATCATCATCTAGAAAGGCCTGCCGAGTATGTTTATGAGTCCCACCACCATCATTTGATATGTCCTCCATACTGTACAAGATGGCTTCTCGAAGCACATATCCTCTTGCAATGCAGCCATTGATGTACCTTTTATTGCGCACCAAACCTTTGTAACCTTTCATCAACCTACAAATATCGATCATAAAAGTTAACAGTTCAGTAATGACAATAAAACACTCAAGTTACACATTAAGTAACAAGGTAAGTTCGATAAATACCTCTCGAAGGGATACATCCATCTAAATCCGACAGGACTGCAAATCAAAGCTTCGTCAGCTAAATGCACCATCAAGTGGATGCTTATAACAAAGAAGGAAGGAGGAAAGTATTTTTCCAATACACAGATTGCTTCCACTAGAGTAGGTTTTGCTTTTAAAAGTTTTTCTCTGTTGATTACCTTCGCGCACAAAATTTTGAAAAACAAACTTATCCGAAGAAGAGAAAGCCGCAGATCTTTAGGTAGCGAAGGGGATGCATGAACCAGTAACGGAAACAAATGTTGCATAAGGACATGATAATCATGAGACTTTAAGTTCTTCAACTCAGGTGGATCAACACTGACGCAAGTGCGAAGATTGGAACAAAAACCAGATGGCACCTTTAAGTTCTTCAATGTAGGACAAAATGCAAGTTTCTCTTTTTTCGTCATTGCAAAAGGAGCATCTTCCATTGTTGTTTTACCAGACTTATCATCCACTTTCAACCATTGCTTCTTTTTATACCCATTGCTTCCATACTCTGCGCGCATTAGGACTATCCTTTGACTTGTTTCCACCCATGATCGTGTTAACAAGATGCTCAGTTATGTTTTTCTCTGTATGCATAGCATCTGCATTATGTCGCACCAGATTTGAACTCCAATTAGGCAGATCATAGAGGATAGATCTTCGAGTAAATAAGGAGTGGTCATGAACCTCAGCTTCTACATCAGCATCAGTTTCGCCTTCAGGTATTCTTTTACGTTTCTGTCGACTTGCTACTGATGGTTGTTTTCCATTACCAACCTTTGTTCTAATATTAGCTACAATCTCTTGAACCTGAAATCCTGTCAGTGGCCATGGTGCTGAACCGTGCTCTACCCCTCTCGGGAAATTGGTTTTATCATCTCGATACTTATGCTTGGCTGGCATCCATCTTCGGTGTCCCATATAACAAATTTTGTTAGTGAACGTAAGATGTTCAGAAACTGTTCCTTCTCCACAAGTTGGGAAAGCATAGTAACCATGAGTGACACATCCAGCTAAAGTCCCTAGTGCAGGAAAATCATGAATAGCCCACAATAATCTTGCACTCATCAAAAACTCAGTTTTAATGAAAGAGTCGAACGTGATTACACCTTCATTCCATAACTCTATCAATTCCTCTATTAGTGGTTGCAAGTATACATCTATATCTTTCCCTGGTGCTCTTGGGCCTGATATGAGCAAACATAACATTGCAAACTCTCGTTTCATGCACAACGAAGGAGGCAGGTTGTACGAACAAATAATTACAGGACAACAGCTGTGACTAGGACCGAAACACCCATTCGGGTTGAAACCATCAGTTGATATACCTAATGTTACATTCCTTGGTTCCTTGGCGAACTCCGGTGAAAAATTATCCGCAGATCGCTGTGTTGAAGAATCGACTGATGACGATAAGGTTTCCATCTGATTGTGCTCGGAATGCCAATACATTGCCTCTCGCTATATATCCATGGTACACTATATAACCTTTACAGCCTTTTTATCAATGGAAAATGTCTTAATGTCTTGCGAGCAACTTGCGTAAGCTTCCGTCGTCATTAAAGACCTTCTCATACCTAGGTTCTTGACACAGGACAGTTAACCAATGATGCATGATCCTTCTAGTATAAAATACAATCATTGATGCATGCATCATAGGTTATGTAGTCCATCCCCATTTCTTGTATCAACTTTTTTACATCATGGAACTTACACGAGCAGTTGTATTTCCATCAGAAGCAACTCCTTCAACAATTCTAAGAGTGCAAAGACACCATTGTCATAAAACCCATATTGGGTTTTTATGTTATTTAGTTTAATAGCAGCATACAGTGGTGTCTTTTCCTTAGAACATGAGGGATATAAAGGTTCTCTAGCACGCTCATAAAAAATCTCTTTTTTTCTTGCTACTACTAGTCTCCTCGTGAACCCTACTGTGTACGCCAACATTCTCATCTACACTACAAGCGGGATTAACGTTCTCAAAGAAAATCTTCTACATTGTTCTCAAAAATACTTCTACATTGTCACCTGAATTTCCTAGATTGTCTCCAATTCCTACGTTGTCAACTGCAACTCCTACATTATCACTTCTGGGTTTACCTTCATGCGACTTCTCCCCATGGAAACGCCACAATGTATAGGTGAACTGAATACCATTCTTGACCAAGTGATAATCAATTTCACCTAGAGACAGAGGTACTTTACCATTCTTACAACGGTTACAAGGACAAGAACGTCGTTCTGCCACCAGCATTTTCACGCACAAACTCTTTAAATGATCTTACACCTTCTAAGTATTGAATAGAAGTACGTGCATATTTCATCCAGCCTTTATCAACCATTGATACCTAAATCATATCTATGTTAACATTCAGGCAAAGTATGATATTTACAAACATGGTGTTGCTATTATAAACACACTTCAATCATCAAAAAGATACAGAACTGAGACATAAAACCCTAAAATCACCTAAAAAATAGAAAATTTCGAAATTAACATAAAACCCTAAAATCAGCTTTATATGAAGAAGATTTATACCTTCAAAATTCTTCAATCTTCAAGTCTTCAAAATTCTTCAAACCCTAACAAGAAATTATAAGAAAATCAATTAAGAACAGCAATACTTGTTGCAGCTTACTATGCAATTACCAAACACTTTTAGCTATTAGTATAAGATTTTTTTATTCATCTTACATATACATAATATATTGCCATTTGTTCTTCTTCCTTTTTTCAGCTCTTAAAAAAAAAAATTTAAAGCATTAATAAGAAAACACAACATAAAGAAATCACAAGATTCCCACCGAACAAGGCGATCATATACCGCAAGGCCACATGGCCAGGGTTCCACTTTGAGGTGTCTTTGTGACAAATAGCAACAGCACTGACTTTGGTTCCGTCCGCAACCAAAGGCACTACATATGTCCTTGTTGTATGTGCTGTTTTTGCATGACAGTAGAAAACTGCATATAAATAAGGCAGGCTATGGCACACAACTGAATAATCACTATCTTTCTTTCTTACCCCTGGTCTGACAACATATTGCTGCTTCTTCGTCCGTGTTATTTGCACTTTATCACCATAGATTATTGTTGTCAATGCCTTAGCGTTTTCTCCGAATTTGATGTACTGTACTCAACCAGTGATTCCAAAGAAGTTGCACAATATTTCTCTTCATTTTCCATGGTTGGCTCTTTCAGATTATCGATAGTTTTTCTCATAACTGCAGCCTTCTTCTGATTTTGGACTGACAGAAAACAGATTTAGGATCTCTGGAAACTTCTTTGAGGAGTCACCTTAGCGAGGTTTTGTGGTAAAAAAGTAGTCCCAGTAGCTATGTTGTAAAAGGCGAGCGCCTAGGCGCCAAAAGGCGCACTACGCGTAGGTCCAGCGCCCGAGTAACTCAATTCCACACTACTTTCCATGCTGGAGCTTTAGGCGAGCGACTTTTGCTCTTTTGGCGCCTGGAGGAAGTGTTAGGCGCTAGCCTAAGCGCCAAAGGCGCCTCCTGGAATTTTTAGGCGACTTAAAACTTGACCATAAATACCGTTGTTTGATTTTTTTTCCCTTGATTATACTAACTTACCTTTCGTTAAACTTTTATTTCCTTAAGCTTTTCTTTCCAGATTTGATGGTTGATTGTCGTGAAGGGTGATTTATTCTCATTAATGAATAATATTCTCCATAAGTATTTAGCGTAACATCAATTTCAGCAAGAATCAATAATAAAAATGGAAACCTCATTATGACGGCAATATCAACCCATTGCATGGAAATGCATGATCAAAGTATGGAAACTTTATGTATTATGAAGTCAAAAAAACTTTATGTACTATCAATGCATATGGAAACTTCATTATATGGAAGCATAATTCATAAATACATTACTCCGTTTCCTTTATTATACTACTATCAATCACCGCTCCAAGAGTTAAAGAGTTACCCCGTTTCCTTTATTATACTATCAATCACCGCCCTATGTGATCGAGAGATGGTAAGAAATATAATGAATCACGTGATTGCCTTGATTATTTTTATTTCCTTGAACAACTTTGACCGTTGAACGATCAATTAAGGGCATGAAGGATGAATTATTTAGGATCTCTGGAAATATGGAGAGAAAATTGATATCTTAATATAAAATGTAACTATTGTTAGAAAAAACGGGTTTTGAAAAGCATGGACCAAGACTTGATCCCTAGACCTATTGCCCACTAGTTGTTTTTTCATTTTGAATAGATAAAACAATAGTCTCACATAGACTAAAATCTTAAGAGTCTTAGACTTAAATACCATGGGTTTTGCCTAAAGGGCATGGCCCTTTGGGTCTACACACTTTTGTGTGAGGGGGAAGACTTAGACTATGGCAAGGTTGCCTTTCCCGTACGCGCGGTGCTTCGCACCGGAGCACGCACGCCGCCGTCCGGTCGTGTGGGTGGGTGTGGGTGTGGGTGCACAGACCTATCTTTTTGCTGAAATTTTTCAAACGTGTATCTCACTCAGATTTTTTGTTTTGATAAAATATTCTCTTGCGCGTGAGAAAACACTGACAAAAGCAAAAGTTATTTTTCTGATTAAAGTTGTCTCTGACTGACAAAAAGCAAAGCTGTTTGTCTGCTTAAAGTAAAAGTGTTTTGACTGACAAAAAGAAAAGTTGTTTTCTGCTAAAAGTAAAAGTTGTTTTCTGACAAAGCTGTTTTCTGACAAAAGGTTGTCCATGCTTGAGAATCTTTCCTCTCTTATTTGTAACGACTAACTTCTTTTCAAACAGTATATAAGGAACTTTTTTAGCTCATTTATGTCTACACAGAAACAAAAAAGACTTCTTCCTCCCTCATTTATTTCTGCTACTGTTTTCCTTGTTTTTTGTTTCACTGTAACTTTTTGCATTTCTTCATACATCTTTGCCAAGCTCCTAGAGTACTTTCTTTGTATGCTACATTGAGGAGTACTATCGTAGTTGTATCCTCGGAGGTGACTTTCCAACCGCTATAGCATCTCGCAGGAGTAGCACGCAATATTACCTTTAGGTCAGCGTATCTCATACGTGCCTCTACTAGTTCTTGCTACCATTATCAGTGCATCTCCCGGAACATCAATCACGCATCAGTTCGAGCTAAGTATTTTTTCTAAGTTACTACGAATGTTGTCCTTATTTCCAACAATCTAAAGGTAATATCCTTCATTATTATATTTTTTGCTGTAACAAAATGGGAAAGAGTACTGTATACAAACCCCCAAAGTTTAGTGGAAAATACTTTAAACGATGGCAGTCCAAAATGTTATTCTTCTTAAAAGACCAAAGGTTAGATGAAGTTGCCTTAGAAAGACCCTCGAGAAGACTTCATGACCGTGGTTATGAAGATAGACTGGATAGATGGACTAGGAAGAATTACATGTGCAAAAACCATATTCTTAACTTTCTGGATGACTCCTTGTACGACTTTTATAATGCAAAAGAAAATTTTACTGCTTTTGATTTATGGGAAGCCCTTGAAGAAAAATATCTTGCTGAGGCTGCTGGAAGCAAGAAGTTCTTGGTGGATAGGTTCCTGGAATATAAGATGACAGATGAAAAGCCTGTAGTAGAACAATTCTTCGAACTCCAGCTACTCATCAACAAAATTCTTGCTAAAGGCATGCATATTGATGAAGCTCTACAAGTATCTGCAGTGATTGAAAAGATTCCACACTCATGGAACGAGTACAAGAGGAGGCTGCGACACAAGAATATGGAAATCACCATGGTGGAGCTGGGGAAAAAGATCCAGGTTGAGGAGCTTCTGTGATGCAAGGACAATAGCCTGATGCTGAGCAAAGACATGTCCAACAAAGCTCATGTCCTGGACGATAATGCTGATTCAAAGAAAAAGCATGGAGAATCCAGCAAAAATGGTAACAGACGTAACAAACGTTGAAACTCCAAAAGGTAACAATCTTAAGCCTAGGGGTGGTGTCTCCAAAAACACCATCAAAGGCGACTGCTATAATTGTGGAAAAACTGGTCATATGGCCAAAGACTGTAGGGCGCCTAAAAAGACTAAAAATGATCCAAAACAGAAAAATAAGGCAAACATAGTAGATGAATCTGGATATTTTACTGGCATGGTGTCTGAAGTCAACCTTGTCTCTAATATGACCAATGTGAGAGACTGGTGGCTAGATTCTGGAGCCACCAAGCATGTCTGCAAGTTCAGAAATGCTTTCTCCTCCTACGCCACAGTAGGAGACGATGAGAAAATGTTTATGGGAAACTCTTCCACTGCTAAAGTGGTAGGGAAAGGCAAGGTTGAATTGAAGCTCACTTCAGGGAAAACTCTCGCATTGAATGACATGTATCACATCCCGGACATATGCAAGAATCTTATCTCGGAAACCATCTTACTAGGGAAAGGTTTTAAATTTGTTGCTGAGTTTAACACTGTTGTAATCTCTAAGAGTGGTGACTTCGTATGAAAAGGTTATGTGATAGACGCATTTATGTGTCTATTTTAGTCTCAATTCTCTGTAATGTTAGTACTCGATTTTGCGCTTATTTTGGTATTTTATGTCTTTGTAGGTGTTTTTGGAGAAATAAGCTTTTGCGGGAAAATTGGCTCGAAAAGTGGTATTTGCGCTCGTGGGAGAAAATTACTATTCGGACCCCTAATTTGGATAAGGGGCACCTCAATTACTAAGGGGCACCTCACTGCTATATGCACCCGCTAGTTAGTTGCACCCCATGGAAACTACTATCCGCACCCCATCTCTGTTAGGGGGAGTACCATCTTATTCGTTTGAAATAAAAAATGGCGGGAAAAGATATGTTTGAAAACATTATTACAAAACTCGCTCGTGTTGGTTTTGGAAGAGATTCACTCGGGTTCGTTCATGGATTTGCATTTCGTTGGGCCTGTTACGTTAAGTCAGGGGTGATGAAGTGTTGCAGTTCGTAAAAAAAGGGAAGTTATAGTCATTCTCGAAGAAAACAGAAGGTGTATATATTCGGATTTTCTGTCTTAAACTTGGAAGTTACGTGAGACAGTGAGGAGAACAGAATCGCAAAGATTTGTTTCTATCTTTTGGATGAGTTTTAAGGAAAGCAGAGATACGTAGAAGAAGAAAAGAGGGAAAGAAAAGCCGTGACTTCCGGTGAAAGAAATATGGAGATATCATCGGGATTTCTTTGCCCTGATGATATAAAAAGAGTTGTTCTAGTCTCACAGTGAGGGGAGTAATAGGGGGACCGAATGGAGGGTTTGGAGGAGCTGCAGAGGAAGAAAGAAAATAATTGCAGTAGAAGTTCTCTGCTGCTGCCAAGAAGAAAGGGACGAAGAACATTGAGTCTGCTAAGGACAGTCGCATAACAACGTTGTAATATTACGACACAGCGGCAGTCTTAAATCGAGCAGACTTATATTTTACAGCAGTTTTCATATATCGTTTTTGTCACAGTTCATCACCCGTTGTAAGAGTTGTTTGTAACGCCTCTTCATCGTTGCAAACTGTCTTCTTTATTAGTTTTCTCTTGTTTTTCACCTATTGGAGCTATGAACAATTATTTTGAGCACGTGAATAATATGAGGAGCTAAACCCCAACACTGGGATGACGGAGGAAGCCATATTTCATGCGTGTGGTAATTATATTTAATTCTTTTATGACTACTTGCACTATTATCAATCGTTTTATGATTTTTCTTAATTGATTGTAATGTCGTATGATGATGTATGCTTGGTCTAAGTGATTTTGATGCGTCATGCTAGTGATTTACAGTTAATATTTTAAGAAGCAACCTTGGCAAAGAATTAGAGTCAGTATTATTTGAGCTATAATTGTTTGGAATAAATATTTGAATCGCATGAATGAGTTTATGGTGGAATCCCGAGTCTCAATAATCTCTCGATTTTTGTGACAAACTTGTGTATATATTTTCTTTGTTTTTAGAGTTTTCTGAAACTAAATCTTTACAAGTCTGAGTTGAACGAACTTTACTACCACTTTCTACAATAACTTAAAAACCACATCATTATGTCACTGAAAACATGATTAAGCTTAGTGTATCTGCTTTGAACATGAATGTTAATGCATCTTCTTCTTCTTATGTTTGTGACTCCTCACATGTTTGGCATGATAGACTTGGACATGTTAATTTCAAATCTTTGGAAAGACTTGCTAATTTAGGTTGCATTCCAAAAATAAACATTGACAAAAATCATAGATGTGAAATTTGTGTTGAATCTAAATATGTAAGAAACCATTTAATAAAAAGGTTGAACGTAGAACAGTTCCCTTAGAACTAATACACTTGGATTTAGGAGATTTGAAATCAACAGCAACTAGAGGTGGTAAAAAATGGTACATCACTTTTATATATGATGACTCACGATACTGTCAGGTTTATCTTCTTAGAAGTAAAGACGAGGCTTTAGAGGCTTTAAAACTATATAAACTTAAAGTAGAAAACCAAAAAGGTGTTACAATTAAAACCCTTAGGTCAGACCGTGGCGGTAAGTATGTGATACTGATAGGTGTAGAATACACCGTATTTACTATCTAGTAGTTTATGCTTTCTTTGCTATTTTTCTTGTAAATTATGTATTTTACGCGTTGTTTTGAGTTTTATAGCTACTTTGGAGTCGCACGGAGGAAAAGAAGAAGAAATCACCCAATTTGAGCCAAAAGGGAAAAAAGGTCATTTTACAAAGCGATTGATATATGGAGCCCAGTGAGGTTAAGGGGCGACCCAATTTGGAGGAGTACTAAAGCCAGGCCCGCAGAGGTTAAGGGGGTTTCCAAGTAGGATGGCCCTTATCATTTAGAGGGTGGTACCTATCCTTGGGGTGTAACAAACCAACCCCAAATCGTTACAACCCTAAAATTGAGAAGATTGTTTCTTTCTCAATCATTTTCCTGCACTGAGATCAAGAGAGAGCAAAGTGCATTGCTTCCGGGTTAAACCGAGAGATGGAAGTGAGAATCGACCTGAGATGATGCAGCAGACGAGTGATGAAGGAGATGAACTCGCTGCTGTTAGTTCATGAGAAATTCATGGGATCGATTGCTGCTGATAGAGATCGATGTTGGAGACACTACACCAAATTCCCGGATTCGTAACAGCAATTCGTAACGGCTTATGGGCCGTTACGAATTTCCCGTTACAAGTGGCCGTTACAAAAATTCGTAACGATGTAAGTCACTAATTTTTTTAAAATTCGTAATGAGGTGAAGCCGTTACTGAAATTTTTTTAGGCGTGCCACCACACGCTTGGTCACACCAGGGTGGTAACACTTGTAATTTTGCGTGTGCCATTCACATGCGTGCCATTATTTTTTCCACCCAAGATGAGTAAAACTAGGGATATTTCCTCCCCTGCGTGTGTCATTCACATGCGTGCCCCTCTTCATCCCATGCCTTAATGAGAATCGACATATCGATTTTTTCATTTTTCATTTCTCTTCCCTTTTCTGCTCCTGGTGTCTTGCCTCTCCTCTTTGAAACCCTAATGAAACTTCATCTTCAATAATCGACAGCAGAGAAACTATCTCAGAAACCTCTCAATTATCTCAATCATCAACTTAAGTTCTCATTTTTCATTTTCTTTTCTCTATTTTTCTCCTCCTGCCTCTCCTTCTCTTCCCTCTCAGAGTTTAGGGTTTCGATTGGGTTATTCATCTATTTCGATTGGGTTAACAGTTCTTCAATCAATCATCATTTTCGATGGGTAAGTGTTTTATTATCATCACTTCATCAGTTTCGATTGGGTTTTTTATCATCTGTTTTTTAGGGTTTCATCTGTGAATCCGTTTTTTCTAATACGATTTCGATTTCATCATCTACTAATCGAGTTTAGGGTTTCAATTTCATGATCTGTATTTCGTCATCTGTAAGTATTTCATCATCTGTTTTAGGGTTTGAGTTTTTCTATTTCTGGGTTTGTTATTGTTTATTTTTCACATAATCTTGTTACAATTCCTCCTCCTTGTTGGGTTAATACTGCTCATACTCATGGTGTTAAGGTACCCAGAGATGTTTTTGATCAAATTTGTTTTGGAATTTTGTTAATTTTTGGAATGTGGCAGTGAGCAACAATTTGAACTACTGACCTCAAGGTGTTTGATTTTGGGTGTGGTGTGATTTTTTTTGTTTTTATAGGTACTGGGAACATTTATAGCTGAATGGGATGAAGGGAAACTAGTTTGTAATGAGCTTTTGGCAACGAAAGAATCGGCTCGAATGTATGCTGAGCGTTTATCAGAACTTGCAGTTGCTTTGGGCTTCACTACTTCTAGTTTGCAGTGATGTCCTTCCAGAAGCTGAAGCTGCTGAAAGGGAGGAGGCGATCATGAGACTTGTCAATCTACTCAGGTTTTCTTCTTCTTTTTTCAACCCAAATTTTCAAACTGTGAATAATAGTTAAATTGCTTTGTTACAAATAAATTTCTTGATTGAATATTATTGTTTTTTCAGAGATGAGTTTGGGATTGGGAAGTAAGCCTTAGATCAGGAAGAAATGTAAGTTGTTTCATTGTTGTATCATGTTGTTTTTTTAAACCATTTTCGTATAATGGTTTCAAAATCTTATAGTCAAGCAGTCAGGCTTTTTGTACCACCATTTCTAGTATTTGATCTCTTGTGCCATGTTGTTTGTGATTTTGTAGTTGGCTTGAGTAGCTGTTGAAATCACTGGAGGTCCCAAGGTTCCATTTCACCCTGGAAGAGAGGTTAGTGTAGTGACATCTTTCTTTCATAGGGTTTCAAGTGTGGAAATTGCGTTTTCAATTGCTAAAACCGCTAAAATGGAAAACCTCCTTTTCTCATGCATCAGTTCTATGTATTTTATATCTTGTCATCCATTGAAAGGATGTATTCATGGAAATAATTATCTAAATTTTGGTAGTTTTTGTTACAAAACCTGGTTGAAGTCCTCTTTTGTGTTGTTTTATTCCGTCTTCTTATTGTTCTCGATGGAAACCAGTTCTCCGACATATCCTGGTTCTTTGGTTTAAGCCAAAACCCATAGGGTGGTCAGAAATAATATCTAGTGTGTACTCGTGTAGCACTTGTCCGTCGTCTTGTTTGGGACTAAAAGCTTGGTTATTGCTTCTTTTTGTGCCTCCTTGCATGACAGATCTTGAGTAAGTTTTTAACAATTCATCAATAAAGTAATTGACATTTTTCACTTATGGTGTAGGATCTTTCTGGTCACTTTCAAAGCTAGCAGTCCGGTGTTCATAAAGGAGGACCGCATAATCCCCTTGTCAAGGCCGGATTTGTTGCAACACGTATCTCTGTAAGAGCCATTATTGCTACTAGCCCTTCTTTTCTGGATAACTGGAGTTTACTTCGTTTACGGGACCGCAATTACATTGTATGCGCTTATTTTTAAAACCAACCATTATTTACAACAAGATGAGATAACATACAAGGAAGTCTTACAAGGGTACAATTTTATTTCATTGTCGACCTCGGAAGATATTGTTACTAATTGTGACTTTGATGTTGTTTAACTGCTTTCTACTGTTCCGACATCACTTAACCTTGAAATTGTAAGATCTCTAGCCGAGAGGTGGGGACTTTTTTTTCTTCAAGTCTTTGTAATTTGTACTCTAGTAGACTAATTTAAGAGAAAAAGTTATTAGCAATGTGCCTCTACTTTGTTTCTTAATTTTAAAAACATAGACATCATTAAGTGTTACTACTGTTGCTCATGTCTTACAAGATCATTTTTTTCCTTGCATTCTTACAAAGGGGATCCCATCTGTTGGAATGTCTCCATTTGCTGCTGGATGGTCTACATGCAAAAGGAATGTGAGAAACTTCAAATAAAGTTATACCTTATCTGATGTCTCTGCTATCTAAACTTTTATTTCTGATCACAGATATCACTCTTGATACATCTCAGGTTGCCAAGTCAATCGACTCTGGTTTTGCCCCTGTAAGTTGAGGGTTGCCCTTTATGTTTTCCTTGCCATTCAGGGGTTTTCTGGCTTAACTGAGTGTTGGTAATCGTAACACAGACAGTTTCTTTCCTTTTGAGGAATTTGTGATTGGAATTTGTGATTGGAATTTCATTATATTGAAATTTGTCCTTTTGACATTTTCATTATTTTGAGCCCAATACTGGTTTTGTTTAACCTCGCCAGCTGTTGATGAGGATGGAAACTGGTCCATCGTAGCTGTAGAGAACATGAATAAGCAAGGTTAGTGGGAGATGGTATCCAAGCACGTCCACATTACAAAATCAGTGCGACTATCATTCATAGAGGCCAATTCTGATTTATATTCTTTTTTTGATGGATAGTTGAAATTACTGTCCGCGCATGATACAACCTGGAGGAATGGTAACCAAAATAACAGAAGCTGCGCTGATAGCAAAACTTGGCATTGATGTTTATATTGTAAAGGTGATTACCTCTCTCCATTTTACAGTTTTTCTGAACTTCTAAACAATAAGTTTGTGAATGAGCTTCTTTCTCTTTTCAGTCGCTACAAACCATTCATTTCGAGCTCTAAATGGGGAAATCGAGGTGATATTCCCGACGATTGGCTTGGGACCGTCATTAGATCTTCGAAACAGGGCGTAAATCATCCCGACCTGTCCACCAAAGACAAAGCATTTGTCATAGTATTAACGACCACGAAGTTGGTCATTTATGATTCCTATAATCCTATTCCTCGGCGCTTAATCTAGAGTCTATCTTAGAGAGCCAGAGTCGTGTTATAGACCATGCCAGCAAGCCTATTGCCTTGTGCCTCACATTGTTAGGGCCCAAAATTGGGAGCAGTAGAATGCCGTTTGTTATGTTTGATTGTTTCTTTCGCCCTAGTATAAATTTCTATTTGAATGTGATAAGAATTGATTGAATGTGAGATGAATTTGATTGAAGAAAATATTGTTGATTGTGGAGGATGAAATGAAAGGTGTATGCAGTAGTTTTTGGAATTCCTATTATTTCCTAGAGAAAATGAAGCTGCCGGTCAGCCTTGACCAGTCAAAATTGGTCAAGATCTGACCAATTTTGACCAGTCAAGGTTGACCCGGCAGTAATTTTTTGTCATTACAAAAAAGTTCAGAACGGCCCTGAGCTGTTACAACATCCCTGTTGCAAAAAAATTCGTAACGGCCCGAGTCGTTACCACGTGGCAAATTCAGAACCGCTCAAGCCTCATTACGAGGGCCAGTTAAAAATAATTCGCAACGGCCACAAAGCCGTTACAAAAAAAATGTAACACCCACTTTTGCAACAGGCGAGGGCCGTTACAACCCGTTTTTGTAACGGCCTGGTTCTGTTTCTAATCCCAGAATTTGGTGTAGTGAGAGGAAGGAACTTAGGATTTGCTGAAATCAATTAAGATCGAGAAGCAGGGAAGAAATGGGTTCGATATTGCGACGTTGCTGCTGAGAGAAGAATGAGAAATTGAATCTGTTAAGGAGCGAATCGGTGGTGATTATGAAGCTACAGCAGATGAAGAAATTCATGGGAAATGTTGGGGTTTAATGATGAGTTTAAGATCGAGAAATTGCTGCGTATTTAAGCTAAGCTGAGAAGTTCTATGAGTTTAATTGAAATCGGAAAGAGGGGATGAAATCTAGATGAAGAACAGATGGGTTGTAGCTGGAATTGGGGGTTTTTTTACTTTCGGTTCTGGAATGATGAAAATGGGTCAGTCTGATTCGATTGTTGTTGACGGTTGCTGCTGTGAGGTGATTGATGAAGAAATAAGCAGAGAAGGAGTTGCTGCCGCTGTTGAGGTTTGGCGAGAAGAGAAATTGCCACTGCAAGAGTGGTGGTGCAATGGCTAGGACAGAATGGAGTTAGAAGACCTGCTGCTACTGTTACAGGGAGATGCTGTTGATTTTCATGGGTATGGTGCTGAGTTGATGGTGATACAGGTAGACACAGGGATGAGCTCTCTGAGAAGAATCTGATGCTGCCAGGGATTAAATGATTGCTCATGGCAGTGAAGAGTTGATGGTTGTGTTGCAGCTGATTTGTGGCAGTGAGCTGAGCAAGGATTGCAAATGCAATTGCAGCTCAGATGAATTAAGGCTGTACTATGGGGTGGCCTGAGATGACAGAATGGCAGAGTGCAAAGTTGGTTTGAACTGCTGCTGCAATTGCAGAGCTGTAGGCAGTGGTGGTTTGAACTGAGAGCTGGAATCACAAGGTGTATGGGCAAATGGCTAAATGATAGAGTAATGCTGTTGTGCTCTAAGGATTGAGATGAAGTAATAGGGGTTAATGGTGCTGTTGGTTGAAGTTTGAGGAGAAGTTGATGCTGGCTGGTGGTTGATTTAGCCGTGCTGCTGGTATACATAGTTTGCAGCTGCAGAATGGAGTGTTGGTGGTGTTGTGTTTAATTTGGTGCTGCTAAGAGAAGAGATGGGTTTTGTGGCTGGAGTTGCTGTTCAAACTGAGATTGAGAAGGAGGATGAAATAGCCTGAATTAGTGTTTATTGCAAAACTACCGGACCAGGGGAGTTAAAGCTCAGGGAGATTGGGTCTGTGAATCAATATGGAAGAAGTTGCTGCTATTGTTGAGATGGAATCAAATGGTCTGTGTAATTGATGTTGCAGACAAGAAGGGAAGCAAGAATTGACTCAAATTGCAGTACTGCATCTGAAGCTTGAGATGTTTGAACTGAATAGATGTATGTGTAGGTTCTTAGTAGGAGAAGACCCAAGGAAACGGCCTGAAATTGGCCGGGAAGTCCTGTAAACAGCCAAGACTCGGCGCTTTTACTGCTCCGGCGAGTTGACTCGGTGAGTCCGAGGAGCGATCCAAAGAACCGATCCAACACACCCAGTCGGACCAATCACCCAATCGGGGGCGACTAGAAGCTGACTCCTCCTTCCCTTGACCCGATTGACTAACTGTTGACTGACGGTTGACCCGTTTGACCGTTAGTCCTAACGGAGGACTGACGGAATATTTCGTCGAATATTCCTGTGACGGAGAAATTTTCAGGTGGCCGGCGGCGACTATTCCGGCCGGATTCCGGCCACAATCCCAGCTTTCCGGCGAGCAAAAATTCCGAGAATTTTCTATGGACTTCTCTCATGGGTGTGAAGACTTGGGCTTGGAATTGGATGGAGAATTGGACTCAAATTTGGAAAGAGAAGATGGAAGAAGAGAAAGACTTGAATTTGGAAGTTGAATTGCTAAAGGAAAAGGATTCTAATCCTTGGAAGAGTTGGAGAATATTGAAGCCTATAAATAGAGAAGTTTTCTACATCTTTTACACACATCTCTACACACACAACACTTTTCTTTTCTTATTCTTTGTGTGAACTCTTTAACATGAGTAGCTAATTTAATTGATTGAGGATGAATTCCTAGTTCTTAATATGATTTAAGTTTTTGTTTCAATTTTATCTTGAGTTTTTCACATGATTATCGTTTGTTTTTACTAATAGGAATGATCTTAAAGACATTCATGATTGATTGATAGATTGTTTAGGTGGCCAACTAAATTGATTTGTTAATTTGATCTAAAGCTAGTGAAAGTTAGGAGATAAGTAATCGTTTCTTGACTCTTTACATAAGTAGCAAACACGAGACCTTGCGGAGGGATTCCGTGGAGCAATTGTGTGTAGAAACAACGCTAGAAAGTGAACCAAGCGAACCGAGTTTAACTACTAGTACTAAACCTAAATTCATAAATCTTAATGCATTCAGGGAATTACATCTTGTAAGCGAACCTCAGGGTGGTTCTTTTGAATAGAATCTGATAACTAAGCGGACCTGTTACTCAGTGAAATTAGGGATTTTGGGACTAGCTAAGCGGACCTGCTATCCTACGGTTGGTGATAATCTGTGACTAATAACAAGTAGAAAAGAACATAACTTTAATCATTGTTTTGCAACGAAGAAGGATTCCTTGATCTTGTCTCTCTTATTGCTTTCAACTTTCGATTTTAATTGCTTTGTTTATTTTCTTTTGCTTTTTACACCCCCCTTTCGTGACAATTTTTACAACTAGAATCTCTTGCTCCTCGTGGGAACGAACTTGACTTCCATTATATTATTTTTAATTGAGTGGAAATATTGATTAATTTGATTGCACCTACGACACGCATCAAATTTTGGCACCGTTGCCGGGGAGCAGCAGATGATTTTAGTTGTTTTTATTTTTCTTTTTGCTTTATTCTTGCTTTGTTGGATTCTATACCGTATCTAACTTAAGTTTTTGAATCTTATTTCAGGTATCGGTTTTCCATGTATGGTGGACAAGAGCAAGCATATTACAACAATCAATACGGTTTTCAACCTCAACATTATGACAACTTCCAACCATCCTTAGGATACAATCAAAACCAATCTTTTGGCTATGATCAAATTCCTACAGAACATTATGGATATTCTCATACATATCAACAACCTTATGACGGGTATGTAAGTGGACAATCACAAGGATGGGAGGATAGTTTTGTTTATGATCAGAAATTCTCTAGTTTTGCAGATAAGATGTCTGCCATGATTGGGGATCTTCAACAAAAGTTTCAAGAATCACATCGAGAAATTCAAAGGAATTCGGAGAAATTATACGAACAAATTAACCAACCTTTGGAGACTTTTGATGACGCTAGTGTAGATTACTCGAGCCTTGATCTTAATAATGATCAATCACCTATTCAAAAGGAAGAGCTTGAGGAAGATGCATTTATTGCTTGGAAAAAATTTCTTAGGGAAAGATATGAGTCCGCGGAAGTGTATGAACGTTGCAACAATGTGGAAGTTATTCCAACTCCGGATCATAATAACGATCCTTCACCTATTCAAAAGGAGGAGATTGGGTGTGACTTACCTATTGTTATAAATGGTGTAACACCCGCACATGAAGATCTTACAATTTATACCGAGGAAGATTATGTGAGGGAAGAATGGCCCGATTCCGATGATGAGAATGTTGAAGAGATGATGCTCGTTAATGAAACCGAATTGATTGATTTTGTGGAAGACCCAATTGAACTTGCCAATGATTATAATGATGCCAAGACTTTGGTTAAGGTAGAAAACGACGAAGAATGGTTGCAAAGTTTAATAGAGGACCACGATATACAAGAGGTAAGTAATTCACTTGAATTTTTTAAGGATGAAGAGGATTCTATAATACAAGAGATTGTGCAAGGTTTGTCTAACCCTTTGCATATTGATTATTCTCCTTTACCTCTTATTGGTTTGAATGTATGTGCTTCGAAAGTATTTTTGGATGATTTTGTTTCTAGATACCCACCATTGGAAACACTTGATGCTAACACCATGCAGGTTTTCCAAGAGGAATACATGGAAGTTCCAAAATTCTATGTTCTTTATACACTTCCGAGTGTGGACGAGAATAAGTGTGGGGGAAATTTCAATCGAGCGATAATTTCACTATTATTTTCTTGTGCTAACATTTGTATGGAGTTATTGTTTTCAAAACAGGTATTATGGGTGGATCCTCAAATTTTCAGATTGTTAGTATATGGGGAATGAATCTTGCAAGAGCCAAGTCGGGCTGTCGACTTTAAAACAAGCGCTTAATGGGAGGCAACCCATAGGTTTTGTATTTCTTATCCTTTTGCTTTTTGTTATTTCTTTTTCTTGTTTCTTATCATGTTAAAATTTCCTACCTTGACTTTACTAGGAGGATTCAATTACATTGAGGACAATGTAAGGTTTAAGTGTGGGGGAGTGGTTAAGCATGTATTTAAAACAAAAATTACAAAAAAAAAAAAAAAAAGTTTTACATAAAACCTCCAACTTTTAAAGATTTTAGAGTCACTAGCATACTTCTAGGTATGTTTACATAGAGATTTTGACCGACATAATTGAACTTGGAAATGTTAGAGAACTACATTCGGATTTCTTGTTTGTTTGAGTGTTAAATAATGGATTTAATCATGCCGGTGATGCGAATTTGGTGCAGGGAGAAATGCATTATTAGAGTTGCTGATCAATCATTAGTGGAGACTACCCGTATTCATATCATGTGAGGCACCGACCAGAAATTTTTCCGTCTACTAAAGAGCTTTCTTTTGAGTGTGTGTCACCGTACGTAAATTCCGGGTAGAATGGTGAGCTACCCAACCTCCCACCAATAGAAGCACTACTCTTTGATCTCTTGAGTGCTAATTTTGTCAATCATGAGGGTGACGTCTATAGATGAAAGCTTCCTTCTTGTAGTTCGATTTGCAGTTAGCACCATTCTCTCGTGATAACAACGGATCCATAGAAACACATCATCATCAACAAGGAGCGACATCAAAATCTACAAGGAAAGTTGGAAAAGTTCAAGGTTTATAAGCAACGGAATGAGAAAAAGAGCAAATTTCAAATACAAGTAAAGCAACATACAAAGAGCAGATTTTTAAATATATGTTGAAGACTTACAATATAATGAGGTAATTTTATATCCAAGTATGAAGACGTATTCATAAAAGCGAAGAAAATTAAAAGGTGAGAATTTTTGAAAGTTTATGATTTCAAAGACGATACAAGTTGTGAAGAATCAAGTGGTAAAATACTTCTTCCACAGCCATGGTTTATTTTGTATTTAATTTCTCTTGTTTTCAATTCAAAAAAAAAAAAAAAAAAAAAAAAAAAAAAAAAAAAAAAAAAAAGAGAGAAAAACAAGAGAAATATTTGTTCTTATTTTTATTTAATGAGCCGTGGGGAAGGAAAATTTATAAGGAAGTTTCAAGCGACAAGGATTTTTAAGGTAAAAGGTTACAAATTGTCAAGGATTTATGAAATTCAAGGGTTTATCATCAATAGTTGAAACCGAAGACCAAGAAGTTAAAGACGAGGAGCGGAAGACGTTTCTATTGGATACCGTGAGAGTGGTGTTATCATAATTGGCGATCGGATGTGAAGGTGAGTAAGTAATCTCATCCTCAATAATAATGGTTGATTTCCTTTCTTAGAGATCGTCAGAAAAATGGTTTTTCAAAATATTAAAAGATGTGGGTTTTTAAAAAAAATATTTCGAAAGTTGTCCTTCCCACCATTCAACGTGTTGCAGGAATTCTCTCTTCATTCCTACCTGCACACATGTGAGAACCATAAAAAAAAAAAAAAAGCTGTCTTTTTGAGTGCAATTGTCATAAAATCCTTTTTGGTGAGGCAGAAGTCGAGGCGAAATGCTTATTGATCGTTTCTCAAACACGCGTTCTCTCATTATGGTGTGGTTATTTCTCACTCAACATTTAAGAATGAGAATATGTTCTTTAGTATTTCTAACTTCTTATTACTAGCATGCAGAAACTCTATGTCCTCATAACTCTTTGGATGCTTGGGACGCTTGAACGCTTTGAAGTTGTGAGTTTTTAGTTTGATTTGCTCGAGGACTAGCAAAGTCTAAGTGTGGGGGAATTTGATAGGTGTAGAATACACCGTATTTACTATCTAGTTGCTATTTTTCTTGTAAATTATGTATTTTACGCGTTGTTTTGAGTTTTATAGCTACTTTGGAGTCGCACGGAGGAAAAGAAGAAGAAATCACCCAATTTGAGCCAAAAGGGCAAAAAGGTCATTTTACAGGCGATTGATATATGGAGCCCAGCTGAGGTTAAGGGGCGACCCAATTTGGAGGAGTACTAAAGCCAGGCCCGCAGAGGTTAAGGGGGTTTCCAAGTAGGATGGCCCTTATCATTTAGAGGGTGGTACCTATCCCTGGGGTGTAACAAACCAACCCCAAATCGTTACAACCCTAAAATTGAGAAGATTGTTTCTTTCTCAATCATTTTCCCAGAACTGAGATCAAGAGAGAGCAGCCATTGCTGCTGGTTAAACCGAGAGATGGAAGTGAGAATCGACCTGAGATGATGCAGCAGACGAGTGATGAAGGAGATGAACTCGTTGCTGTTAGTTCATGAGAAATTCATGGGATCGATTGCTGCTGATAGAGATCGATGTTGGAGAGGAAGGAACTTAGGATTTGCTGAAATCAATTGAGATCGAGAAGCGAGGAAGAAATGGGTTCGATATTGCGACGTTGTCACTTGAGAAGAATGAGAAATTGAATCATTAAGGAGCTAATCGGTGGTGATTATGAAGCTACTGCGGATGAAGAAATTCATGGGAAATGTTGGGGTTTAATGATGAGTTTAAGATCGAGAAATTGCTGCGTATTTAAGCTAAGCTGAGAAGTTCTATGAGTTTAATTGAAATCGGAAAGAGGGGATGAAATCTGAGGGTTCAAGATGAAGAACAGATGGGTTGTAGGCTGGAATTGGGGTTTTTACTTTCGGTTACGGAATGATGAAAATGGGTCGATCCGATTCGATTGTTGTTGACGATTCTTCTTGTGAGGTGATTGATGAAGAAATAAGCAGAGAAGGAGTTGCTGCCGCTGTTGAGGTTTGGCGAGAAGAGAAATTGCCACTGCAAGAGTGGTGGTGCAATGGCTAGGACAGAATGGAGTTAGAAGACCCGCTGCTACTGTTACAGGGAGATGCTGTTGATTTTCATGGGTATGGTGCTGAGTTGATGGTGATACAGGTAGACACAGGGATGAGCTCTCTGAGAAGAATCTGATGCTGCCAGGGATTAAATGATTGCTCATGGCAGTGAAGAGTTGATGGTTGTGTTGCAGCTGATTTGTGGCAGTGAGCTGAGCAAGGATTGCAAATGCAATTGCAGCTCAGATGAATTAAGGCTGTACTATGGGGTGGCCTGAGATGACAGAATGGCAGAGTGCAAAGTTGGTTTGAACTGCTGCTGCAATTGCAGAGCTGTAGGCAGTGGTGGTTTGAACTGAGAGCTGGAATCACAAGGTGTATGGGCAAATGGCTAAATGATAGAGTAATGCTGTTGTGCTCTAAGGATTGAGATGAAGTAATAGGGGTTGATGGTGCTGTTGGTTGAAGTTTGAGGAGAAGTTGATGCTGGCTGGTGGTTGATTTAGCCGTGCTGCTGGTATACATAGTTTGCAGCTGCAGAATGGAGTGTTGGTGGTGTTGTGTTTAATTTGGTGCTGCTAAGAGAAGAGATGGGTTTTGTGGCTGGAGTTGCTGTTCAAACTGAGATTGAGAAGGAGGATGAAATAGCCTGAATTAGTGTTTATTGCAAAACTACCGGACCAGGGGAGTTAAAGCTCAGGGAGATTGGGTCTGTGAATCAATATGGAAGAAGTTGCTGCTATTGTTGAGATGGAATCAAATGGTCTGTGTAATTGATGTTGCAGACAAGAAGGGAAGCAAGAATTGACTCAAATTGCAGTACTGCAGCTGAAGCTTGAGATGTTTGAACTGAATAGATGTATGTGTAGGTTCTTAGCAGGAGAAGACCCAAGGAAACGGCCTGAAATTGGCCGGGAAGTCCTGTAAACAGCCAAGACTCGGCCAGTTTTCTGCTCTGGCGAGTTGACTCAGTGAGTCCGAGGAGCGATCCAGCAACCGATCCAACACACCCAGTCAGACCAATCAGCCGAATCAGAAGCTGACTAGAAGCTGACTCCTCCTTCCCTTGACCCGATTGACTAACTGTTGACTGACGGTTGACCCGTTTGACCGTTAGTCCTAACGGAGGACTGACGGAATATTTCGTCGAATATTCCTGTGACGGAGAAATTTTCAGGTGGCCGGCGGCGACTATTCCTACCGGATTAAGCCACAATCCCGATTTTCCGGCGAGCAAAAATTCCAGAATTTTCTATGGACTTCTCTCATGGGTGTGAAGACTTGGGCTTGGAATTGGATGGAGAATTGGACTCAAATTTGGAAAGAGAAGATGGAAGAAGAGAAAGACTTGAATTTGGAAGTTGAATTGCTAAAGGAAAAGGATTCTAATCCTTGGAAGAGTTGGAGAATATTGAAGCCTATAAATAGAGAAGTTTTCTACATCTTTTACACACATCTCTACACACACAACACTTTTCTTTTCTTATTCTTTGTGTGAACTCTTTAAATGAGTAGCTAATTTAATTGATTGAGGATGAATTCCTAGTTCTTAATATGATTTAAGTTTTTGTTTCAATTCTATCTTGAGTTTTTCACATGATTATCGTTTGTTTTTACTAATAGGAATGATCTTAAAGACATTCATGATTGATTGATAGATTGTTTAGGTGGCCAACTAAATTGATTTGTTAATTTGATCTAAAGCTAGTGAAAGTTAGGAGATAAGTAATCGTTTCTTGACTCTTTACATAAGTAGCAAACACGAGACCTTGGGAGGGATTCCGTGGAGCAATTGTGTGTAGAAACAACGCTAGAAAGTGAACCAAGCGAACCGAGTTTAACTACTAGTACTAAACCTAAATTCATAAATCTTAATGCATTCAGGGAATTACATCTTGTAAGCGAACCTCGTGGTGGTTCTTTTGAATAGAATCGATAACTAAGCGGACTGTTACTCGGTGAAATTAGGGATTTTGGGGCTAGCTAAGCGGACCTGCTATCCTACGGTTGGTGATAATCTGTGACTAATAACAAGTAGAAAAGAACATAACTTTAATCATTGTTTTGCAACGAAGAAGGATTCCTTGATCTTGTCTCTCTTATTGCTTTCAACTTTCGATTTTAATTGCTTTGTTTATTTTCTTTTGCTTTTTACACCCCCCCTTTCGTGACAATTTTTACAACTAGAATCTCTTGCTCCTCGTGGGAACGAACTTGACTTCCATTATATTATTTTTAATTGAGTGGAAATATTGATTAATTTGATTGCACCTACGACACGCATCAGATACCCATAGGAGAATTTTGTAAAATTAATGGCATCATTCATGAAACTACTGCACCTTCTTCACCTGAGTCAAATGAAGTAGCCGAAAGGAAAAATCGAACACTCATAGATATGGTGAACGCCATGTTGACCAGTTCAGGGTTACCTTCGAACTTGTGGGGGGAAGCAATTCTCTCTGCATGCTATATCTTGAACCGAGTTCCTTTTAAAAAATCAGATAAAACTCCTTACTAGTTGTGGAAAGGTAGACAACCTTCATATGCATACTTTAAAGTGTGGGGGTGTTTGGCCAAGGTGTCCATTCCTCATTCCAAGAAAACCAAAATAGGACCTAAAACTGTAGACTGTGTTTTCCTAGGATATCCTGAGCATACTAATGCACATAGGTTCATGGTCATCAGTTCGGACCATAATACCATTGGTCTGAACACCATTATGGAATCTAGAGATGTTGTGTTTTCTGAACACATATTTCTTTTAGGGTCTGGACCTCGAAAAAGGGTACATGATGACCTCACAGATGTTCCTTCGACTAGTCAACCCCCATCTCTAGAATATGAGACCGAACCAAGAAGAAGTAAGAGGGTCAGAACCGAGACAAGCTTTGGCCCAGATTTTGTGACTCTTACAGTAGAGTCTGAACCTCAAACCTACAAGGAATCTATGACTTCTCCGGAAGCTCCCTTCTGGGAAGAAGCTTCAATAAATGAGTGGGGGTCCATTCAGCAAAATGAAACTTGGGAGCTTGTAGACTTACCTCCTGGTAGTAAAGCCATAGGTTGCAAATGGGTTTTCAAAAGGAAGATTAGAACAGATGGAACTATAAAGAAACATAAAGCTAGGTTGGTAGCTAAAGGCTATAGACAAAAGGAAGGATTAGATTTCTTTGATACATATTCACCGGTCACAAGAATCACTTCTATTAGGATGTTGATTGCTATTGCTTCTATTTATGATTTGCATATACATCAGATGGATGTTAAAACTGCATTTTTATATGGTGAATTGAAAATGAAGAAATTTATATGGACCAACCTGAAGGTTTCGTTGTGAAAGGATGTGAAAACAAAGTATGCAAATTGAAAAAATCTCTGTACGGTTTAAAACAAGCACCTAAACAGTGGCATAAAAAATTTGATCATGTAATGATATCTAATGGCTTCAAGGTTAATGAATCTGATAAATGTTTTTACATTAAATCTGTGGATGATTCTCATGTTATTGTGTGCCTGTATGTTGATGATATGCTCATATTACGCAGTAACCTTGATATTATTAATACCATTAAAAGCATGCTTAACGAAAACTTTGACATGAAAGACTTAGGCCATGCTGATATAATCTTAGGGATGAAAATCAGAAAGACCTCTGACGGATATAATCTTAGTCAATCTCATTATGCTGAAACTGTACTTAAGATATTTAATCATGAAAATGCTAAACCTGTATGTACTCCTTATGATCCTAATTGTAACTTGAAAAAGAACAAGGGAGAAGGAATTTCTCAACTTGAGTATTCTCGCATTATTGGGAGTCTTATGTATTTGATGAACTGTACAAGACCTGATATTGCTTACACTGTGAGTAGATTAAGCAGGTACACTTGCAACCCTGGGCAGGATCACTGGAATGCTCTCTACAGAGTTCTACGCTACCTGAGAGGCACTTCAAACTATTGCTTAAGATTTGGGAAGTATCCTGCTGTGCTGGAAGGGTATTGTGATGCCAACTGGATATCAGACTCAGATGAGTGCAAATCCACTAGTGGGTACATCTTCACACTTGGAGGTGTGTCTGTGTCATGGAAGTTTTCCAAACAGACATGTATAGCTCGATCCACTATGGAGTCTGAGTTTATAGCCTTGGAGAAAACTGGAGAGGAAGCTGAATGAATTCGAGGTTTCCTGGGAGGAATTCCACTCTGGCCCAAGCCCGTGTCTTCGATCGCAATCCACTGTGACAGTCAAGCTGCTATTGGTTGCGCAAGGAATAGTGTATACAACAGAAAGTCTATACATCTAAAAAGAAGACACGAGACGGTGAAACAACTACTCTCTACTGGTATTATCTCTATAGACTTCGTAAAGTCCACAGATAATATTGCAGATCCTTTGACGAAAGGTTTATCTAGAGAGGTAATTAGATCCACATCGAGGGGTATGGGACTTAAGATCATAGAATAAATCACCATGAAGGATACTCAACCTTGTGAATGGAGCTCCAAGATAAAGGTTCAATGAGATAACTAATTTATGGTGACATCGAGAAAGCACTATCTATGTCCCTCCTTATGGTGTAACCGTGTGATAGTGCAGCCTGCATGATTTAGGATGATCAGTTGAGATCTTAATGGGTTCCATGGCTTTGTTTAAAGTGGGGTGTGGCAGGACACTCTTAATGGACTCACCTATGTGGATGTTGGAAGTGGGGGCCGCTTCCTATGGGAATTTGAGCTGATTCTCTAGAGACATTCATTAAGTCCGGGATTTAGCCCACGGCCACAACGACAAGAGCTTGGCGGCTTTTATTTGAGACATCAAAGTGTGGTTGTTACTTCTGAATTGCATTAACTGTTGGCGGTTCAAGACATTGTGTTCACCGTTATAATAGGCAGTTCCGAAAACCTCTCACTAAGTTAAGGTTCAATCTCCGGGACACCTTATCCTAATTTTGATGTATTCTGTTTTCTCGATATGTTTTATCATTCATATAGGGGATTGTTAGAAAAACGGGGTTTGAAAAGCATGGACCAAGACTTGATCCCTAGACCTATTGCCCACTAGTTGTTTTTTCATTTTGAATAGATAAAACAATAGTCCCACATAGACTAAAATCTTAAGAGTCTTAGACTTAAATACCATGGGTTTTGCCTAAAGGGCATGGCCCTTTGGGTCTACACACTTTTGTGTGAGGGGGAAGACCTAGACTATGGCAAGGTTGCCTTTCCCGTACGCGCGGTGCTTCTCACCGAATCACGCACGTCGCCGTCCGTCCGGTCGGTCGGATCGGGTCGGGTCGGGTTCGGGTGTGGGTGTGGGTGTGGGTGTGGGCGCACAGACCTATCTTTTTGCTGAAATTTTTCAAACGTGTATCTCACTCAGATTTTTTGTTTTGATAAAATATTCTCTTGCACGTGAGAAAACACTGACAAAAGCAAAAGTTATTTTTCTGATTAAAGTTGTCTCTGACTGACAAAAAGCAAAGCTGTTTTTTCTGCTTAAAGTAAAAGTGTTTTGACTGACAAAAAGAAAAGTTATTTTCTGCTAAAAGTAAAAGTTGTTTTCTGCTAAAAGTAAAAGTTGTTTTCTGACAAAGCTGTTTTCTGACAAAAGGTTGTCCATGCGTGAGAATCTTTCCTCTCTTATTTGTAACGACTAACTTCTTTTCAAACAGTATATAAGGAACTGTTTTAGATCATTTATATCTATACAGAAACAAAAACGACTTCTTCCTCCCTCATTTATTTCTGCTACTGTTTTCCTTGTTTTTTGTTTCACTGTAACTTTTTGCATTTCTTCATACATCTTTGCCAAGCTCCTAGAGTACTTTCTTTGTATGCTACATTGAGGAGTACTATCAGTAGTTATATCCTGGAGGTGACTTGCCAATCACTACAACATCTCGGATGAGTAGCGGTGCAATATTACCTTTAGGTCGGCGTATCTCATACGTGTCTCTACTAGTTCTTGCTACAATTATCAGTGCATCTCCCGGAACATCAATCACGCATCAGTTCGAGCTAAGTATTTTTTCTAAGTTACTACGAATGTTGTCCTTATTTCCAACAATCTAAAGGTAATATCCTTCATTGCTATATTTTTTGCAGTAACAAAATGGGAAAGAGTACTGTATACAAACCCCCAAAGTTTAGTGGAAAAGACTTTAAACGATGGCAGTCAAAATGTTATTCTTCTTAAAAGACCAAAGGTTAGATGAAGTTGCCTTAGAAAGACCCTCGAGAAGACTTCATGACCGTGGTTATGAAGATAGACTGGATAGATGGACTAGGAAGAATTACATGTGCAAAAACCATATTCTTAACTGTCTGGATGACTCCTTGTACGACTTTTATAATGCAAAATAAAATTTTACTGCTTTTGATTTATGGGAAGCCCTTGAAGAAAAATATCTTGCTGAGGCTGCTGGAAGCAAGAAGTTCTTGGTGGATAGGTTCCTGGAATATAAGATGACTGATGAAAAGCCTGTAGTAGAACAATTCTTCGAACTCCAGCTACTCATCAACGAAATTCTTATTGAAGGCATGCATATTGATGAAGCTCTACAAATATCTGCAGTGATTGAAAAGATTCCACACTCATGGAACGAGTACAAGAGGAGGCTGCGACACAAGAATAGGGAAATCACCATGGTGGAGATGGGGAAAAAGATCCGGGTTGAGGAGCTTCTGTGCTGCAAGGACAATAGCCTGATGCTGAGCAAAGACATGTCCAACAAAGCTCATGTCCTGGACGATAATGCTGCGTCAAAGAAAAAGCATGGAGAATCCAGCAAAAATGGTAACAGACGTAACAAACGTCGAAACTCCAAAGGTAGCAATCTTAAGCCTAGGGGTGGTGTCTCCAAAAACACCATCAAAGGCGACTGCTATAATTGTGGAAAAACTGGTCATATGGCCAAAGACTGTAGGGCGCCTAAAAAGACTAAAAATGATCCAAAACAGAAAAATAAGGCAAACATAGTAGATGAATCTGGATATTTTACTGGCATGGTGTCTGAAGTCAACCTTATCTCTAATATGACCAATGTGAGAGACTTGTGGCTAGATTCTGGAGCCACCAAGCATGTCTGCAAGTTCAGAAATGCTTTCTCCTCCTACGCCACAGTAGGAGACGATGAGAAAATGTTTATGGGAAACTCTTCCACTGCTAAAGTGGTAGGGAAAGGCAAGGTTGAATTTAAGCTCACTTCAGGAAAAACTCTCGCATTGAATGACGTGTATCACATCCCTACATATGCAAGAATCTTATCTCGTAGACCATCTTACTAGGGAAAGGTTTTAAATTTGTTGCTGAGTCTAACACTGTTGTAATCCCTAAGAGTGGTGACTTCGTAGGAAAAGGTTATGTCACTGAAAATATGATTAAGTTTAGTGTATCTGCTTTGAACATGAATGTTAATGCATCTTCTTCTGCTTATGTTTGTGACTCCTCACATGTTTGGCATGATAGACTTAGACATGTTAATTTCAAATCTTTGGAAAGAGTTGCTAATTTAGGTTGCATTCCAAAAATAAACATTGACAAAAATCATAGATGTGAAATTTGTGTTGAATCTAAACATGCAAGAAAACCATTTAATAAAAAGGTTGAACGTAGAACAGTTCCCTTAGAACTAATACACTCGGATTTAGGAGATTTGAAATCAACACCAACTAGAGGTGGTAAAAAATGGTACATCACTTTTATAGATGATTACTCACGATACTGTCAGGTTTATCTTCTTAGAAGTAAAGATGAGGCTTTCAAACTATATAAACTTGAAGTAGAAAACCAAAAAGGTGTTAGAATTAAAACCCTTAGGTCAGACCGTGGCGGTGAGTATGTGATACCCATAGGATAATTTTGTAAAATTAATGGCATTATTCATGAAACTACTGCACCTTCTTCACCTGATTCAAATGAAGTAGCCGAAAGGAAAAATCGAACACTCATAGATATGGTGAGCGCCATGTTGACCAGTACAGTAGAGTCTGAACCTCAAACCTACAAGGAAGCTATGACTTCTCCGGAAGCTCCCTTCTGGGAAGAAGCTTCAATAAATGAGTGGGAATCCATTCAGCAAAATGAAACTTGGGAGCTTGTAGACTTACCTCCTGGTAGTAAAGCCATAGGTTGCAAATGGGTTTTCAAAAGGAAGCTTAGAACAAATGGAACTATAGAGAAACATAAAGCTAGGTTGGTAGCTAAAGGCTATAGACAAAAGGAAGGATTAGATTTCTTTGATACCTATTCACTGGTCACAAGAATCACTTCTATTAGGATGTTGATTGCTATTGCTTCTATTTATGATTTGCATATACATCAGATGGATGTTAAAACTGCATTTTTATATGGTGAACTGAATGAAGAAATTTATATGGACCAACCTGAAGGTTTCGTTGTGAAAGGATGTGAAAACAAAGTATGCAAATTGAAAAAATATATGTACGGTTTAAAACAAGCACCTAAACAGTGGCATGAAAAATTTGATCATGTAATGATATCTAATGGATTCAAGGTTAATGAATCTGATAATTGTGTTTACATTAAATCTGTGGATGATTCTCATGTTATTGTGTGCCTGTATGTTGATGATATGCTCATATTAGGCAGTAACCTTGATATTATTAATACCATTAAAAGCATGCTTAACGAAAACTTTGACATGAAAGACTTAGGCCCTGCTGATATAATCTTAGGGATGAAAATCAGAAAGACGTCTGACGGATATAGTCTTAGTCAATCTCATTATTCTGAAATTGAACTTAAGAGATTTAATCATGAAAATGCTAAACCTGTATCTACTCCTTATGATCCTAATTGTAACTTGAAAACTAACAAGGGAGAAGGAATTTTTCAACTTGAGTATTCTCGCATTATTGGGAGTCTTATGTATTTGATGAACTGTACAAGACCTGATATTGCTTACAATGTGAGTAGATTAAGCAGGTACACTTGCAACCCTGGGCGGGATCACTGGAATGCTCTCTACAGAGTTCTACGCTACCTGAGAGGCACTTCAAACTATTGCTTAAGATTTGGGAAGTATCCTGCTGTGCTGGAAGGGTATTGCGATGCCAACTGGATATCAGACTCAGATGAGTGCAAATCCACTAGTGGGTACATCTTCACACTTGGAGGTGCGTCTGTGTCATGGAAGTCTTCCAAACAGACATGTATAGCTCGATCCACTATGGAGTCTGAGTTTATAGCCTTGGAGAAAGTTGGAGAGGAAGTTGAATGGATACGAGGTTTCCTGGGAGGAATTCTACTCTGGCCCAAGCCTGTGTCTTCGATCGCAATCCACTGTGACAGTCAAGCTGCTATTGGTTGCGCAAGGAATAGTGTATACAACGGAAAGTCTATACATCTAAAAAGAAGACACGAGACGGTGAAACAACTACTCTCTACTGGTATTATCTCTAAAGACTTCGTAAAGTCCAAAGATAATATTGCAGATCCTTTGACGAAAGGTTTATCTGGAGAGGTAGTTAGATCCACATCGAGGGGGGTGGGACTTAAGCTCATAGAATAAATCACCATGAAGGATACCCAACCTTGTGAATGGAGCTCAAGATCAAGGTTCAATGAGATAACTAATTTATGGTGACATCGAGAAAGCACTATTTATGTCCCTCCCTATGGTGTAACCGTGTGATAGTGCAGCCTGCATGATTTAGGATGATCTGTTGAGATCTTAATGGGTTCCATCGCTTTGTTTAAAGTGGGGTGTGGCAGGACACTCTTAATGGACTCACCTATGTGGATGTTGGAAGTGGGGGCCGCTTCTCATGAGAATTTGAGTTGATTCTCTAGAGACATTCATTAAGTCCGGGATTTAGCCCACGGCCACAACGGCAAGAGCTTGGCGGCTTTTATTTGAGACATCAAAGTGTGGTTGTTACTTCTGAATTGCATTAACTGTTGGCGGTTCAAGATATTGTGTTCACCGTTATAACAGGCAGTTCCGAAAACCTCTCACTAAGTTAAGGTTCAATCTCTGGGACACTTTATCCTAATTTTGATGTATTCTGTTTTCTCGATATGTTTTATCATTCATGTGGGGGATTGTTAGAAAAACGGGGTTTGAAAAGCATGGACCAAGACTTGATCCCTAGACCTATTGCCCACTAGTTGTTTTTTCATTTTGAATAGATAAAACAATAGTCCCACATAGACTAAAATCTTAAGGGTCTTAGACTTAAATACCATGGGTTTTGCCTAAAGGGCATGGCCCTTTGGTCTACACATTTTTGTGTGAGGGGGAAGACCTAGACTATGGCAAGGTTGCCTTTCCCGTACGCGCGGTTCTTCGCACCGAAGCACGCACGCCGCCGTCCGTCCGGATCGGGTCGGGTTCGGGTTCGGGTGTGGGTGAGGGTGTGGGTGCACAGACCTATCTTTTTGCTGAAATTTTTCAAACGTGTATCTCACTCAGATTTTTTGTTTTGATAAAATATTCTCTTGCGCGTGAGAAAACACTGACAAAAGCAAAAGTTATTTTTCTAATTAAAGTTGTCTCTGACTGACAAAAAGCAAAGCTGTTTTTTCTGCTTAAAGTAAAAGTGTTTTGACTGACAAAAAGAAAAGTTGTTTTCTGCTAAAAGTAAAAGTTGTTTTCTGACAAAAGGTTGTCCATGCGTGAGAATCTTTCCTCTCTTATTTGACGACTAACTTCTTTACAAACAGTATATAAGGAACTGTTTTAGCTCATTTATGTCTACACAGAAACAAAAACGACTTCTTCCTCCCTCATTTATTTCTGCTACTGTTTTCCTTGTTTTTTGTCTCACTGTAACTTTTTGCATTTCTTCATACATCTTTGCCAAGCTCTTAGAGTACTTTCTTTGTATGCTACATTGAGGAGTACTATCGGTAGTTGTATCCACGGAGGTGACTTGCCAATCGCTATAGCATCTCGCAGGAGTAGCAGCAATATTACCTTTAGGTCGGCGTATCTCATACTAGTTCTTGCTACCATTATCAGTGCATCTCCCGGAACATCAATCACGCATCAGTTCGAGCTAAGTATTTTTTCTAAGTTACTACGAATGTTGTCCTTATTTCCGACAACTATATTGTAGGATCATAATATCGCAACGTACAAGGCTCGCGGGATTAATGAACGACGGTGTCGCGAGGGAGTCGCAGGAAGCTAAAATAAACGACGCAATGAATAACGACAGGCAAAACATAAAGAAGACGTGAGACTGTGATGGTTAAGAAGTGTCGCGAGAGCGAATGTTTGTGCATCTCATGACACTTCGCGGGACATTCCCGAAAATAAAGGGTAGCTTAGCTGTCATCCACTATGTATCACCCTATATAAAGGGTTGAGTGAGTCTGTGAGGGGAGAGATCTTTTTGGAATTGTTAGGCAAGTCAATAGGAGAGAGAAAGTTTAAGAGTGCTTTAATTTCTAAGTGTAATTCTATAATCCTGTGTAAACATTTCATGGATTCAATCAATAAATATTCTTGATCTTACTACTTTCAATGAATTAATTAAGCAAAATCGAGTAAGGGGTGTAGTGTGGGAAAACCTGCTACTACATATGCGCTAGAAACAGGGATTGAGCAGATATTGACGTAGAAATTGGAAGGAATTTGGATTAACAGAGAAAAGATTTGGAGAAGATACTCAAGAATTCATTGGAAAAGAATAATGGCTAGAAGAAGAAATGTACAAGGGCAACCAACGATTATAAGAAGAAGTGGGAGACTTGCTGGAGAAAGGAGGAATGAAACAGGAGAATCGTCAAGGATGAATATGAGAAATGACGGAGAAGATCAAAATCAACCACCGATCTCCCCAGTAGCAAACGCAGCTGTGGATTATGATAGAGTAAGTGTGCATACTTGGAGATCTGATTCTGAAGACGAGAGAGAAGAGGAACAGCAGAATGGTGAACAATGGACAAGGAGGAGCGAGCAAGGAATGAATGGAGAAATGAATCCAAAGAAACGAAGAAATCGCAGCGTTAGAAAGATTGAGACAAACAATACACGAAGAGAGACGGCTAGAGGCAGAGGAACGAGCAAACTTGACAAGACAGAATCATGAATTGAGGATGGAAAATATGAGGTTGCAAAATAGGAGATCTAGAAGTAGCGTGAGATCAAGTTCAAGATCGAATAGGGAAGAAAGAAGGAGAGTTTTACCAACAGAAAGTACCGAGGAAGAAACACAAAATCCGAATACGAGCATGGCGAGAGAAGAGGGGAAATAGAAGATCGTTATATTCCTCACCCGAAAATCTTCAAAATGAGCGGAATAGGGAAAATCAAGGAAACATGCAACTTCAAGAGCCGAATGACCCAGTCTGAAGGGAGAATAATCTTGCACGGAGAGAAGAATTGAGAAGAAACCAGAGAGATCGAGAATGACATTGAGAGACACTACATTGAACAAGCGCGGCTAGCTCGCGAGAGAGAAAGAATAAGAGCAGAAATGGAAAATCAAGAGATGGAGGAGGCAATCCCAGGAGAATAACCACGACAAACTGCGAAAGAAGGAGGGAACAAAATCGTACCAATAGAAATATTAATGAAGAATATGAGAGGGTGCAGATGGGAATGGAGAGACAGCCAAGAAGAGAGAACAACCGATATAATGGCGTGCGAATTGGCGAAAGAAACGAAGAAGAGCGTCGCGAGGAAAGAAGAGGAGAAAATAACGAGCAGGGAAGGTGAAAATAGGCGCGAGCGAAGAAGGAGAGAAGCGAGCTAAAAAGACCAGTAGAATCAAACTCGAGGCAAATGAACAAATCTTAAGAGAAGCTGGTGAAATGAGAGGATTCTTGAACAATAGAAGGGAAGGAGGAAGGAAACAATTAGACGAAGCCATCGCAGAAGCCGCGAAGAATCCCTTCACGCTAGAAGTACGGATGGGAGGAATACCTCCTAAATGCAATCTACCCGTTAACCAACATCTTTGATGGAACAACTCGTGCGGTACAACATATCAAGGCTTATATGAGATGTATGTTACAATGGGAGAATCATGATGCTATACTATGCAAGTATTTCGCGTCAAGCTTGATAGGAGAAGCATTAAAATGGTTTGAAGGTCTGCCAAGGAACACAATCACATCATTTAACCATTTACAAGCCACGATCCTGGGAGCATACATAAGTAACAACTCTTCGCGACCAGGTATTGAAGATGTATTCGGGTTGAAACAAAGGGTTGGCGAAAGCTTAAGGCAGTTGACAATAAGATGGAGAACCATGTGCAGCGAAATGGCAGGACGAGTTGAGGAAAGATATCTCATTCTCTCATTTGTGAATGCTCTCTTTGCGACTAACTTGTTATACATTCAAATTTTTAGAGTCAAAAATACAATCACGATAGCAGAACTGCGAGAGTTACAGGAAGAATATATCGCCTTAGAAGAAAGACAGAATGAAATGAATTCTTATCCGGTCGCGAACACAAACTCGAATGCTGCAACGCAAGCTTGTTACCTCAATTCATAAATACAAGGTGGCGAGCACTTCGCAAGGACAAAGCATGCGGGGAAGGCTGATGAGGGACAATGGAAGATAGTAGCCATGGGAAGCCATGACCGGGAGGAGTTTGAACAAGAAAGGAACTATTACAACCGTAACGGACAATAATAAGATTCGTGAGGCTAGATCATGTGCAAGAAACTTACGGTGGACGAAGGCAATATAACCATGGAGGGCAGAGAAGTCGTAGAATAGTATGGGAACCAATTAAGATGCCTCCACTGAATGCTAGTGTGGAAAAGATCTGGGAGGCTATACTTGTGATGGAAGATGTACCAGCACCTTGGAACGCGGGGATGGAACCACCACCAATGCGACGAGAAGTCATGAGTTTTGTTCTTACCATCGCTTCCACGGGCATCAAACAAACGATTGTAGAAACATAAAGAGAATTATTCTCAGGATGATTGATCAGGGGAAGCTAAATCACTTTCTAAAGGGAGAAGAAACAGGCCAGACAGGTACCACCACCACCGAGATGCACGAAATGAAATGTCGGCGAAAGGAAAGGAAACATTTGTGATAGAAATCGGGACAAAAGCTAAAAATCTGAATTGCAACTCTATCGTCCACTCCTATCGTACCATTGAAGATTTTCATGACAATGTGCTCGAGTAGAGTCTTTGCGAGAGATGCTAATGATAAAGAAATAATGAGCCTTGGCGAACGACGATTAGAAAAGTGGAAGTCAAGACTATTTCTTTCTCTGCAGATGAAGTGCCAAAAGGAAGAGAAACACATGATAGCCCGTTGGTTGTGAAACTAGAGATTAACCCAAAACCAAGTTGATGGAGAAGATGATGAAGCGTGAAGCTTGTTTGGGCGATCAACCGAATCCTAATCGATACCGGAAGTTCGGTGAATATTCTTTTTACCATACTTATAAGACGATGGGAGGAAAGGATGAGGATTTGATCCCCTCAACATACAAGATATATGGCTTTAATGGCACTTCAAACAAACCAAAGGGAGAGGTTCACATGAGAATACCTCTACAAGGGTTATCAACTGATGTTTTATTCTGTGTGGTTGACGTGGAATCCCCGTATAATGCACTTATTGGGAGGCCATGGCTTCATGAAATCTTGGGGGTCGCGTCAACATACCATCAATGTATAAAATTTCCACATCCAAACGGCATTGGTATCATACAGGGAGACTGGAAGGAGTCGCAATGTGTCATGAGGTCGATATAGAAAGTCACGAAGAAAGAAATGCCAAAAGAAAGGGTTGGAAGCAACATGTGAGAAATGAACAGAGAAAGGAGAAACTGATGGTAGATGTTATAGAAGTGAGGGGCTGAACATATCTCGCGAGGTGAATCCAGAGACAGACCAATATTATGACAATAAAGAAGCAAAAGATATGAGGAACAAAAGGCATAAGAAGTGAATAATCAATAAAAGCAAAATGCAAAGTAGCAATTGAAGTAATGATGTGCGAGAATCTCATGACCAAGAGTAAAATGAGAATTCGACTAAGAAAGAAAAGTGAAATACAACAAATGGAACAGAACTATGCGAATACTTCGCAAACAAATATCAAAAATAATGAAATATGAATGATTGAATGATTTAACAAATATGAATGCGCAAAAGAATGGGACGAACCTTTATGGCGTACACCCTAGTTCGCGAATAACATTTCGTAAGAGGCAAATGTAAGACCTAAAGTGTGTCATATAAGGGGGTATCTCTCGCCATGGTTCAGGGGGAAGGTTACACCGCTCCCGAAGCTTGAACCATGAAAATTTGGGGCCCATGAAAGCCTATCCTAAGAGGTACCTTGGATTCCCAACTATATATGTAGGTTATACCCTGGTTGGGCGACCGAGGGTCTCTTCTTAGGAGTCGTGTATGCTCAAGGCGCCGAGGTACACGGTTGAGCGAGTGCCCGGATGGATGAACCTACCCTGGCCATTCTTGGCAAGTCTTGGCATGCGTTGCACTCGCCGAAGAAAACTCCACTTAGGGTGCAGCCTCGTAACCATAAACCATATAGGTATAAGGGATAAGAGGCTTCGAAAACAACTCGGTTGTTGTTAAGACCGGATGGGAGGAGCTAGTCTTGTATGGCCGATGTTTCGCCTCCTTGAAGGGGCAACCGGGAGATGATAAGGGCGACGCTCTCCATTAGGGGGTGTCAAAACAGACGCAAATGTCATAAGGCTATGTTTTCGCAAGAGAATTTAGGCTCGTCATATTTGTGCAATGATCCCGCGAGAGGCAATAATACTAACGCGAGGGTAAGGCGAGATCAATGGGTCTTTACACGAAAGTGTACGGACGTCCTGCGATTTCGTCGCACGACGGCAATGTCATGGGGCTACGTGTTCGCAAGGATATATAGGCCTGTCATATTGTCGCAACTAAAACATCTGTGAGGCAAAAATACTTGGAAAATGATAAGGCAAGATCAATGGGTCTTTACATGCAAGTGTAAAGACGTCCTGCGATTTTGTCGCGATAAAAGGTGGTGGCGGTGGGAAGACCTCTAACTAGGGAGGTCTAACTTGGAAGACCACACAAAAATGATAAGGCAAGGTCAATGGGCCTCTGCATGAAAATGTAGAGAAGATATTTACTGCAACAAGACCTTGTAATGACTTCGCATGAGAAGAATTAAAATCAAATCCCTGATTGGGATGGATTTACTTAATAAAAGATTCAATGAGCGAACATGCTCGCAAGGTGGTCTTAACTAAGAAAGGAAGAAAGAAATATGGAAATTACTCAATCAAAAGAGTTAAGTCACTCAAACAAAAAGGAATTCTAACAAATTACAAAGAGAATTTAACTCTCTACATCTGCACTATCAAATACAGAGGATGGTTGAGGCTTTTCGCGCCTTTATCGCTTCACATCCGCCAGTTGATGGATTTTCTTGAAAATGTTTTCATCACCTTTGTTCTCGCCAATTGCTTTGGACTTTCATCGAAATTTTTCTATTCGATTTTCATCAACGATTTCCTTATCGAGAGATCTTCGCCGCTTTCATAGTCATAATCGCTATCGGGAGGATTAGGGACTTCATCGTCACTTACTTCCGGAGGATCAACATGTATGGGATCAAGAGATTTAGACAAGTAAATCTCATTCACAAGGATTTCGGCTTTGAGGGGAATTGACGAAGCGCGCTTTTTGTTGGTTCTTACTATCTATGTCTTTACAACAAGACATATAATCAAATCTTCGCTCTGCATGGTCGCGAGAACGAGCAAGAGACGCGGAGAGTAGTCCGTTTTCCTTGCGAATTTTAGAATAATCAGACCTGAGGGTGGAGATAGTGGAGCGAAGCTTTCTCTCAGAGTCTGCATAACAAATACACAAGATCAGAGAAAATTCTTATCGAACATTATTGGCATTCTTAGGGTGATAAAGGATTCATGGAATAGATACATAAATTAAGATAGTCAAATAATTTGACTACCTTCCTTTTGAGAAGTAAGATGTTGAATTAAAGCTGCGAAATTATCCCCCAAGCGGTCCATGACATCATCAAATGAATCTCCCACTAAGCCTTTCAATCGAGTTCGCAAATTCTTTTCATTGGAAACAAGTATGGAGTTTTCGGTCGCGAGTAGAATTGGATTTTCTAATTTGACACATTGTTCTTGAACTGCTTCGCTTTTACACTCAAAGTTATTCTACCTTGAATAAGTTTATCTCTCTCAGTGATAATTTCTTCAAGTTGGTTTTTCAAAGTATGTTTAGCTTGTTCGTGTTCTTCACATAACTTTTGACAAGCATTATCTTTCACTGCGAGTAGCTCGCCATCTTATTCAACAGAGAACGTTTCTCTTGAGAAAGAGTTCGATTCTCATCTGATAAAGTTTCCAACTCCAAATTAGTTTTAGTCAAAGCATAAGAGAGGCGAGATAAGTCATTACTTAATGAGTCTTGCTTTTGCGATAAATCAAAATTCTCTTTAGACAAGTTATTTATTTGATCAGCTGCATAGGTATGAAGATTATCTAAGAGATTATATTGCTCCATCCAAGCATCTCTTTCAACTCGAACTTCTTCAACGATAGACTCCGTCTGGTATATCTCCATTATTCGTTTCTGGTTTAATACTTGGAGGACGAACACGGGTTTGAGTTTAAAAAAAAAAAAAAAAAAAAATAATATATATCGCGAAGAATTATCATGATGGCGAGAACATACCTTTTAATTCTTCATTCTTCTTGCGAAGATTATCACGATCAAGTGAGATACTGAGAAATTTTTGATTTTCAAGGTGGAGATTATTGCATTTCACAGCCATAACTTGGAGATCATCCTTGACTTATTAATCTCTTGAACTAAAGATGCTTGTGAGATCCTATCGGGACCAAGATGTTTACTTAAAATCTCGCAGACATTGGATTTGACAGATCTGCGAAGTCTTTTGGCATCATTGACGAGATCAGAAAGGACCTTAAAGGCCACATCTATCCCCTCCAAATTTTCCGGAGTTAGAGGAATTTGTTCAGACAAAGAAGACGAGTCGTCTTTTGTCAAAGGAACCTCATGAGAAGAGGAGGTTTCAGGGAGAGAAGTGATTGGAGAAATAGCGGGGACATTGACCCGGTAGAAGAAGGTATAATATTGTTTGTAGTAGGACAATTGAAAGGAACTTGGTCTATGAGGAGTTGAGGTATAGAAACATTGTCGCCAAGAATGTTATCGGAAGAAAGAGGCACAAAATTATCTTGCGAAGATTTCAAAGTGAAAGAGAGACGAAGATGTGAATGAAGGAAATGGAACGTTGGGGGTAACAGGTTTTTAGTGGCGGAGCCTTTTGGAAGTATTACCAGTAGTTTTATCATCCTGCGAATGACAAATTAAATAAGAAACAGAGGCAACAATGCATTGTAAATAAAAACAAATGTTTCTTAGATACCTTGTCACTCGCAGACTGTCTTTTTGAAGCCATAGATTTTGCTCGCGAAGAGGGCTTTTGTTGCATGAGGGATTCTTGTTGCGAAGTAGGTTTCATGGCGAGCCCGATGGCTTTTGTTGCATGAGGGATTCTTGTTGCGAAGTAGGTTTCGGTGGCGAACCCAAAGAAAGAAGAGGGTCCTTCACGGTAAACTTAGTTCTGGATTGGTTCTTGCTAAACAACAATGGCAGAAAGAGAATTACAAAGTTAATCATACCAGTGTGATTTCAACAAGGAAAGCTAATTTGATCAACCACAAAATCATCCAGATATGGCACAATTAACAAACCTAGACGCCATGAGAGTAACAACTGCTAGGGAATAGCAAAAATGGTGAAGAAGATGGTAAGAATAGACAAACACTTGCGAACGATGAAGAAGAAGAACACTTGCGAGACGATGAAGAAGATGAAAAGGAAAAGGAAAATTCTTCACTGGGATGCTCCTATAAATAGACGAGAAAAAATGTTATGACCGGTTAACATTAAATGCACCGATAATAAAAAGGTAGATATGGACACGTGTAAACGGTTACTACTAAACCCAAGGAAGACATCGAAAAGAACTTTAGAAGAATCCAAATATACAACATATTTCCTAATCGGCGAGAATAGCTTGCGAAAATGATTATTCATGAGGCAAGAAATGACACTTCGTATATATCTCAAGGAAGCTTCGGAACTTTGCAAAAGAATAGAGGCAAGTACGTACTTTTTTAAGGAAAGTATTCTTTTGCTCGTTCCTTCACCAATTGAAACCACGGAATATGACAACAATGAATTTTTCCTTCAAATCGCTCTTCAAGCAATATTCAAGGAAAAAGAGGCAAGATGTAGGATCATAATATCGCAACGTACAAGGCTCGCGGGATTAATGAACGACGGTGTCGCGAGGGAGTCGCAGAAGCTAAAATAAACGACGCAATGAATAACGACAGGCAAAACATAAAGAAGACGTGAGACACAGCGAGGGTTAAGAAGTGTCGCGAGAGCGAATGTTTGTGCATCTGCGACACTTCGCGGGACATTCCCGAAAATAAAGGGTAGCTTAGCTGTCATCCACTATGTATCACCCTATATAAAGGGTTGAGTGAGTCTGTGAGGGGAGAGATCCTTTTGGAATTGTTAGGCAAGTCAATAGGAGAGAGAAAGTTTAAGAGTGCTTTAATTTCTAAGTGTAATTCTATAATCCTGTGTAAACATTTCATGGATTCAATCAATAAATATTCTTGATCTTACTACTTTCAATGAATTAATTAAGCAAAATCGAGTAAGGGGTGTAGTGTGGGAAAACCTGCTACTACTACATATATATATATATATATATATATAGTCATACTCATCTCTGTATCTATCTATTCAGAAAATCTCGTTTATGCTTTTTTTTTTTTTTTTGATGCAAATCTTAATGTTACTATATATACTCATAGTCGTCTCTCTCTTTAATATATGTTACTGGGCCAGTAGCAGTACTTAAAGCAAACTGCAAGTACACTTTTGATCCAGGGTACAAATCTTTCTCCAGGAACAAGTGAGACACGCCTGGTATATCTGCGAAATGTGTATTTGTAGCAGCAGCGTCCCTGAGACCAGCGACGTTGTCGAGGTTTGATAGGTTCGGACCGCTACTTGAAACAGTATTTTGGCCACAACTGATATAAAACCCATTGGGGGTTGCTCCTTCCGTCTTCTCCAGCCAATGCAACCTGGTAGACATGCGTACGAGGAAGTCGGTGGCAATAGAAGAGCGCCGGTGGGTACGGCAAAAGGTGGCGGACTACATTTGGGGTAGTTTTCATTACCTGCTCCTGGTAGAATTTGTCCGAGTGCTTTTGGAAGGGAAATTGCAACAGACTGCAGTACATGCATGAGTATTCAAACAATTAAAACCAAGAGAGCAGAATGAAAAACCAATTATTAAAAACAGCTATACCAAAATCTTAAAACATGAGTCGTTTACCAGGATTAGAAGGGCGAGCTAGTTCCATAGCTTTGATTAATTATTTAGGTTGATATGGAGAGTAGATGAAGATTTAGAAGATGAATTTTATTTGGAGCTCAAAGTTCTCAAATACTGGCTGTATATCGCAGAAAATGGAGGTTAAGGCTCAAATTTATATGTGTTCAGTGAACACGTCTATTGTGCCGTGAGAAGTAGTTTAATGAGGCAATACGCATTTCTAGAAAGGTTTATTTATTTTCTTGGTAAGTTGAAAGGTTTACTTTGAGAACCTATACAAGTCGAGGTTAAATGATGGAATTGGGACTATGACGTTCGGCAAATAAAGAAAGGGGGTGCAAGGACAATAGTATATATTGATTTGGGGTTCAGGTCGACGTGTCCAGGTGGTAAATGACTGATAGAAGAGTCCTTCCGTCTTCTTCTCCAGCTAATGCAACCTGGTAGACATGCGTACGAGGAAGTCGGTGGCAATAGAAGAGCGCCGGTGGGTACGGCAAAAGGTGGCGGGTCACTACATTTGGGGTAGTTTTCATTACCGGCTCCTGGTAGAATTTGTCTGAGTGTTTTGGGAAGGGAAATTGCAACACACTGCAGTACATGCATAAGTATTCAAACAATTAAAACCAAGAGAGGAGAATGAAAAAGCAATTCTTAAAAACAACTACCAAAATCTTAAGACATGAGCCGTTTACCAGGATTAGAAGGGCGAGTGCTAGTTCCATAGCTTTGATTAATTATTTAGGTTGATACGGAGAGTAAATGAAAGTTTAAAGCGTATAGAAGATGAGTTTGAGGTTCTCAGATACTGGCTGGATATCGCAGAAAATGGAAGTTAAGGTTCAACTTTATAGTGAGTTGATATTGTTTGTTCAGTCTCAAAACGTCTATTGTGCTGTTGGAGGTAGTTTGATGAGGCAATACGCATTCTTCTAGAAAAGGTTTATCTATTTTTTGGTAAGTTGAAAGGTTTCCTTTGAGAACCTATACAAGTCGAGTAGAGAACAATAGTATGACGTGGGGTTCTCAAAGAACAAATAATATTGAAGTTGTAGTTGGAGTAGTTACGAGAGCCTGAAATGAATGTTTTAATTGATGAAGCGTTGCATCACACAGAAAGTGTTCCGTGGCCTTAACACAAAATTCTCCTTACCGACACTGTATCCCCATCAAAGCATTACGTATATTCTCTAAAAAGGCGTACTCTTTTTTGGCAAGCTAAAAGGTTTACTTTGAAACCCTATATGTAAATCGAGTGAGAGATAACAAAGAAATGATATTCTTCTTCTTTAATGAAGAAAAAGTTTCCCTTGGCCTTGCTTGGAATTGTATGTTTGATTAGCGATGAAGCGTTGCATTTTTTTGTAATTGTCGTAACTCACATGGACCGCATTGTGAAGCTGTGGCGTGCACTCGAAAACTATCCAAAAAAACCAAACAAGAATTCATATTAAGAATATGATGAAACATTTTCTTATTTATCGACATTGCTCTCAACAAATATGTATGAACAACATCGTTCAAACCGAAACTCAAGAAGAAGAACCACACCCCTGTTATTCTGCTGTCCACACCGTAGTTCAAAAGATAGGAGTCGGAGTTCATAGACCAGTAAAGACGCACGTTCGATGCGACTGCCGTCCGGTTATTAATAAAAAGAATTTAGATTTTACATGAATCTGAGTAAGACATTCTACCTGTTTTTTTACTAGGTGTGATTAGGAAAAGAGGGCAACTAAACATCTAACCAATAAATAGCTTGACAGGAGTACGGTACGTCTTAGGGATCAAAATAGGATGATTTTTTTCCTTTATTTGTTAATAAAGGAAAATTTTATTAGCTTCTAGTGTGAGAAAGTTTTGGTCTTTTGCTAGAAGATCACGAATGGCTGCGTAGAAGTTATTCTATGCTTCTATTGCAATAGAAGATTCTCTAACTGTTTTTGAGATGTAGTCTGCCACCTGATTATCGTCTCTATTAATGAATGCAAAACAACAATAATTAAAACTTATAAGCCAAATGTTTAACTCTTTGATAACATATCTATTCTCCCAACTATGAGCAGTGTATCTCTAGTTATTGATTGAATTACGAATTTAGCATAGCTTCCACTTGAATCTTTGTAAGTTGCTTGCTTTTTGCTCACTTCAGTAATGTATTATCCTGTCTCTGGACCTAGTACTCCATTTTCATATTTCCCCATGATTCCTTAATATTGTCCTACATGATCCCACAAAACAAGACCAATACCTAGTTGGTTAAGATCATGATCAAAAGAAGCATCTACATTGAATTTTAAAATTCCCTCTAAAGGTGATGAGTGATGACCATCTAGAAAAACCGTTATTACTAGTGGATATGGATGTGCAACCCGGGTCATGGATGTGAAATGCTAAATGATAATGAATTTGATGAACAAATTTATAAGTGTTTATAGATACTCCCTGAAAGACAGAATAACATCTGTCTTTCCACAAAACTCATATATCATACAAGTATACAACCATTTATCATCAGAATTGTAACTATTAGAAGAAAACCAGCTGATAACTCATTCCGAGACGGTGCTGCAGTTGTTCTCGACGAAGTCAATATTAATGTTGGCACCCCTCCGAACAACTCTTGCATGCCTACAAATCTAAAATGAGATGTTCGATTATTTCAACATGATTTCCACAAACACTACAGGAGGAATCTACACTACTATTATAGATGGCAAACTTGTATCTAGTAGTATTTAGATAACTAATGCATTTCCATGCAAATAATTTAATCTATTAGGTGTACTACAACTCCACAAATTTTGTAGCGCCCCCTAATCTAGCAGCTGACTAATCCAAGAGATTCACCATAAAATGAGGCACTAACGATCTAATACATCCATTTAAAACACTAAGAAAGAAGTTCTAAACAAAGATTAACCCGAATCTAAACCCTCTCTGAAATAAATATAAGAACTCCTCTCAAATAATACATATTTTATTGTGAGTTGGTTTACAAATAGAATATAAACACAAAAATAGACATCGCGGAAGCTAACCAACTAACGAAACCAACTCCTCGAAGCTTTCGACGTCGCATGCACATCTTGATCCGTCTCTGAAACTGAAAGTGGGAATGGGTGAGCACATCATCCCTATAAGGGGTGCCCAGTAGAAATAATAACTAACTTTCAAGTAATCACTAGAATGATTTAAAGACAATGCAGGTTTTACTGAAAACCGATAAAACACGGAAAAATAGATAAAGCATATTAAAATAATAAGTTGTACTGAAATATAAAGTTCTACCAACCAATCTTGCGGCACAAATTCACAACAGAAATAATAGTTAGCGACGCAGTCCTTCGGAGTAGTAAGGCGTGACTCTTGCGGATTCTTTAATGATCATTAAAGCGCCACGAGGTTTGACGACCCGTAGTCATATAAGATTTGTACCTTACCAGTACCTTATTATACGCGCACTCTACATAGCAAGTATCTCAAGAGATCTAATGGTGTTAACGTTATAGCCGACGGAAGAACTTTAACATGAAGAACCCTATACCTCTCGCATGTTAAATCCAACAATCATACATAAGATTTTCAACATCATTCTCTCTAAACACCGAAACATAATATAATAGCTTTTGAAAGTAATTTAAAAGAATAATAAACATCCATGTATGAGACATGCGTTGCCCGTACAGAAATAGGGAAATAATATTCGGTGACACGAGTACACACCTAGATAGCTTATTAGTTGGCAGAAATTTTCACTCCTTTAGCGCATAAATATATAGATATAAATTTTGGGTAACCACATCACACACCAATCAAAAAGAACCTTCTCCTTTTCATGCTAACAATAAGTAAAGAATGTAACCACTTTCCAGTCAATGGAAAGAATCACTTTTTGAAGATAAGTAAATACTCCCAAAACACAAATATTAGTTGTTTTAGAAGATCCAACTCCATCCCAAAATGTAAAAGAAAACTAGTTTGTATTACACAAATAATTCATGCATACACATATCATATACTAGCAAAGATATGCATGCCTTTCGCAATATAAATATATTATGAATACAAGAGAGTTCGTTATCAATTCCCACCTCTTTTGATGACAAGCCTCGCATACCTTGAGATCCATAATCCACTGGTTCATTCTTTAGATCGATCGTTGTTAATAAAGATTAACTGTTAATCACAAGCACTCTAAAGATTAGCCAATAGGCTCATAAAAGGCTCATAACATAAACTCATACAATTCTCTAGTTATAGGCTAAGTGAACTATCTAATGGTTCTAAGCCCATTATGTTTCTACACCTTTTCATTACCTATTTGTAACACATCTAAAGGTTTACTAATCCAATTAGATTGGTTCTAAGTCCATTAGATTAGTCTTACAAATATTTACAACCTTGTAAAAGGAACCAAAGGGTAAATCAGACCATAAAGGGTCCAACACATCAAACTAAAACAACACGGCACCAAGCCCAAGCCCATTGGGCCTGATCCGGTGCAGCCACTAAACCGGCCCATTACACAAGGCCTGGTCCAACTGATCAACTAACGGTCAACGTCCGGTCACTGATCAGACTAACGGTCAACGTCAGTCAAGGTCAAGTCAATAGTGAACGGGTCTAAGGTCAGATCAACTGAGTCGACTCAGGTCAAGGAGGAAACTTGGTGAGTCAACCCCGATACAACTCAGTCAGAAACTGAGTCAGGAAAAACATAAACCAACTCAGACTGAACAGAGTCTGTCAGACAAGCTTAAGATTCACACACAACTGATACTCTAACCCCAGCTCAAAATCAAACTGTTCATTCTAGCAAAACTTTATAATTTAACACAACAGAAACTTAATACATTTGAAATCATACAATCCGTTCTAACTGCAACTCTAGTATCAAATAAATCTTCATGTCTTCAACCCCATCATCTGTAGCTCAACAACAACACTCATCACAATAACTTCACCATTTTTTAGTTAAGCTCATTCTATATCAGATCCACAACTTTATCCAACCTGGTACATTCTTTCCCCAGCATTACATTAACATTCATCTAAAATCTTCACTTCATTCATTCACAACTCTTGAAGACCAAGACAAACCTAAACTACAACCCCAGTCATAACTCTTTTACATCAACAACCTCCATATACATTCCCTGACATAACTCTTAACACAAACTTACAAACACCATTCTTAATTCCACCTACACTGAATTCATATCCTCACCTGGTCTTGTATCTGCAACCCATAACTGCAACCTCCTCCAATCACATCTACATATCCTTTAATTAGCAGCGCTGACCTTCATCTTCTTTTGTTCACCAACAGCTGATCAATTCATGAACTATTTCTTCTCCATTAACATACCTCAAGATAAGTTTACTCCATAACAGATCAAGCCAAATCACCTCAACTGAGGCCATCCTTGAATCCTTATATCCAGATCAATACAATTTGTATAACATCTAAACACCAACATCAACACCTGTAGTATTGATTCATCTTCACTCACAGACACACCCTTCATTAACAATACCAAAACCATTACTCAATATTCCTCTACGGAACCTCTGTCACAAACTTGTCCTTCTAATTCACACAAACCCTTCACCTGGATTCCAATTTATTCATCACAGACCCAATTCCTGATCTCGTTACTAGAAACAACACCATCATCTCATTTAAAGTTGAAACCCTAATTAACTAATTTGGGGAAGAACAGGGGAAAGCCCTAATTCTCTATGAATTAAAAATTAAACCTCCTACACCCATTTCTAACTCAATTCAAAACAAACCCATGAAATAATTCAATATAACAAAATCAATTTCATATAGAAAATCACTCAAAACAGAAACCCTAAACTCAATCTCTGATTTACCTTTTCCGTTGAGTTTGAGATCGATTCATCAACATGACAGCCTCAGAACTTCCATTAAACCTCAATCAACTAAACCCAATCTTCAATCAAGTCTACATCAATTAAAAGCAGCCCTAACTTCGATTTACAGAAGCAACTCTATCATCTCCTTCCCGTGCTCAAACCACCACAACACCATTGTAGTAGCAGGTTTTCCCACACTACACCCCTCACTATGTTTTGGTTAATTAGTTCATTGAAAGTTGTATAATTGAGAATGTTTATTGATTAATCTCATGAGTTGTTTACATAGGAAAAGTAGGATTACACTTAACAAGTAAAACACTCTTAAACTTTCTCTCTCCTAATGACTTGCCCAACAATTCCAAAAAGATCTCTCCCTACCACAGACTCACTTAGCCCTTTATATAGGGTAATATACAGTGGATGACAGCTAATCTATCCTTTTATTTCGGAAATGTTCCGCGAAGTGTCGCAGATGTACAAACATTTATTCTCGCGACACTTCTTAACCCTCGCCCGGTTCCATGTCTTTCTCATTTTTTTGTGTGTCGTTATTCATCGCGTCGTTTATTTTAGTCGTGCTGCGACTACCTCGCGACATCGTTGTTTATTAACCCCGCGAGCCCTGTACGTTGCGATATTATGATCCTACATCTTGCCTCTTTTTCCTTGAATATTGCTTGAAGAGCGATTTTTAAGGAAAAATCTGTTGTTGTAATAATCTTTGGTCTTCGCTGATGAAGGAACGAGCAGAAGAATACTGTACTTGAAAAGTACGTACTTGCCTCTATTCTTTTGCGATGTTCCGAAGTTTTGCGTCTCCTGTCTCTCCTCATACTTTTCTTGCGAAGGGAGGAATATCATGAGAGCGATGCTTTTTATTCGCTGCGACTGCTTATCTTTATCTGTTTCAGCTCCGTACACAGTTTTTAACCATTAAAGCCCTTTTTCGACACGTCTCTTCCAACCGTTTATTCTTGACCGTTCATGTCTCTTCTCGCATTAAATGACCTCGTTTCTCTCGAGGATCTTTTTTCCTATATATAGTTTTCTTTTCCCCTCCTTTTCATTCTTTAGTTTCTCTCTGCAACTTCTTTGATTTTCTCCTTCCGCAATTTGCGCTCCTGCTACTGCAAATCTTCTCTTCGTCTTTTCTAGCATCGATCTTAATCTTTAACCTCCCATCCATTCCCATACTGATAATGGCTGCCATTAATCGTGCATACAAAGTTTCTTTCGATGAAGTTCAACAGAAGTTGCTCGAGAAAGGTTTCACTCTATCGACCATTCCTGATCAAGAACCTTCATCTATTCTTTCTCGCAAAAGCTTTTCTCGATCATCAATGTGATGATCAAAAGATTATAGTCTCGCTCGGTCGGCTTCGCATGGACTTCCTATTCCCTTGTACAATCTCGAGTGCCTTTATTTTATGAAATTTTGGCCCATGAAAAATTCTCTCGGGCTGTTTATCAATTAAGTGGCGATTGTATTCTCCTGATGCTTGAGTTCGCGAACCGCGGTGCAGGCAAAGGATCTTTATACTCTAACTCTGTCAGAAATCCCAAATTCGCAGACTTGGAAATAGCTGTTGAGAGATACACTGTGGAAAACTTTTTTGAAAATTACTCAGTGATAACTATGGTGAATGCGAAATCTCGCTGGGGCGTTCGCCTGAAGAAAAAGGATAATGTCTCTGAGGATAAATTGGTCATGCAGGATATTGATTGGCACCCGGGTAATAATACCACTCCTCGCCACTCCAAAGATGAGAAATGGTGGGTTGTACCCTTGATTTTAAATGGTCCTTATATCGCGGGCCCACACGTTCTTCCTGCGAATCTCGCAGGGTATCATCCTTGGGAATTCAAATGGCCTGAAAAGAAGAAAGAGGTATGTTTCCGACTTCAAATTTGGCTTTCGTAACTTTCTTTCTATAATTGCTGAGTTTGTGAAATCTCTCAGATAGCCAGGTTGAGAAGAAGCTACAAAAAGGATCCGTCGGAGGATACTCTGACAATGCTCCGATCGCTTACGAGTGAAGTAAGAATCACTTCCTTTCTTCTTATTTAAAACAATATTGTTGCCTCTGTTTCTTATCTTTACGCGTATGCGAAGGTTGGAGTTGAAGAAACTATTGCTGCGAAGATTAAAAGTAAGGGTAAAACTGTCGCTCGCCAGGGTAAATCCTCTGCCCCCTTAACTAAGAAGCGAAAGGTCCAATCCTCTTCTCGCCTTAACTCAAGCTCTGAATCTTCTGACGAGGATAACCATGAATCGAATTCCTCTCTCGCCAAGAAGATTCCATTGACCAGTTCTTCCATGGATCAGTTATCCAACATCTTCTCAGACTGTTTCCAAGGAATGGGAGATGCTCCCCTAGCTTCTCTTTGCGGGGCTCTCGCAAACGTGTGTAATCTTTGCTTTCTTTGAAGGCAATAATTCATTCAATGGAGTCTCTAGAGTTGTGTCTCCCGACCTTTTGAATGCACTTGGGTCTCTCGGTATGTGTACGGTCATACTTCCCTGCTAATCTTTAAATTGTTTAAGTATATATATATGTTTTAATGATTTTTCTATCTTCTTTTATAGGTTGGAAGAACTTCCTTTGTAGTTGCCTCAGACCTTGAGAGAAGACGCAACAATCTTGAGAAGAAGAATTCGCAATTGAGCAAGAAGATTCGAGAACTGGAGACTGAAGCTGCGTCATCTCGCGATAAAGACGAGACGATCCAAAAGTTAAATACCGAACTTGACTCCCAAAGGGATAAGGTGTCCACTCTTCAAAACGCTAATCAAGCAACTTTATGGTATAAAATTTTACCTCCTTTTACTATTTTTTATTTAATCGGTCGCCTTTTGCTACCTAACTTATTACTTTCGCGGATGTATATAATCTCTCCGATGAGGCTATTCTTCTCCATACATTTCCGATCCTATGGATAATAACCTTCTTCTCGCTCACCTCAACAACTCTTTAAGTAGTTCATCAAACAAAATTAACTCCCTTTCATTAAATGAACTTCGGACCAAATATCGTCTTTTAGAAATTGAACATAGATCCGGTTTAAGTGCTGCCAACCAATTTAAACGAATGTTTCTCGAGTCCAATAAAGAAATCAAAATTTTGAGGAAGAAAATTAGTGACCTTATAGATGATAAAGATCGCATTGCTAATAATGGTGCACAGGCATTAGCAACATTTCAAAAATCTCTCCTTGAACTACAAATTGAACGGGATGAATTGCTTCGCGGAATTCCTTGCTTAGTGAGCGAGAAGATCAAATTCGTTCCCTCCTTGTTATAAATAGTGACGATGAATTAGCCGGGCTGCGAAAGTTTTAGATAATGCCAGGAATAATCTAGGTGTTGATGTTAGTCTTCACGCCGAGCATACTTCCTTGATTAAAGATATGATATCTGATAGAGAAGGTTATTTATTACACCTTACTACTTCTTACTTCGTAGTATTGCTTGTAAATTATTAACTTGTTGTTACTTATTTGCAGAATCCGAGAAGAGGCTTCGAGTTAGAATTAGAGAGCTTGAATCGAAAAGAACAACTCGCGGAATTTTCCAAAAGAAGAATTGAAGAACTTGAATCGAAAAACAACAGCTCGCGAAGAGTCTCTTCCTTCGTAATAACAAGTATTCCAAGTTGAAGGAACAATTTGAAACGACAAAGAAAAACTTTAATAATGATGCCGTTCGTTTTCGCAATGGAGCCATGGAGTATGTTTGTAAACACCAAACATCCCTCTCGCATACATATCCCTGGCTTCTTGAAAAGGTTCCCGAGAATCTACTGTCTCGAAGTTTCGATAGTGAAGTGGCGAAGAAGAAGATTCTCGCGATGAGAATAATAAAAAACTGATGAATCGGATGAAGAAGAAGAATCACCCAAGATGTAATTCTTTTTGTTTTCTTTTGCTTTGCGTGTAATATCTCGTACATTCTTTGTATCTTTGTTATAGTGAACTCTTTTTCATGAATTCAATCTTCACTCCCCTTTTTGTTAGTTCTTCCTTGTAATATAATTGGCTATCTTTATTGATGTATAACTCTTTCATCGGAAGATGAATAACAATATTCCATCTTTTCCATTCCCATACTTGCCTCTGGTATTTATCTTCTGATGGAAGAAGTTAGTTATCCTCATGTATTTTGTTGAATAATAATTTTAGTGTTATTGAAATGTATAGCCGCGACGAGGTCGCAGATATCTTTATGAATTGAGAATTCTATCTCTTTTTGCTGCGACAAGGTCGCAGGCCGCCTCTACACTTTCATGCAAAGGCCCATTGACCTTGCCTTATCATTTTGTGTGGTCTTCCAAGTCAGACCTCCCTAATTAGAGGTCCTCCCCTGCCACTGGTTCATTGCGACAAAATCGCAGGACGTCTTTACACTTGTATGTAATGACCCATTGATCTTGCCTTATCATTTTTCAAGTATTTTTGCCTCTGCAGGATGTTTTGGTTGCAACAATATGACAGGCCTAGATATCCTTGCGAATATAAAGTCCTATGACATTGCCGTCTTGCGACGAAATCGCAGGACGTCCGTACACTTTCATGCAAAGACCCATTGATCTCGCCTTACCCTCGCGTTAGTATTATTGCCTCTGCAGGGATCATTTGCACAAATATGACAAGCCTAAGTCTCCTTGCGAAAACAAAGCCTCATGACATTTGCGTCCTGCTTTGGCACCCCTAATGGAGAGCACCGCCCTTATCATCTCCCCGGTTGCCCCTTCAAGGAGGCGAAACATCGGCCATACAAGACTAGCTCCTCCCATCCGGTCTTAACAACAACCCGTTGTTTTCGCAGTCTCTTATCCCTTATACCTATAGGGTTTATGGTTACGAGACTGCACCCTAAGTGGAGTTTTCTTCGGGCGAGTGCAACGCATGCCAAGACTTGCCAAGAATGGCCGGGGTAGGTTCATCCATCCCGGCACTCGGCTCAACCGTGTACCTCGGCGCCTTGAGCATACACATCGACTCCTAGGAAGAGACCCTCGGTCGCCCAACCAGGGTATAACCTACATATATAGTTGGGAATCCAAGGTACCTCTTCCTGATAGGCTTTCATGGGCCCCAAATTTTCATGGTTCGGGCTTCGGGAGCGGTGTAACCTTCCCCCGAACCACGGCGAGAGATACCCCCTTATATGACGCACTTTAGGTCTTACATTTGCCTCTTACGAAATGTTATTCGCGAACTAGGGTGTACGCCATAAAGGTTCGTCCCATTCATTTGCGCATTTATATTTGTTAAATCATTCAATCATTCATGTTTCATTATTTGTTTGATATTTGTTTGCGAAGTATTCGCACGGATTCGTTTCACTTGTTGTATTTCACTTTTCTTTCTTAGTCGTATTCTCATTTTACTCTTGGCTGCGAGATTCTCGCACATCATTACTTCAATGTTACTTTGCATCCTGTGTTATTGATTATTCACTTCTTATGCCTTTTGTTCCTCATATCTTTTGCTTCTTCATTGTTATAATATTGGTCTGTCTCTAAGCATTCACCTCGCGGGGTATGTTAAGCCCTCACTTCTATAGCATCTACCATCGCTTTTTCCTTTCTCTGTTCATTTCTCACATGTTGCTTCCAACCCTTTCTTTTGGCACTTCTTTCTTCGCAGTTTCTATATCGACCTCATGGCACCTTGTTGCGACTCCTTCCAATCTCCCGTATGATACCAATGCCACTTGGGTGTGGAAATTTTATGCATTGATGGTATGTTGAGGCGACCCCAAGATTTCATGAAGCCATGGTCTCCCAATTAGTGCATTATACGGGATTCCACATCAACCACACGAGAATAAGACATCGCTTGATAATCCTTGTAGAGGTATGCTCATGTGAACTTCTCCCTTTGGTTTGTTTGCAGGTGCCATTAAAGCCATATATCTTGTAAGTCGAGGAATCAAATCCTCATCTTTTCCGCCCATCGTCTTGTAAGTATGGTAGAAGAGAATATTCACCGAACTTCCAAGTGTCGATTAGAATTCGGTTGATCGCCCAACAAGCTTCCCGCCTCATCATCTTCTCCATCGACTTGGTTTCGGGTTAATCTCTAGTTTCACAACCAACGGGCTATCGTGTGTTTCTCTTCCTTTTGGTACTTCATCTCGCAGAGAAAGAAATAGTCTTCAACTGCCACTATTCTAACTGCGTCGTTCTCGCCGGACTCATTATTTCTTTATCATTAGCGTCTCTCGCAAAGACTCTACCGAGTACGTTGTCATGGAAATCTTCGATGGTGCGATAGGAGTGGACAATAGAGTTGCGTTCAAATTCTTGGCTTTTGTTCCTACTTCTATCACAAATGTTTCCTTTCCTTTCGCCTTTGTTACGTGCATCTCGGTGGTGGTGGTAATGTCTCGACTGTTTCTTCTCCCTTTAGAAAGTGATTCACTTCCCCGATCAATCATCCCGAGAATAATTCTCTTTATGTTTCTACAATCGTTTGTTTGATGCCCATGGAAGCGATGGTAAGAACAAAACTCATGACTTCTATCGCTGGCGGTGGTTCCATTCCAACATTCCAAGGTGTTTGGTACATTTTCCATCACAAGTATAGCTTCCCGAGATCTTTTCAACGCTAGCATTCAAATGAGGCATCTTAACTTTTCCCATCTTTGTTCTATGACTTCTCTGCCCTCCACGGTTATTTTGTCTTCGTCCACCATAAGTTTCTTGCACATGATCTAGCCTCAATCTTATTATTGTCTATTACTGGTTGTAGTAGTTCCTTTCACGTTCAAACTCTTCTTGATCGTGGCTTCCCATGGCTACTATCTTCTGCTGTCCCTCATCGACCTCTCCTTGCTCGTCGTCCTTGCGAAGTGCTCGCCACCGTATTTATGAATTGAGGTAACAAACTTGCGTTCGCGCGTTGGAGCTCGTGTTCGCACTCGGATAAGAATTCATTTCATTTTGTCTTTCTTCTAAGGCAATATATTCTTCCCCGTAATTCTCGGTAGTTACGCCATCGTGATTGTATTTTTGATTCTAAAAATTTGAATGTATAACAAGTTAGTCGCGAAGAGAGCATTCACAAATGAGAGTATGAGATATCTCTCCTCAACCCGTCCCCGCCATTTCGCCGCACATGGTCCTCCATCTTACTCATCAACTGTCTTAAGCTCTCGCCAATCCTTTGTTTCAACCCGAATACATCTTCAATACCTGTCGCGTGAAGAGTTGTTACTTATGTATGCTCCCGGGAATGTGGCTTGTAAATGATTGAATGATGTGATTGTGTTCCTTGGCAGACCTTCAAACCATTTTAGTGCTTCTCTATTAAGCTTGACGCGAAATATTTGCACAATATGGCATCATGATTCTCCCATTGTAACATACATCTCATGTAAGCCTTAATATGTTGTATCGCACAAGTTGTTCCATCAAAGATGTTGGTTAATGCAGGTAGATTGCATTTAGGAGGTATTCCTCCCATCTCGTACTTCTAGCGTGAAGGGATTCTTCGCGGCTCACATGGCTTCGTCAGTTGTCTCCTTCCTCCTTCCCTTCTATTATTCGAAGAATCCTCTCATTTCAAATTAGTTCTCTTAAGATTTGTTCATTTTGCCTCGGAATTTGTTTCTCTTTGGTCTTTTTTAGCTCGCTTCTCTCCTTCTTCGCTCGTGCCTATTTTGACCTTCCCTGCTCATTATTTTCTCCTCTTCTCTCCTCGCGACGCTCTTCTTCATCTCTTTCGTTAATTCGCACGCCATTATGTCGGTTGTTCTCTCTTCTTGGTTTCCTCTCAGCTCTCATCATCTGCACCCTATCATACTGTTCGTTAATATTTCTATTGGTACGGTTTTGTTCCCTCCTTCTCGCGTTGTCATGGTTATTCTCACGGATTGCTTCTTCCATCTCTTGATTTTCCATTTCCTCGCTCTTATTCTTTCTCTTTCGCGAGCTAGTCGCGCTTGTTCAATGTAGTGTCTCTCAATGTCATCCTCGATCTCTCGGTTTCTTCTCAATTCTTCTCCCGTGTAGAATTACTCTTCCTTCAAGAGTGGATCATTCGGCCTTGGAGTTGCATGTTTTCTTGATTTTCCCTATTTCGCTCATTTTGAAGATTTTCTGGCCGAGGAATATGACGATCTTCTATTTCCCCAGTTCTCTCGCCATGCTCGTATTCGGATTTTGTGTTTCTTCCCCCGGACTTTCTCGTTGGTAAAACTCTCCTTCTTTCTTCTGTTTCGATCTAGAACTTGATCTCACGCTACTTCTAGATCTCCTTCTTTTTGCAACCTCATATTTTCCATCCTCGATTCATGATTTTGTCTTGTCAAGTTTGCTCGCTCCTCTGCTTTCTAATCGTCTCTTCTTGTTTCTAACGCCGCCATTTCTTCGTTTCCTGGATTCATTTCTCCATTCATCCCTTTGCTCTCCTTTGTCCATTGTTCACCAATGCCGCTCCTCTTCTCTCTCGTCTTCGTAATCGATCTCCAAGTATGCACACTTACTCTATCATAATCCACAAATTTGCTCATACACGGGAGATTGTACGGTTTTGACCTTCTCCATCATTTCTCATATTCATCCTTGATGATTCTCCGTTTCATTCCTCCTTTCTCCAAAGCAAGTCTCCCACTTCTTCTTACAATCGTTGGTTGCCCTTGTACATTTCTTCTTCTAGCCATCTTTCTTTTTCAATGAATTCTTGAGTATCTTTTCCAAATCTCTTCTCTGTTAATCTAAATTCTTTCCAATTTCTTCACAATCACTGCTCGTCCTCGTTTTAGCGCATATGTAGTAGCAGAGTTTTCCCACACTACACCCCCTCACTATGTTTTGGTTAATTAGTTCATTGAAAGTTGTATAATTGAGAATGTTTATTGATTAATCTCATGAGTTGTTTACATAGGAAAAGTAGGATTACACTTAACAAGTAAAACACTCTTAAACTTTCTCTCCTAATGACTTGCCCAACAATTCCAAAAAGATCTCTCCCTACCACGCTGACTCACTTAGCCCTTTATATAGGGTAATACATGCGGGATGACAAATAATCTATCCTTTTATTTCGAAATGTTCCGCTATGTCGCAGATGTACAAACATTTATTCTCGCGACACTTCTTAACCTCGCCCAGTTCCATGTCTTTCTGCTGTTTTGTGTGTCGTTATTCATCGCGTCGTTTATTTTAGCTGTCTGCGACTACCTCGCGACATCGTTGTTTATTAACCCCGCGAGCCCTGTACGTTGCGATATTATGATCCTACAACCATCACCTTCGTCTCCAACTAAATAGTCTAACAAGCTTCTTAAGAACAACTTGCAAGATTTAACTCAATCTTTTTGAATTAAATTCGACAGAGAAAACGAAGAAGAATTAGAGAGAAGAAAGAAGAAGGAAAGAGAATAAGAAAAGAAAACTGAGTTTCTCTTCGATCGGTCTAGAGATAAGACCAAGGAATATTATTAAGACGCCCAGAAAATTGATAAGGGCAGCCAAGGCGGTTTGACAGCAAATCTGATGAAATCTTCTTCGTCTGATATCCGAATAACACGCTCGAGTAGTCTATCTCGCATAACTTTTCGAGCTCTATTCCATGATACTAGTTTCGAATCTTAATCTTTGTTAGATTAATTAATACTAATTAACGTTCGTCTCTAATTAATCGAGTCATTAGCGGTCAATTTGTCTCTTGATCATCAATAGACCGGTCAAAAAGCGTTGACGAGCTTGAGGCTCGTTACAAATTTTTCTATACTAAGGGTTGATGTTGACTCTATTGATTTGAACTTCTATGTTGCATCTTGTAAGCATCCTATAAGTACTCTTTACTGAAAATTTCCACCCTTTGATGGCATCCATACCTTCCTTAATTTTGTAGAATCAATGAACATATTTTGTATTTTGTTGGAGGTATCAGCATCAAAAAGTTGATCCATGAGAGTGACACTCCACTGACTAGTGTCCCCGGTATGAGCAATTCTGCAACAACTTCATAAAATCTGAAAATACTTTGAATCCATCCATCCAGACAAATCTTAGTTCTTTTCGCATTATTGATTTCCATGATGTAGTTTTGTTAAAATGCTGCAACCCCTGAGTAATGCCATTCTAAGTATAAGAACACTTTTTGGCTTCTACAATTTGGTGAAGAATATCCTCAAATTTGAAATATTTACCTCCAAGGACTTGAACAATAAGTTGACTTGATTATGTGCAAATCCTCTGAGCTAGCTTAGGAATCAAAATTGAAAAATGAAAATATCTGAGAAACGCAAAACAAAACCGTCTTGAGAACCATTAAGTGGTCTGATGGGTCTCATGCTTCCCTCCCTTGGAGGAGGTAGGGGTTTGATCGCTGTCCCTTGCTCGTAGTATTCAGGGGTCACTAACTAACCATTATACCCAAAAAAAAAAAAAAAAAAAAAACTCTTTCATCCATAAAACCTTACTGGTATCTCCCTTTATAAACCAGGATAATTAAAAGCCAAAACAATGGCTTGCATTTTGCCATTTATTATTAAATTTGTTATCTCAACGCAAACACTTCACGTGTACTTAGATACAGTTCAATTTGAATTTGATAACTTGGTCACATAATTTGTGAACATTTAATCAAAGTTATCGCCACTGCATTAATGACTTTTGCTGATTTCGTCCCAAGAACTGAGCTTCGTTCACTTTATTTTTCCTAATAAGAGGCTAACCTCATAATAATATTAAGAAAGACAATTTAGGTTATCGGAAACCTTACAATAAGTTTTTCAAGATCATACAAAAGTCATACATATTGTAATAACTACACCAATTTTTGCCTAGCAAATTTATCCCTTCTAAACATACCAAGCTTGTTTCATGCTCCCTAATGTTAAGCCAATTTAAAAAAGAACATAAAGTATGGATGCAACACTAGATAAAAACACTCAACTTGGAAAATATTTAGTTTATAAAATCTCTAATATAAAACAAAGCATGGACAACTTAGCTTAGATAAAGGACGCTCTGGATTCATTCTTTGGGGAAGCTAAATCTATGGTTGTGGTTGTTTACATCATTATTGTATCATTAATTTTTTATAATGAATATTTTATTAATCTCTCATTATAAATGTCTTATAATTATGTTAATTAATATACTTTCATTAAATTTCTTATGAATTTTTCATTATAAATATCTTCTTACATCATAAATATCTTAATTTAATAGATGTCTCACAATTTTCTTAATGAATGTACTTTCATCATTAATATTTTATTAATGTTTCCTTATAAATGTTTTATGATTATCCTAATAAATACTTTCATTAAATAAATAATAAATTTGTTAATAATCATATCAATTGGTAGTATTTGTTGGTGGTCCATGGAGCCGGTGATGATGGTGATGAGGTAGTGGTGATGGGCGATTCTGGTGGTGGTAGTGTAGGTGGTCAGTGTGGTAGTCAGGTAGTGAAAAAAAAAAAAAAATTGAACAGGCTGACCGCAATTTACCCTAAAATTTAACGTTTATTGTAACGGTTTTCAGTTGGTCCCATTATATGTTTCATTCGGTGGTTTCTTCTAAACACCTATTACGGTCAACCTAGCAATTCTCAAAAAAAAAAAAAAAAAACCATGGAAACAAATTGCATTAACCTGCAGTAACAAAGTTAATGCACAATCCATCGCGTCATGTGCTTATTTTAGAGCTCCTTAGGATGGATTGTTGTTTTCAAGTTCTCTTAATTTGCATGTAACAAACTAAGAATAAGAAACTTCACCTTCTCAAGTTAACCTCCCAACTTCTCTTAATTTGCGGACAACATAAGTTTTGGAACAACAAGGCCCTAAAATGTAATCCAGTCACCGTCGTTACGGTGAGAAACTAATAGTGGCATTGATGTTATTTCTGGTCAACTTATCTCGATTTGATTCCAACATTTCCACATTAGCCTGACGTTAATCCATGTAGAAAAAGAAAAAAAATCAATCAATCCGATATAGCTCCGTGGTATAGCATCGTGCATGATAACGTTTTGGAATAACAATTAGAGAAGGAGAAGAACTTCTCTAAGCAGATGACATATCATCAATCGGGCAGAGTCATTGTGATTACCGTAATTTCATTTTTTTCGATAGGTACCGCAGCTTGGGTTAAAGAGTCACTAATTAAACATCGGATGGAATACCTGCTTCCCCGGGTAAGGGTTAACATCTAATCGATTCCAATTTTCATACTTATCGGAAAAAAAATGGAATCACGAATTAAGAACAAAAAACATTGTTATGCCAAAAGTGAAAACGTATTTGTGGCCACCTAAGTGAAGTTTACCTATTGTCTTTTGGTACAAGACCATTTTGGATTTGATGGGGGGCAACCAATGGGTTATGTATCTTTTTTTTCTTTTTTTTTATATGATCCGCGGCAAGACATGTTTTGGTGATATAAATTGGGCAATGAACATATAGACAATGATCAACTCCCATGCCGTTACGGCACGGGTCAAGGCCTAGTGGATTTACAAAACAGAGATACATAAAATAAATATATGAAATACCTCTCCCTCTCATCTTATCAAAAAGAGAGAAGAAGAAAATAATTAGAAACAAGGAAAATTGCCATGAGTTTAATAGGGTGTTTGGATATACACTCAGAATTTGTTTTTCGTTAAAAGTCAGTTTGCAATAATTTTTCAGAACGACTTCTGGAAGCAGAAAAATCAACTTTTCAGGAAGCAAAATAGTTTTACTTATGATTTTTGCTTTTGACTTTTGCTTCTGGAATAACAAAAACACCTATATTTCTGGTATCTGAATGGGCTATAAGTCTAGCTGCAAGACATTAGGTCAACAAATTTAGGATTTGAATCAAATTGGCACCGAACAATATTTCATTTGAATCAAATGAAATCTAACCAAATTAATCATTCCCGATAGATGTTTATAATATATACTCCCTCCTCCGTCCCTATTATATAGGCGTAAAAGTAGAAATCTCGTAGAATAGGGAAGTTTTTGGTTTTCGTAAATTGTCTCTTACTTTCCTAATTTACCCTTATCTTATCCCAATGTAAATATTATATATTTATAGATATATAAATCTCCACCTCACATTAAAGTAAATTGTATGATAACCATGCATCATAATTATAGATATATGAGAGAAAAATAACATAAAAACTGAAGTCCGCATCTAATGGGACTACAAAATTTACAAACTCCGCCTATATAATAGAGACGGAGGGAGTACTTTGTTTTTTCTTTTAACGTATAACCATCAGCTTGCGTGGGTGCACACATAAGCTGGAATTTTAACCAACCATATGCTAAATTCCTTTGGTGCTAAATGACATGCAAGATGACATTGTTAACTGCATGTAAAAATTTAGATAAGTCATGCAACATAAATTTGGAAGCATGGAGCTTGTTGATACAATAAATTCAATGACCTACCTACCCCACGTTAAAGTGATAGATTTCTTACATCCCACTGTGTACTCTTTAGTGGCTTTCGAAACCAAATTCTATATATATACCTCCTAAGCTGTTAGCTAGCATTTGCATTATGGTCAGAAAAACTCTCAATTCCTCCTATATAATGTCTCTTCTTCTGTTACTACTTTCTCTCGTTAAACAAAATTACTAGTCTTTTGTTCTTCTTCTGGTTTGTTTCTAGATCTTGAATCTCGTAATATTCTTGCAAGAGTTATGTTTTTCATAATTTTGCCTGTTTTATGTGTTGCTTCTTCGATGGCTGAAGTTCGCGAGGTTGGTGATAACAATGGACGGATTACTGTTATTGCCAACAATGATCTTTTAGATGACGATGTATACTTTAGCCAAAACGACATGAAGAACTTCAGTTTCCTAATATCATTAACAACGACAATAACCATGATGTTATTGGTTCCCCATCCAATAGAAGGATACGTCAGAGTGGAGCGCCAGTCATGTTGCCTTCCGGCAGAACAAGGGGCTCAAGCCGGGAGAGGCAATGTGCCACATTCTCCTCCCATCCGATATGGTGTGGATCATTTAAGTATTAGCTTACTGTTACCATTGAATAAGTACTAGAATAAGTCGCGCTTTTCTTAGCGCGTTTGTTGTTACGCTACGCATATATGAAGATTAAGTGAAAAAAGAGCATCTTATTCTTCATTCTTTACTGTTTAAACCGGTTTTGTATTGGTTTGTTTTTAAGTGAATACAAAGCATCTAATATTTGTTTGTTTTTATTCTTGTGTGAAATTTTCTTTTCATTGTTGTGAGAGCGAGGGTGATACTAGTATTCTAACAATTTAGGTTTGATCAACTAACAAGTTCATTGATGATTCACGAGCAGAGAATCATTCCCCATGAGTCTAAGTCTAGCTGCAAGACTTTTTTTTTTGGTCAAAGGTTGGTCAACAAATTTGGGATTTGAATCAAGAATGGGCACTGAACAGTATTCAATTTCCTTTTCTTCTGTTTTTCTTCATCAATCGCATTTGCATTCCTTTTCTTCTCCTCCTCCCCCTCGTCTTCACATGCCACTGCTCTCAAATCAAAACCCCGATTCAATATACAACCCGTCCTTGCTAGAATCTCAAGAAACCGGTCATAATCTTAATCTCTTCAGATGGGCTTCGATTTGGGGGTCTCACATTCTTGTTGTCATGTTGTAGTTTGGATCTGTGAATAATGAAGTCTAATTGATATCCTATTAGCTTAAGTTACAAAGAAATTAGTCACGTGTTCTGTTGACATATATGTTTCAGTATAGTGTAGTCGGTTATGTTTCGCTTCTATGCTTCCACCAATGCTTAGCAATGCTCATGTGTATATGAATAACATCTAGAATTTCAATTGGGTGGTATTTTAATTTAGTCCAAGTGTTTTGTGGAGGCTAGTAAAAGAAATCTTTAATGCCTTCTTGATTAGGATCCCATCAGAATTTAAACATGTAATGTGTATATGTACGCTTAGCTTGACCTCATTTTTCCTAGCTTGAGTTTGCATACGTATGTGGCAAACCCTCTTCTTACGCTTTTTCTTAGTGCTACATTTTGTTGCAATCTGGCTCTCCTATTACTTCTTTTAAGCATTGTTCTTGTTAAGATTGGCTTGATTTTGGTGCTATGTTTTACAAATTTTGAAGCTATGCTTGGTTATGTGTAATTATTCTTTCATTCTGTTTTATTTCCAATAAACTGATTATGCACTCTTGTATATTCTTTTTTTTTTTCTTTTTTTTTTTTCTTGTATATTACATGAGCCCTTACAAGAATAACAAAAACATCAAAATTGATAATAAGAATCTTAATACAAATGAAGATATCAATTACAAGTACATCGCCAAGAGAAAAAACCATAAACTGTAAAGATACTCAATTTTTGTAAATGTAGTAGGGAATGATGATGGTATAATCCGGAATCGATTCCGACCATTTAATCTGATTTTCTTCTTCTTCAACATGAGATACTCCTATAAGAAAGAAGTTATTTGCACAAAATCTTGTAATTCCAAACGAACCCGGATGCCCTAAATCCTTTGGATGGAATATGGATTCTAAGAAATACCGTGTTAGATTGTCGATGTTCTTGAATCGAGAATAGCAAGTTACGAACCAGCGATCAAGGTTTGAATAAATCGCCCTCAAAGCGAAGAGAAACTCGGCCCAAATGGCTAAGAAAAATCGCTCCAAATAAAAGAAATATGTCAAATGACATTAAAAACAAAGAAAACTACTTTTATTCGATTAAAATTTAAAAAGAAAATGAAATCTTGCTCAGATTTGGTCATTTATCTGGTCCAAAAAGGACCAAATCTGAGCAAGAGATTAATGGAGGCTAAGGTATGTTTTCTTAGAGAGAAAAAAGAAGGGAGAGGAGAGAGGAAGAAGAGGAAAGGATTGTGGAAAACTTTATATATTGTTCTTTATATTCTAAAAGTTGATTGCTTGTCATTATTCGGAAGTTGCGGCAAATTCTGAAAGGGACTTGAAGAGCGCAGCTGTCGCAAGGTTGAGCACTGTTTACAAGAGTCTCAAGGTTGCCAAGTCCGGTGTTAGAAGAGGAACAAAAGAAGACTTCCAAGAAATCTAACTGGGCTTAAGGATGCAGTCGATCTTCTATTTTTGTTCTACAGACATAACAAGGGTTTTGGATATGTTAGTGTTAAAGAGTTTGAATATTGAATTTAGTTCTTTTCATTTTATGGTTATCAAACTATAGATTGGATAATGTTGTCGCTCAATGTTTTCTACTTAGTCATGAAGGAATTATCTTTGCATATTTCTGTTTAAACCTTTTATCTACTGTCTGTTTATTTCTAGGAGGTTCCTTCAGGATAGAATCCCATTTGTGAAATATCACATTCCTCACACTCACATGTCATGTCCTTGTTTATCTTCTAAAGAGGTGTATTATCTGCATAATTCATGGGTGCCTTTAGCTCAACTATTTAGTTGTCTTAGCCGTTAACTTAGTGTTGTTAGTTGTAATCGTGCGTCTTGCACATGTGAACCCTTGTGGTGTAACTCTTGTAGTGGGCTGTGGTTGTGGGAGAGCCAACGAATGATTAATCAAATTTCTTTCTCTTTCCTATCTTCTTCTTCGTTCTTACTTTATGTAACAGAAGTCGGCTGCCTGAAACCCATTTGTAGTGTAGATCACTACAAGTGGTATCAGATCACTCGATTCTGAGTGACCTTGATCATCATGGTGACTAGAACTGAGTTTGAAACTTTAACCAAGCAGATAGAAACGTTGACTAAAGAAATTCAAGACCTCAAAACACAACAAAACACACCATCACCCTTATTACTATCCTCTATGATGGATTTGTTTAAGGCGCAGAAGTTAAGAAGGCCTTGGATGAATTACGGATCAAAATTGAAAGAATTGATGGAGGAGGAGGAGTTTTAGAAACCCCAAATCAACCAGGGTTTTCATACAGATCTACACCAAATTGGACTATGGGTGAGAACTCTAATTTCATCCACATACATAAGCATAAGGTTGATTTTCCTAAGTTTGATGATCACAACCATAGGTCTTGGCTGAGAAAGTGTACCAAGTATTTTCAGTTACATCCTATGGATGAAATTCAAAAAGTTTATTTAGCAGCTATGTATCTAGAAGGCAATGCTGATATATGGTTTCAAGATTATCAAGTTGGAAGAGAAGGCTTAGGGTGGGAAATATTTCATAAGGCTGTATGTTCCCGGCTCCAAGAGTTAGGCCATGATGATATAGTGGGAGAGTTTAATAAATTATGCCAAAAGGGAACAGTTCTAGATTACCAAGAAGTGTTTGAGGAATTGAAGGCCTTAATGATAGCTAAGAAAAACATCTCACAGAAGAGTATTTTACTTCTAGCTTTATCAGTGGGCTTAAGGATGAATTGAGAATAGCAGTCCAAATGTTTTCTCCCTCCACATTGGACAAGGCAATATACTTGGCTAGAATGCAAGAAGTTTTGTTAGAGACTGCAACCAATAAGGCTAGAACTGCCAAGTTACCACCATTGTTTATTCCACAAAGTCATAAGAGTATCATGACTAGCCCAAAATCAAAATCTCCATCTCCAAGAGGCAGTACCAATACTAGTCCGAAGTTTCCACCTATCAAAAAGCTCAAATATGCTGAAATGAGATCTAGAAGAGAGAAGGGACTCTGCTATAATTGTGATGAAGTATTTACAAAGGGCCATAAATGCATTAGACAGCAGTTGTTCATGCTTGTGGGTGATAAATAAAGTACAATTAGATCTGAAGATGAATCACCACTGACTCTCCTCTCATCCAAGAGATAGCAGAAGAAGAAGTGGAAATTTCATTCATGCCTTGTCATGTAATATTACTCACAAAAGACCATTAAAATCTTGGGTACAACTAAGAATAAGAAGAATATAACTATTTTTAGTGGACAAGTGGCGACACATAGTTTTATTGGCCCCGAAATAGCCAAGCATTGTGGATGTTACATGGAACCCACGGGTGAATTTCGAGTAGCAGTGGCAGATAGAAATAAATTGGTGAGTAATGCTAGATGTCCAGACTTCATGTGGAATATGAAGGGTAATACATTCAAATTTGATATGAGAGTTCTAACCTTAGGAGGATGTGACATGGTGTTAGGAGTTGACTGGATGAATGAACTTAGTCATATTCAATTTGATTTCAAAAATATGTTCATTTCTTTCAAGAAGGATGGGAGGGATGTTATTCTGCAAGGTAATGCTGAGTCCAGCAACATCTCAATTATGATAGGGAGTCTTGCCACAAATATTTGAGGAAACACAGGCATGGTTTGGTGGGGCACGTGTTCTCTATTATTGGTTCAGACATTACAACTGAGGTACCTGCTATTATCCAACCACTTCTGGATACATTTAAAACCATTTTTACAGAACCTACTACTCTTCCTCCCACCAGAGCACATAACCACCACATTCCCCTTCAACCACTATCATCTCCACCCAACCAAAGACCTTACAGAATTCCATACATACAGAAAGAGGTGGTAGAAAAATTGGTACAAGAAATGCTAAATTCTGGTGTGATTAGACCCATCCATAGCCCCTTTTCATCTCATATATTGTTAGTTAAAAAAAAAGGATGGAAGTTGGAGATTCTGTGTAGATTACGGAAGGTTAAATGACATCAACATCAAAGATAAATACCCTATTCCAGTTATTGATGAGCTGTTGGATGAACTAAAGAAGTCCAAGGTATTTTCCAAGATTGATTTGAGGGCAGGGTATCATCATATTAGGGTTTATCCTCCTGACACATATAAGACTACTTTTAAAACTCACCAATGGCACTATGAATTTCTATTCATGCCATTCGGTCTTACCAATGCTCCAGCAAGCTTCCAAGCATTAATGAATGATATTTTCAAACCTTACTTGAGGAAGTTCATCTTGGTATTCTTTGATGATATATTAATTTACAGCCCTGACATGGAGACTCATTTAAAGCATCTGTCCATAGCTTTCGACATCCTTAAGGAGAATTCTCTCTTTGTTAAACTTAGCAAGTGCTCATTTGTCAGTCCCAGATTGAATACCTTGGTCACATCATTCTGGTGAAGGAGTTGCACCAGACCCAGAAAAGATTTATGCATGGTAAAATGGCATGTACCTACCACATTGAGAGATCTTAGAGGCTTCCTTGGTCTTACAGGTTATTACAGGAAGTTTGTGAAAAATTATGGCATAATTTGCAAGCCCTTGACAGAATTGCTTAAGAAAAATAATTTTCATTGGAGTGCAGAAGCCCAACTGGCTTTTGAGCAATTGAAAGAAGCTGTCACTTCTACCCCAGTTCTGATACTTCCTGATTTCACAAAGCCATTTGAGCTAGCCACAGATGCCTGTGATTTATGAATTGGAGCTGTACTTATGCAAGAGGAGACCTATAGCCTTCTACAACAAAGGAATGGGTGCCAGATTTTTAGCTATGTCTACTTATGAGAAAGAGATGATGGATGTAGTTATGGCAGTCACTAAATGGAGAACATACTTGATGGGTAACAAGTTCACTATCTACACTGACCATCAAAGTATTAAGTACTTCATGGAGCAGAGAGCGCATTCAATGCTACAGCAGAAATGGCTTGCAAAACTGCTAGGGGACACATATGAGTGGAAGCATAGAAAGGGAACTGACAATGTGGTAGTTGATGCCCTTTCAAGGTTAGAAATTGGAGACACCCCCACATGTCAAGCCATCTCCAAAGTCCAACCAGCTTGGTTTCAAGACATACAAGGAAACTATATTGATGATGCCTTAGCTCAAGAGTTAATTCCTGAATTGTTGGTAGAGAATACATCCAAGGAACACTATACTTACAATGAAGGGATAATAAGGTATAAGCACAGGGTATATGGGTGGTAATGGAGACATAAGGAGGAAGATACTTGCCGCTATTCACTCTTCCAAGATATGGGAACACTTTCAGTGGTCAAGCAAGCTATCAAAAGGCAAAGATGTACTTCTATTGGAAGGGAATGAAGAATCACATCCTAACCTTTGTGAAAGAGTGTGACATCCCCGGACAACACAAGGGGTTTAACTCACTTCCCAGCAGGCTTATCCAACCTCTACCCATACCAAGATCGGGCTTGGGAACATATTAGCATGGATTTCATAACAGTTTACCCAAATCATAAGGCGAGAGGTGATTTTAGTTGTAGTAGACAGTTTACAAAGTACAACACTTCATTGCTCTCAACCATCCTTATACATCTTTTCTCGTGGCTAAGAGGTTTCTAGATACTATATTCAAGTTGCATGGAATGCCAAAAACCATTTTCTCGGATAGAGACAAGATCTTCATCAAAGAATTTCAAGGTACATTATTTACTATGGTGGGTACTTCACTACATCTGAGTACTGCCTACCACCCACAATAAGATGGACAGACAGAGAGAGTAAATGCTTGCCTAGAGTCTTACCTGAGATGCATGACAAGTTTTAAACCTTCAAAATGGGTCTCTTGGTTACTATTGGCTGAGTGGTGGTTCAATACCTCATACCATACTAGTTTGAAACTAACTCCCTTTTAAGCACTGTATGGCTATGCTCCTCCACAATTTGGTATTCTATCTTCTCAGTTTGGATACATGCTGCAGCTTGAAGACTACTTACAAAAATACAAGAGATGGGCATGGTTACTAAAAGAAGCACTTGAAACTCGCTCAACACAATCAAGGGCAAGTCGACAAAAAGAGATCAGAAATATCTTTTGATATAGGGGACTGGGTGTACTTAAGATTACAACCCTATAGGCAATCTTCTGTGCAGTTGAGGAGAAATTTGAAACTAGCTGCAAAATTCTTTGGCCCCTACCAAGTAATAGCCAAGGTAGGTACCGTTGCTTACAAACTAAAGTCGCCAAATTAGTTGCAGGATTCACTCTACCTTTCATGTGTCACAACTCTGCCTAAAATAGGAGCAGAGTGGTAGTACGAGACTAGCCTACTCCAAACCGATCTTGAGGTCAATTGCAGGTTAAACCTTTGAAGGTGATGGCTACAAGAGTTATTAAGAAGAACCATCAAGATATTGCTCAAAGTTTGGTGCAATCGGGAAGGCATGACTGAATCGAAGCTACATGGGAAGATACCATGTTAATGAAGAGTCAATTCCCAAAGTTGATCCTTGAGGACAAGGATCTCGGGGAGTAGAGGGTAGTTGTCATGTCCCCTCATTGCATTTCTGAGGAGTGTCTGGCATAATTCGTGGGGTGCCTTTAGCTCAACTATTTAGCTGTCTTAGCCGTTAACTTAGTGTTGTTAGTTGTAATCGTGCGTCTTGCACATGTGAACCCTTGTGGTGTAACTCTTGTACTGGCTGTGTGGTTGTGGGAGAGCCAACGAATGATTAATCAAATTTCTTTCTTTTTCCTCTCTTCTTCATCGTTCTTACTTTTTGTAACAGAAGTCGGCTGCCTGAAACCCATTTGTAGTGTAGATCACTACATCACAACTCTGGATTACTGCATATAAACGCATTAGAAATAACCCGTGCAGTAACACCACAGGTTAAGACCGAATCAATATTACGTGTAGCACGATTTTAATAGATTGGATAGTAGTTTATCAAAAAAAATCATAAACAACATGGAAAACTATCTTATCCATGTTACTTTGAGGAATTGTCATAAAACAATTAGATATACTATGAATATTTCATCCCAGTGTTTGCAGTTCCTTTGAATGCAATCAACGGGTGAATACATTTTGTTAATGCTTGAGATTTTATGTCGGCTCAGGCTACTTGTTTATATTTGTGGAATATATACATAATTCAATGTATTAAAAATTAACCGTACTAGGAATATAAAACTTTGTAAAAGTTCATAACACAACCTAAAAATAACGACATCGTAATTAATTAGCATGCTTAAAATCATCGTATATACAGCTAGATGTATTTGGCCATGTAATGAGCGATTATTTTCCTTTACGCTATGTGTGCCATGTTTTGAATACTCATGTCTTATTTCGATATTCCGTGCGTACTTACTGAAAAGAACTGGACTGCGCAGGAATAGTCATACCATGACCATTTTTCTTCTATTGAAACAACTCCTACATGATCAAAGCTTAGGTAAGCATATTCTTAAAAATAAAAGAAAATTTGTTAAACTAAGATTTTCTAAAAGATTTAATTTTTTTTTAACTTCCTTTCTAAATTTTAAATATTTTTTATTTTACATTTAAAGGATTTTCCCTAAACAAATAGAGTTTCTTTTTTCTAAAGATAAAACTCATATTTAAAAATTAAAAATAAGTGATGGAGTATAAATGTCAATAATGCTATTAATTTGGGACTTAATAATTAATTTTAAGTCATTTGAGTTATGAGGTGATGCCTAAGTACAAATGCCATTTTTTGATATGTTGAGGAAATCCATCACATGTTAGACAATATTAACATATTTATTTAAATATTTATATATTTGTAGATAGAGAATACGATGGAAAAGTCAAATAATAAGATAATTAAAGCTAGTGATCTTTATATTTTTTTTTTCCATATTCAGTTTTATTTATGATGTCATTATGTGGGAACCCAATTAATGCAAAGTGATAATGAAAAGAGGTTACAACTCCTACATCCATCGGATATCTTTAGCTGGGATGGTCGGATGCAATGTTTGTCTATCAAAATGTTATCCGACCGCCTAAGGTTCAAAAACTCCTCATGTTTTGTATTATAGATATGAGCCTTTGCAAGTTTCATAGTTCATCAATACCTATCTCTATAAGATGCCACCAACCAATACTCCTTGGATCTCATAAAATTCTCCAATAATCATAATTACCATCACTGATGTGATAGTTACTTTCACCCTCACTCTCACAACAATGAAAAGAAACACTCGGACAGTAATAAAAACAAACAGTTTATGAGCACCGGATATGAAATGAACCCTAAAAAATGAAGAAAAACATGATCTATATTCACTTAATCTTCAAAGGGAAAACAACAACCTACATATAGCTGTTTGGATACTAACAAACATGCTAACAGAAACAACACCAAATACTGACGCTTACATATAATGTAGTGTGAAGACTTATTCAAAATACTAACAGCTCTTTCATTTGGATACAACCCAAAGTAGATCACCGATTAGATGTGACAAACAATGGACTAGGGTTTTAGCCTTGATAATATAGGAAGCTATGAAGTTTGGAGTCCAACTGGAAGTGTCAAGATGACAAATAAACATCGCCGATATCAAGTTCTTTCCTTCTTTTCCTGTCATTGTTGTCACGGTTTAATTCGGGTCTCAACTATATTCCAACCAAGTTCTCGATAGTAGGCTAGTGTCTCAGACTCTGCTTAATACAGTTTATGTTCAAGTCTGGACTAGGTCCCGGGGTTTTTCTGTATTTGAGATTTCCTCGTTAACAAAATTTCTAGTGTTTGTGTTATTTCTTTTTCGCATTATATTGTTTATCTTTATAATTGAAATATCACATGTTGTACGTAAATAGTAAATACATCCTACCTTGTTTGTTGGATACGACCTGATTGATTTCTTGGGAAATTGATCTTTGGAATCACCCAAGTACTCTCACATGTAAATCAGGTTCATGGACTAATCTCTGTAAACTTTCTGATTGTGAGAGATAGAGATATAACTCTACATACTATTCCTTGATTGATATTCATTAATAATAGTTGACTCTTTAAGATTTCAATAATTAACGCAAGTACTTTATTCCTGCTAAATAATTAACTCTTTAAGATTTCAATAGTTGTTTTTAATAATAGTTTTTAAATAAACTATCGGTCTTAATACTTTGAATATTTATATGTGTTAGAGCATTGCTCGGTCGAACTTGCTTGTGTTGCTATCTCAAGCTTGTTTTTCAAGTTTAGTTGCGAAAACTATAAGTCTTGATTTCTAGTCTACTTATAGCTAAGTCTCATATTAGGATAGAAAGTGTAGTTGAGCTTTAAACTTCACAGCGTTCATCGATTGAAGACGAAGAACTACTAAGGGGATCTTGTGGAACTTCATCCAAAAAAGGTATGTGGAGACTTAACTCATCTATCACTCAAAAGCCTATCTACTCTATCTCCGATTTGAGAAAAATGTCGTAAAGCTATATAGACTTCGACTATACACATTTGATATTTCGAGTTGAGTTTAACTCACTTACATATTTCTCGAAATATGTGTTGGTAAGCTTTCGCTTTAACCAAGTTCATCTTATATTCTTGACTAAAGTCAAAAGATGATCATGTGAAAATCGTCTAGTAACATCTTACATGATTTGTGTGAGGCAGTCATTTGATGTAGACTCGGAATGTTTCGTATTGATCTATCGATCACTTGAAAATTGCTTTGAAGCTAATAGTTTGTGTGAGACAGCTATTCTCGTCTTCCAAGAATGTTTCAATTATTGAATGAGAGTTTAGAACAAATTGACCATGATTGGATATAGCACAGTATGCGTAATTGTATGCTAACTGTTGCAAGTTATTCCAAGTCCGGGAACCATAGTATGCATACCCGTGTACGCACTGGTTGGTTAATGAAAGTCCGAGAACTTAGTATGCATACCCATATGTGTACTGGCGTAAGTTCAAGTTCCGGAGTTCAACTGAGTTTGGTGGTATGGGAACATGTTCGCATACTAACGAATCCAAACTTAGTCCGGCCACTTAGCTATGCACACCCGTTTGCATACTTGAGTTGGTTATGTTCTAAAATCGGTTTGTTCATGAACTAATATATTTATATATAATAAAAAATGTAATCTTTTGCAAACCGTGGCTATAACGTCCATCAATTGATTCGAGTAAATCAAAATCGATTTCGCTTCATTTGGGTCTTGTATACTTCTATGAGAATATAAACAATTGAACAACTCCAGAACTAATTTCATTTGAGTCATTTGAACTAGTTATGGTTAATATGAATAAGGTTGATATGAAAGTGTTCATATGACTAACTTCGATTAACTATTGTTGAGCCAACAAGGTGTACACATTTAGGTACGGTTACCCATATCTAAATGAAGTCACTTTTCATTTGTGTAACAAGCTAAGTTCGATCTAATGGTTGAAAGATATTAGCTTGAGTCTAATCTGGTTTTCATCTAACGGTGAATATTGAATGCTTTGTTACCAAGGTAACATTGATTTCAAACCTTGATTTGAAGACTATATAAGGGAAAACCATAGAAACTAGGAAACTTAATCCCCACACCTCTTGGGGATCAAAGCAATTTTCAAGTTATTGAAATAATCATAACGAAACATTCCAAGTCTACACCAAATGATTGTATCACACAAACCATGTAAGATGTTACTCGGCAATTTTAACATGATCATCTTTGACTTTCCTCAAGATTATAAGATGAACTTGGTTGAAGCTTAAAGTTAACAACACATATTTTGAGAAATATGTAAGCAAGTTAATCTCAGCCCGAAATCTCAAATGTGCATAATCGACAACTATATAGTAATACGACTTTTGTTTTGTCTCAATATAGGAGATATAGTAGAAATAGACTTTCCAAGTGATAGATGAGTTTTAGTCTCCACAAACCTTTTGTTTATGAAGTTCCACATACCTTCGTCTTCAATTGATGAACGCTGTGAAGTCTAATGCTCAACTACACAATCTATCCTAGTCTGAGACATCACTATAAGTAGACTAGAAATCAAGACTTATAGTTTTGATCACTAACATTGACAAACAATCTTGAGATAGCAACACTTCGCGAAGTTCGATCGAAAAAGGTTTCAACATCAACTATTAGTTGTGGGTGAGATCATCTAAGGGAATCAAGTGCGTAGAGTACTGCTGGGATTTACAGGCTTAAGGAACGCTATTGTACCTTGATCAGTGTGAGATTGGTTAGGGATCAACTACATTCCAATCCGAAGTTAACTTTAAGTAGGCTAGTATCTATAACGGCTTAATACAAAGATGGTGTTCAAATCGACTAGGTCCCGGGGTTTTCCCGCATTTGCGGTTTCCTCGTTAACAAAACTTCTAGTGCCTACGTTATTTCTTTTCCGCATTATATTTTCTATATAATTTAAATATCACATGTTATGCGTAGTTCAATCAATTAGATAATCCAACCTTTGGTTGTTGATATTAATTAATTGACACTTGAACATTGGTCTTTGGTACCGTTGAAGTTGTTTCACATAATAATCAAGCTCGCGGATTTCTATATGTTTGATTTATTGATTACATTGTGAACCAGAGATACAACTCTTGGATATATAACCATTGATTGAGTCTGACTGTCTAGTTGATTCTCTTGGAATTGTATTGGAGTTTGTCCATACAGATTGCTAAACGAAATATTGGGTGTGGTTGTTAGACCCCCTATTTTTCAATTAGTATCAGAGCAACCAAACACGTTTAAGACCTTACAAGTCTATGTTTGTAGCGTTCTGACTCTATAGAAAGTAGTGTTATCTTTGACAACGTAGCACCAGTTCAAAAAAATTCTGCCTTGGTTCAAAGCCTTGTGTCTCCTGAGAAATCTCTCACGTCTTCACCATTGTCTGAAACTGGGATCAACTGGGAAAAATTCCTAGATGAACAGTTGGATGATCTTTCATATGAAAGCGATTCAGATGAGAGACAAGATGTTGATGAGGAAGTCTCATAATATATCAAGCTTTTCGACCATCTCATAAAGAAAAAGAAGTCAACAGCTTGCTTGGATGAATTTCTGACTCCTCTCTGTCTAGAAAATAGGAAATTGAGAAAACTCTTTAAGGGATATGATTGTGGTTATAAAATCTTACAATCTATTCTTAAAGACCGTGTCGAAGATTGCGTTCAAAAAACTCTGAATGTTATAATCTTTTTCGAAATCTCTTTGTGTTGAAAGAAAGACTTGCAGAATCTGAAGCAAGATATGACTCTCAACAAAAAAAAAATTAATGACAAAGAAATCGGTTTTATCGACAAAGAGAAACAATTGATGGCTAATCTAACTGCTGCTCTTGATAAGGTCAAATCACAAGAATAGAATCTGAAAAGATTCAATGCTAGTTCTAAAAAATTATCCACTATGTTGGGAGCATGTAAAGAACACTGTGATACACATGGTCTGGGCTATAAAGAAATAGACACTCCAAAAGATCAATTTTGTCTGTGCTAATGACAATTTCCTAAGTGAAAATTTCACTGATATCAAAAGTGAAAAAATACCTTCACCGGCTGATGTTCCTAAGAACAAAGATTTTCAACCATCAAAAACAGCTCATACGAGAACAGTCAAAAACATTCCCTTTAACAGCTATTATTGCGGAAACAAAGGTCATTTTGAAAGGAGATGTCGTTTTCGACTGCGAAATGAAAAACTTCATAACATTCTTGTTTGGATGTCTAAAGAATTAATCAAACACGCTTCTCATTATGCTGGTGTTAAAAGTCTAGTCTGCAATCAAGAAAACTGATGTGATGGGCCAATTCTTTGTTGAATATGACAGAAAATTTGTTTACAGTTGTAATGGGAAGTAAAAAGGCGAGGGTACCCAAATATACCTCAAGCTAAAACTTTTCCTACCTATAAGTCCTTTCTCCAAAATTGATTGTCTATGGACTGAGTCGAGACAATGCAACTAATCGGTTCACACTTCGTGTGATCGTCTATGGATACGAGATCGAGACAATACAACAACGAAATATGTTACTTGATAAAAACGGTTCGGACTTAACCAAACACAATAGGAATTCACTTATCAAGTAAATAGGAATTAGCGTTTGTGTAATTTACTTTAATTATAATAAAAAAAATTATAATGCGGAAATATAAAGTAAATGACACAGCAAGATTTTGTTAACGAGGAAACCGCAAATGCAAAAAAAAAAACCCGGGACCTTGTCCAGAATTGTATACTCTCGGGATTAAGACGTTACACAAAATTACACCTAACTTCGTATAGTTGAGACCAAGCAACTAAACCTATAGTTCACTTAGTTCTGTCTGTATTCCCACGCCTCCAACTTATAAATAAGTCACGTACTTGGAACAATTCCTTAGGTTCGTATTCCAAATCGTAAAGGAACAACAAATCTGTTTGGTGTCAACTCTCTTCAACCAAGTGATATGAGTCAGACAAAGGCTCTTCCGTTTATCTTAACATAAACTCCTTCTTCGGGTCCTTAGATCTATCTTATGTTCAATTACCGAAGTAATCGTTTAAGATTAAGCCAACAACACTCTTAATCTAAAGAATTGTGTTGATGCCGATCTACTCAATTAATCAATCCAATCTACCACAGGGATAACTCGATTATTAATTGGATCCTCTTTTACCAAAATAAGTATTGTGCACACCAAAGATTATAAAACCCAAGTCAGATCTTCAATATCTTCTTTGTCTTCAAATCTTCAAACCTGCACACAATCACTTGAATCTCTTGTGACCAATCACGCACAGAACGGAGTCCGTTAACAATGGATTATCACAAGATCGTCTTTAGAATTAACAACAGTCTAAAGATCCCTGTCGAAACTCTGAACTAGTTTGAGTGAATCTTATATCAGAATAGAAGATTCTCAAGCATAAACAAACTAGGTGCAATCAAATTTCAACCACCGTTAGTCAATCAAATCAGTCGAAAACAAAAGATAAACCGCAATTATCTAGTTTCCCACCAACGGTACACGCTAGAGCTTCTCAATCCCAAAGAAGACTTTAAAATGAGCGGCCGTAAGAGATTTCACCTAATTAGGTTATTCTCCTCTTCGAATAGGCGGCTACACCAGTAAAAACAACAAAGAGGAAGTATGTTGTTACGAAGGATTAGTTTGCAAGAAAGGCAAAATTCAAGTATCTAAAGACAAGGAAGTTTGGACACCAAGGAAATTCCAAAACCGAAAAATATTCTCAAGATATTCATTAAAGCACAAATTCGGTTTTCATAATTCCTGGAAATGCTCTGTCCAAAAAATAATGATCGAAATCTCTCGGAAAATCTAATTAGTAAATGCACATTACTAATTCTTATATTTCCCTACAAAATGAAATTAATAACCTTAATTAAAAGATTCTTAACTTACTTATGTTTCGATGTTGGGATTCTCTTCCCTTAGCTATTAAGGAATAACTTTGAACAATTAAAGAAATAAACATTCACATCACGTGTTCAAAGTATGTCGACATCCTTACTTTGTAAGTTTTCTTTCACACTTACAACCTTGAAACCGATTTGCCACACTTCCAAAAAAGTTTGGAATGGTTCATCTGACTTTCAAGAACTATGTGATTGATCAAACAAACATTTAATCAAAATCATGGGTTTAACGGTTCTACCAAAACAAGTTTCGGTTCTACCTTCCATGTGAGTACTGTGCATAGTCACACTAGCTTTCAAAAATTCGGTTGACTAGGTATTAGGATCAGTTCCCCACATATATATGGTATCTAACTTATATGTGTTTCACATGTCCATAGGATCGGTTCCCCTTTACCTAAAAATGTGTTGCACATGTCCATAGGATCGGTTCCCCTTCTGCTATAAATCTTGATGCACCCCATACAAGGATCGCTTCCCTTTGTGATGTACTGCACCTCTCCATGGGATCAGTTCCCCTTTCCAATAATTGGTCAGACAGAAAATCACAAACCCGATCATACCATCTCAGATGATTACTTAAGATAGGTTTCACTAATAAAAGTCATACCAATACATAAGTCGGGCCTTTGTGAATAGTTCTACCAAGAACACAAATAAGTGGTGAGCGGTTATACTCAATCACACATATTGGTTGTTCATAAGATATGCAATGAATAACAAAACCAATAACACCTGGCAATTTCCTTTTCGGTTCACAAACAAGTTTATGAACTTACTTCCTTAGAACACATGTAAACATTGTTCCCTAGGATGAAATCCTCACCTCATACCCATACATAATCACAATATCATTCAAATGATTATGGCGATGTCTTATCTAAAAAGTTTAATGGTTAAGCAATAAACCTAGTATTGTATTCCTTAATACTATGTCTATCGAGAGTTCAAATATGCTTCGCAGCTTTTTTTTTCAATATGCACGACTTGAAAGATACGTTAGGGAATGAAACAGTTCAAGTCAAATATCACTAACCTCAAGTGGAAGGATGATTGTCGTCGTTGTAGCTCCTTTCTTCTTCACATCTTCAAGACTTCGCAATACTTGTAATGTCTCATATCCTAATACTTTCAAGCTAACCTATACGAAGTTGACTCTAGTACATAATCAAGCGACTCTTAACATGAGTTTTGATTCACTAAAATATGACAACCAAATTTGACATACCAACGCTTGGTGGGTTCAACCAAGCCATGCTCTAACAGGAAGAATGTTATATGGATGACCAACTCTTTAGATTGCTCGGTGAAAAGAAAAAATCATTGAAGGAAGAAAAATATTCAATCTCATTGCCTCTCGAAGAAAGTCTTGAATCAAAAGTGTCTATTCCCGAATACATTCGTATCAATAATCGTGTCTTGGAGCTCAAGATCGGTACTATTAGACTCAAACACAATATTAAGAAGGAAAGACAAGTTATTGCATCAGGTAATTCTTGTTCTCCACTTATTAATTTTCCTGAAAAATCTTGTGACTTTTCTGATGTCAACCAAGAAAGAAAAAGGAAAAATATCAATACTCTTGATGATCTATATGTTTGTCAAACTACAACTTGACTTCCTACGAATGAGCATCCTCCTTGAGACCGTGTGAGGATGCTCATAATTCTCAAGATGATATTCTTCTTGACAAGGTGGTCTCTGTTGTTTCTGTTTTTCATCTAAGAATAAAATGATCATCTTACTGTTGAGCTTTGCTCCGGTTAATTATTACATATGTAATATATTTGATCAGTAACCCTTGAGAAAATTCTCTTTGTTGCTTACTTTGAAAACTCTCGCTTTTTTTCCTAATGACAGTTGATTTGTTGTCCACCAACAATTATCTTATGTTTATCTCTTTTGAGCTAAGATTTTCTGTCAATATGTTTAGAATTTATCTTTGATTTCTATCAAACTACTTCTAAATTAGGCTACATTATTCTCTTGGTTTTGAACCTGGTTCATAACTATGAGCGTACGTGCACCTGACCTATTACCGAACGTAAACGAGGAACCATAGGGTTTCCCTATGAATATCTCATATATATATATATATATATATCATGAACTCCTCCTCAGATATATACTCGTTCAGTAACGTCAAAATTCTTCTGTGAGATTTTGGTGTGCACAATGGATTGATGCAAAAAGGAAGACAATGTTGAAGGCAGCAAAGTTATTGAGTTTCACGAAAATCCTCTCTGCATAACCTGGTTTCATATAGTTGATCATGAAAAGATCCTCGCGATTCGACATGTCGTCTCAATTGGTGGGAAATCTTCTTCGAGATTTTAGGGTTATTCGTTAACAACTTGAAATTGCAACAAAGAATCTTGAATTTCTGAAAACCAAACTGAAGAAATCAGCTGATGAACTTGTTTGTGTTCGATCTCTGGTTGCTTATTATGTCTGAAGACCTTCAGTTTTGTTCTTCTTATGAGTTATATTTCTTATTTATGTGTATGAAACTTCTTACGAGAATTTATTCTTCTGTTTTAATAAGGATAACTAGGGTTTGGAATATCAATTATTGTGAGTACACATAGCTATTGCCAATGATTTTCATCTTGCAATGTTTTCAGATTTATTTATTTAAATTCTAAAGTTTATTTCGAAGACTATTTTGCAGTATTAATCTTTATTGGTTTTATATATTGCAAAAATTGTTATGGGATATGTGTGTTTGCGTCCGTGAACTATGATTGTCCCATATATGTCAAAATTTAAGTCTATTATATGTCTTTATGCAAATATTGATGGAAAATAGAATGAACTTTTGATAACAAAGATTAAGTCTATGGTATCATTATGCAAATATTGATGAAAATAGAATGACTCTTTGAATATTCCGCAGTATTGATCTTTCCCTGATCCACTTATATGCGAAAGTAGTGTGCAGCTCCGTAAGTCCTCTTATGTTGAGCATTTCCGATTAAAATAATCATGGGTTCTCATGTAATTAATTTAATTTAGTTTTCTGGATACAAATTCATGTAATTTGTTAATGTCCAAAGAAATCCTTCTTTTCTTGTAAAAGTAAGGTCGCTCTTGTTGTTCTCTCGGGAATGAAATTTTATGAGGAAGAGTTCTTAATTGAACTTGTGCTTAATTACCAAATTTTTGTGGGGACTGCGGTTCTGGAATATTGTAGGAGCTTTCTTGTATCTTTAGAAACTCCTTGATGAATACACTAAGTTTTGACTATGTGAAATCATCGAAACAAAGTTGATATGTTTTCTATTAATCATGAAGTATCTCAAGGAGAGTTTCATTATAATCCCACTAGTTCTCATACCTTTGCGAATCTATATTGACAAAAAGGGGGAGAATTAATGTGTAGTTCACACTACAAATACATATGGTTTACGGATCATTATGTAAGGGGGAGTAGTTTTCATTGTGAGATGAAGTATTGACTAAGGGGGAGTGATACATATCACCATACTATTGTTTTCAAAGTTTTGATACAATTGAACTTTGATGATGTGTAATAATACTATGACACTGTATAACAATGACTGAGAGCTATTGTTTTCTCATTGTTATTGAAAAAGAGGGGGTCTAACAGCAATACCCAATATTTCGCTTAGAAATCTGTCTGGACAAACTTCAATATACTTTCGAGAGAATCAACTAGACAGTCAGACTCAATCTCAAGAAAAGTATATCCAAGAGTTGTATCTTTGTTTCACAATGTAACCAACAAATCAAACAGATAGAAATTCGTGAGCCTGATTATTATGTGAAATAACTGGAACGGTATGAAAGACCAATGTTCATGTGTCAATCAAAGGTTGGATTATCTAATTGATTAAACTACGTACAACCTGTGATATTAATTTCGATTATATAACAAAATATAATGCGGAAAAGAAATAACACAGACACCGGAAATTTTTTTAACGAGGAAACCGCAAATGCAGAAAAACCCCGAGACCTAGTCCAGATTTGAACACCACACTGTATTAAGCCACTACAGACACTAGCCTACTCCAAGTTAACTTCGGAATGGAATGTATTTGAGCCCTAACCAATCTCACACTGATCAAGGTACAGTTGCGCTCCTTACGTCTCTGAATCCCAACAGGACTCTACGCACTTGATTTCCTTAGATGATCTCACCCACAACTAAGAGTTTCTATGACCCAAAGAGAAGACTTGATAAACAAATCTGTCTCACACGGAAAAGTCTATTGTATAGATAAATCTGTCTCACACATATAAACCTATGAGTTTTGTTCTGTATTTTAATAAATCAAGGTGAACATGAACCAATTGATATACCGGACTTATATTTCCGAATAATAGCCTAGAAATACCAATCACCTCACAATAATCTTAACTTTATGGTAGCTAAACAAGATATTGTGGAATCACAAACAATGAGACGAAGATGTTTGTGATTAATTTTTATCTTTCCTATCGGAAATTAAATCTTGAACAAATCTTAGAGAAGATAGTACTCAATAATATAGAATCACCAAGATCAAAACACGCAACTATAGAGAAAATAGTTGGGTCTGGCTTCACAATCCCATTCAAGTCTTCAAGTCGTTAACCTACAGGGTTTCATGAAAAACCTAAGGTTAAAGGAGAATCGACTCTAGTCGCAACTAATATTACATAGGAGGTGAGGGGATTATCTTTTCCAGTTGCTAGAGTTATCCTTTATATAGTCTTCAAATCAGGGTTTGCAGTCAATGTTACCTTGGTAACAAAGCATTCAATATTCACCGTTAGATGAAAACCTGATTAGACTCAAGCTAATATCTTTCAACCGTTAGATCGAACTTAGCTTGTTACACACAAATGAAAAGTGACTTCATTTAGATATGAGTAACCTTACCTATAAACGTGTACACTTTGTTGGCTCAACAATATATAGTTAACCGAAGTTAGCCATATGAACACTTTCTTATCAACCTTATTCATCTTAACCATAACTAGTTCGAATGAATCAAATGAAACTAGTTCTAGAGTTGTTCAATTGTTTATATTCTCATAGAAGTATACAAGATACAATTGAAGCAAAATCGATTTTGATTCACATGAATCAAGTCATGAACATTATAACCACGATTTGCAAAACATTGCATTCCTTAATATATATATATATGTATATGTATTAGTTCATGAACAACCGATTTTAGAACATTATCCACTTAGGTATGCATACGGTTACGTGCATCTAAATGGCCGGACCAATTATGGTTTCGCCAGTACGTGAACTTGTACGCATACCAAACTCAGCAGAAATTCCCGGACCTGAACCTTACGCCAGTACGCTGCATCAGACGCATACCAGGTTCCCGGACTTCCTCAAACAAACTAGTATGTATACTGGGTATGCATACCATAGTTCCTAAATGGATTACATATATGCAAGTATGCACACTTTGTTTATATCCAATTGTTCTTAACTCTCATTTCAACCATTGAAACATTCTTGGAAGACTCAAAGAAATTTCAAGTGATCAAATGATCAATGCGAAACATTCCGAGTCTACATCAAATGACTGTCTCACACAAATCATGTAAGATGTTACCAGGCGATTTTCACATGATTATCTTTTGACTTTCATCAAGAATATAAGATGAAATTGGTTTAAGCGAAAGCTTACCAACACAAATTTCGAGAAATATATAAGCGAGTTAAACTCAGCTCGAAATATCAAATGTGTATAATTGAACTTTATATAGCTATACGACTTTTGTCTCAAAAAGGAGATAGAGTAGATATACTTTTTAGTGATAGATGAGTTCAAGTCTCCACATACCTTTTGTTGATGAAGTTCCACAAGCTCCCCTTAGTAGTTCTTCATCTTCAATCGATGAACGCCATGAAGTCTAATGCTCAACTACACTTTCTATCCTAATCCGAGACTTAGATATAAGTAGACTAGAAATCAAGACTTATAGTTTTGGAAACTAAACTTGACAACAAGCTTGAGATAGCAACGCTTGCGAGTTCGACCGAGCAGTGTTCTAACAATCTCCTGCTTTGTCAATTTTAGTGACTATCAATACATATGGAATACAAAATAGATAAACTTTGTAGCTCTCAATCCAAATTCTTGATTTCCTTGGTTCTTCGACATTACTCGAAATCTTCGTCACTTCTAATTACTTCAATGATTCTGAACTTGTTCAACTCAGCATCATAGTTGTTGAAGATCCGTAACCATAACAATCAGAAAACAGAAGCTTTCAATCATTGTTATACAGTGTCATAGTATTATTATGCAGCATCAAAGTTCAATTGTATCACAACTTTGACAACAATACTATGGTGATATGTATCACTCCCTCTTAGTCAATACTTTATCTCACATGAAATCCACTTCCCCTTACATAATAATTCGTAAACCATATGTATTTATAGTGTGAACTACACATTAATTCTCCCCCTTTTTGTCAATAAAATTAGCAAAGGTACGAAAACTAGTGGGATCCTAATGAAATATCCATTGATATACTTCATGGCCAAAAGAGAACAACATATCAACTTTGTTTAGATGCAATAACATAGTCGAAACTTAGTGTATTCATCAAGGAGTTTATAAAGATACAAGAAAACTCCTACAATATTCCACAGCCGCACTCCCCACAAATATTTGGCAATTAAGAACAAGTTCAATTAAGAACTCTCCCCCATAAAATTTCATTCCCGAAAGAACAACAAGAGCGACCATACTTTCACAAGAAAATAAGGATTTCTTTGGACATTAACAAAACACATGAAACATGAATTTGTATCCAAAATACTCAATTAAACTAATCACAAGAGAACCCATGATCAGTATACTCGGAAATGCTCACATAAGAGAACTTACGTAGCCGCACAGTATTTACACAAGGATATGGATCAGGGAAAGACCAATACTGCAGAATATTCAAATATTCATTTTATCTTTCATCACTATTTGCATAGAGACATATAATAGACTTAATCTTTGTAGACAAAACTTCATCCTATCGTCCATCAATATTTGCATAATGACATAATTGGCTTAACTTTTTGTTTGTCAAAAGTTCATTCAATATTTTATCAATACATATATAATAACATATGAAAGACTTAAATTTTGAAAAATATGGGGTAATTATAGTTCACGGATGCAAACACACATATCCCACCATAACAAGTTGCAATATATGAAACCATAAAGATTAATAGTGCAAAATCATCTTCCAAATAAACTTTAAAATTTAAATAAATCTAAAAACATTGCAAGATGAAAGTCGTTGGAAATAGCTATTTGTACTCACAATAATGGCTATTTCAAACCCTACTTATCCTTCTTAAAACAAAAGAATAAATTCTCATAAGAAGTTTCCTAAACATTAAGACAAACTCGCAATGCACATATAAGATGATTTGTCCTGAGAGGGTAGAATCAATCTTTTTCGCATGGATTTACACCAATAATAGCTACCAAAGGCTTATAAAAAGATTTATTAACAAATAAGAACATATAAAGTCATTAATGACCATGCACCATAGTTCACATAAGATGATTGTGAACATTCAAGAATCTTATAGCAATGCGTACTATTTTCCATTCTTGAACTTCCTTCTTTATGATTCACCAAACATCATTCTTTTAAAAGCTACAAATGAGATTAGAAGAGTAGTAATCCAAGAATCCAAGTGCCCAAGTCCAAGAGAAGTGGAACAAATACGACGAAATGGAGCAAAACACTCAAAACAAGAGATGGGACAAATAACAATATTAACTCATCCAAATTAAAGAATTCTCATTTCCATTTTAAAGATAATTCAAATTGGAAGAGAATTCAAAAAGAATGAGGTCATTCCGAGTTCGGACGAAAAAGTTGCGGCCAAAACAAGTTTACCGAATATCGAAGTCTACATGCCGCATGCATACCGGTTTGCAAACGAATTTTCATGACCTGGGGCAGTATGCAAACGGGTTTGCGAACTAAAATTAGGGTTGTCAATGGGTACCCATTTACCCGAAACCGAACCGGACCCGAGTGTAATGGGTCCGGTTCCGGTAGTGATATTAGACCCATTAGTTGATTTGGTACCCGACGGGTAGACCCAATTAGGACCCATTAGTTGATTTGGTACCTGGATTTTGATTTTAAATGATGGTATGCATACCTGATATGTGTACCATGAAGTCCAAACATCCCGAACTACTATTTTCAAACCTAAACGTTTAAGAACCTTAAACACAAATCAAATTAGGTAGAGATGAACGATAAGCAAGGTACCTATATCATTATAAGTACTCTAAGCAAATGATAAAAACACAAATATTGCTCAAGTTATAGATATACCTTTTAGAAGAATCCAATTCAATTCTACAGCCTTACCAAATATTCAAAATCATACCTAACGCAACATGTGCGCCCCAATTCTCGTGCTTCCCTAACTGTATACATAGCAAGGCATTTCTTGGTGAGGATGCACTTCCATCACAATCAAGTTGTGTTGAGGTGAACAATTTCTTGCTCACCATGGCACCAAGAAAGAGTTTCTTTCCAACTACTATTGCATCTGACAGTATTGAGAAATACCTATATGACTGTTTTTGCAAGTTTTTCAAAGAACTTAAAAATAGAACATGATAATTTGTGTTCCTGATTTCTTTGTTTACAACTTGTAACACACAGTCTCTACAGATAATATTCAGTACTGCATAGGGAAACTCTTTTGATAAAAAGAGACATCCTGACTTTCTCACTAAAGAGTGCAGTACCATTATCTTGAGAAGGTGTATCAGAGTTTGACAGTTGAACTAAGTCAACTTCAGAGATGAAACTGACTGATAGATGAGGTTCAGATACTTCTCCTATTATATCCAGTTTTTCTGTGACACGATAAAGAGAAGGATTATCCTTACTGATAAGAAGATCAATATCAACCTCAACATGAAAATTATTCATCATAACTTGATTTAGTTTATCAAGAGATTGTTGCTCTTTCTGGAGGTATAACTCAACATCAAGGGATAAGCTCTCAAGCCTTTTTTCAAGCCCTGAAAACACTTCTAGGGATTATAAACCTAGTGGAGGTTTAGATAAAATTTCTTCTACAAGTTTTATTAAATCAGTCATGACAGAGAATTCTGGGATCCCTGGATCTGGTGGTGCATTTATTGAGATAGTATTATTGTTCATAGAGTCAGATTGCTAAAAATACAGACTTATGAGATCTTCAACGTGTTTGCCTGCTATGATACCAATTGAAAAAGCGGGGGTCTAACAACACCACCCAATACTTCGAGAGAATCAACTAGATAGTTAGACTCAATATCAAGAAAAGTATATCAATGACTTGTATCTTTGTTTCACAATGTAATCAGCAAATCAAACAGATAGAAATCTTTGAGCCTGATTATTATGTGAAACAACTTGAACGGTATCAAAGACCAATATTTAAGTGTCAATCAATTTATATCAACAACCAAAGGTTGGATTATCTAATTGATTGAACCACGCACAACCTGTGATATTTATATTATATAACAAAATATAATGCGAAAAAGAAATAACACGAAATACACGTAAATTTTGTTAACGAGGAAACCGCAAATGCTTTGAAAACCCCAGACCTATTCCAGATTTGAACACCACACTGTATTACTCCGCTACAGACACTAGCCTACTCCAAGTTAACTTCGGACTGGAATGTAGTTGAGCCCTAACCAATCTCACACTGATCAATGTACAGTTGCGCTCCTTACATCTCTGAATCCCAACAGACTCTACGCACTTGATTACCTTAGCTGATTTCACCCACAATTAAGAGTTGCTACGACCTGAAATCGGAGACTTGATAAACAAATTTGTATCACACAGAAAAGTTTATTGTATAGATAAATCTATCTCCCACAGATAAACCTATGAGTTTTGTTCCCTCTTTTGATAAATCAAGGTGAACATGAACCAATTGATATACCGGACTTATATTCCCGAAGAACAGCCTAGAAATATCAATCACCTCACAATACTCTTAATCATATGGTAGAGAAACAAGATATTGTGGAATCACAAACGATGAGACGAAGATATTTGTGATTACTTTTTATCTTGGCCATCGGAGATTAAATCTCGAGCATTAGAGAAGATAGTACTCAATACGATAGAATCAACAAGATCTAAACATGCAACTATGGAGAAAATAATTTTGTCTGGCTTCACAATCCAAATCAATTCTTCAAGTCGTTAACCTACAGGGTTTCGTCAAAAACTTAAGGTTAAAGGAGAATCGACTCTAGTCGCAACTAGTATCACACAGGAGGTGTGGGGATTAAGTTTCCAAATTGCTAGAGTTCTCCTTTATATAGTCTTCAAATCACGTTTTGAAATCAATGTTACCTTGGTAACAAAGCATTCAATGTTCATCGTTAGATGAAATTTGATTAGACTCAAGCTAGTATATTTCAACCTTTAGATCGAACTTAGCTTGTTACACACAAATGAAAAGTGACTTAATTTAGATATGAATAACATTACCTAAACGTGTGCACTTTGTTGGCTCAACAATAGTTAACTAAAGTTAGCCATATGAACACTTTTATATCAAACTTATTCATCTTAACCATAACTAGTTCAAATAACTCAAATGAAACTAGTTATAGAGTATTTCAATTGTTTATATTCTCATAGAAGTATACAAGATACAATTGAAGCAAAATCGATTTTGATTCACATGAATCAAGTCATGAACATTATAGCCACGGTTTGCAAAAGATTGCATTCCTTAATATATAAATGTATTAGTTCATGAACAACCGATTTTAGAACATTATTATCCACTTAGGTATGCATACGGGTACGCGTACCTAAATGGCCGGACCAAGTTTGGGTTTCACCAGTACGCATACCATCCAAACTCTGCAGAAATTCCCGAACCTATACTTTACGCCAGTACGCGTACCGGTATGCATACCAGGTTCCCGTACTTCCTCAAACTAACTAGTACGTATACGGGTATGCATACATAGTTCTCGGATATAGATTACATATATGCAAGTACGCACGCTATGCTTATATCCAATTGTTCTAAACTCTCACTTCAACCATTGAAACATTCTTAGAAGACGGGAATAACTATCTCACACAAACTATTAGCTTCGAAGTAATTTTCAAGTGATCGAATGATCAATACGATACATTCCGAGTCTATATCAAATAACTGTTTCACAAAAATCATGTAAGATGTTACCAGGCGATTTTCACATGATCATCTTTTGACTTTTGACTCGCTTATATTCTTGACGAAAGTCAAAATATGATCATGTCGTCTGGTAACATTTTACATGATTTGTGTGAGACAGTCATTTGATGTAGACTCAGAATGTTTCGTATTGATCACTCGATCACTTGAAAATTACTTTGAATCTAATAGTTTGTGTGAGACAGTTATTGTCGTCTTCCAAGAATGTTTCATTGATTGAATGAGAGTTTAGAACAAATTAACCATGATTGGATATAGCATAGTCTGCGTACTTGTATGCTAACTGTTGCAAGTTAATCCAAGTCCGGGAACCATGGTATGCATACGCGTATGCGTACTGGTTGGTTAATGAAAGTCCGGGAACTTAGTATGAATACCCCGTATGCGTACTGGCGTAAGTTCAAGTTTCGGAGTTCAACTAAGTTTGGAGGTATGCGTACTCGGTCGCATACTGGCGAACCCAAACTTAGTCCGGCCACTTAGGTATGCGTACACGTTTGCATACTTGAGTAGGTTAAGTTTTAAAATCGGTTTGTTCATGAACTAATATTTTTATAAAATAAGGAATGCAATCTTTTGCAAACTGTGGCTATAATGTTCATGAATTGATTCGAGTGAATCAAAATCGATTTTGCTTCAATTGTATCTTGTATATTTCTATGAGAATATCAACAATTGAACAACTCTAGAACTAGTTTCATTTGAGTCATTTGACTGGTTATGGTTAAGATGAATAAGGTTGATATGAAAGTGTGCATATGGCTAACTTCGGTTAACTATTGCTGAGCCAACAATGTGTACACGTTTAGGTACGGTTACCCATACCTTAATGAAGTCACTTTTCATTTGTGTGTAACAAGCTAAGTTCGATCTAACAGTTGAAAGATATTAGCTTGAGTCTAATCATGTTTTCATCTAACTATGAATATAGAATGCTTTGTTACCAAGGTAACACTGATTTCAAATCCTTTTTTTAAGACTATACAAGGGAGAACTCTGGCAATTGGGAAACCGAATCCCCCACACCTCCTGTGTGATACTAGTTGCGACCAGAGTCGATTCTCCTTTAACCTAGGTTTTTCTAAAACCATTATAGGTTAAAGACTTCCAAACAACATTAATAATATACTCGCAAATGAAATCTAATTCACATACAGATAGGAAAACTCTTTAAATTGCAATGTTTAAAATAATTAACCAACAACCAATTTACGAATAACCATGATATTATTAACTTTTCATCGCTTTAACCTAGGGAAGCTCATGCTATTATAAAAAAAATCCAAGTCTGTAAAGAAAACCGCGAAAAATGGGGAAAAAAATTAGATAACATGCTAGATTTCGTCATGCAATTTTTTTGGAAAACACATTCTATCAAGCGAATTTCTTGACGAAAACTATAACTACAAGAAACTTTCCTACACGAAAGGTAAATTCGAAAAACTGAAAACAACTCCGGCGGTGGCTTGTCACCTACTACCATACCCAACAACTTTGTTTTATTAACATAGACTACCTGAGTACCTGAAACATCTGTTTACAAAGTTGCATTGGCAGGAAAAGATAGAAGGACTTTGCTCTTCCACGTTGAAGTGTTCACTTCTGAGAAAACAAGAAAAGAAACTTTAAAATGGTAGTAGGAAGTATAAAATGACCTACTGGTGAAGGGAGATTTATGAATAAAATGACCTAAAAATGTTTTCCTTTTTTTTTATATTTATTAATGATAATTTTATTAGAAAAATAATTAATTTTGGATTTATTAATTAGGGTAATTTTAGGATAGTCCAGAAATTTATTTTAAGAGTTTTAATAAGTTAGGAAAGTTTTCGAAAGGTAGTAGATGCCTTTAGAAATAAGTTTTTTATATTTTTGTTAAGTTTGGGGTTTGTCTAAAAGAAGTTATCTATATAAGGATCTCCAAAAACGAAAATGAGAAGACTCTTTTGATTAATGATATTATTTTCTTATTGTTAAACTTTGTTTAACTTTATTGTGATTTTAATTTATAGCGGGGTTCATCCTAAGATCTAATAATTATTTTATCCAAAGTTGTGATATTTCGGAGTTGCGAGATCTAGATCATTTGCTATTAGTCATTATTCGTAAGAACAATTTGAGGTCTGAATAACTTATCGGTTACCTTTAATATTTATATTCTGCTGCACAGTTTGCATTAATACCTACTCGCAGGTTCAGGTGTTCACTTCTGAAAACCAACAAAGAAAACTCAAAACTGCTAGTAGCCATGGATAACCTACCTACTCCCACGTACAAGTATTGATTTGTAATTAAGAATAAAATGACCTTGTTTTATTTTATTCACTAGCTCCCAATTGATACCCACACCCCCTATTAAACAAGGTAATATACGTTTCGGGTAGAAGTACCCACCATAAAACCCATGCTTCCCTTTTTGGTCTTGATGCCAAATATTGATAACATGGGAGGATCTACTCATGCTTTTATTCTCGCACTTTAGACGTCGTTTTTATTAAATAGAACCTAAAGGGCAGCGGATTTGAAGATAATATTTCTCTTCCAGAGATCTATGTACAATAAAACTTCGATAAATTAATAGTCTTGGGACTGCTAAAATCTATCGATAAATTAATAAGTTATTAATATATCGGTACATACCAAATTCTCAATTAAAAAATAAGTGTGTAGAACATTTTCGTAACAAATGTGTGGAACAATATTCGTATACCAACTATCTATAGATTTTATTTTCAAATTAAATTATTTTCTAATTATTTTATGGCAGAATATCAGATAACATATTGTATATTAATATGAACATTTAAATTTTGATGTTAAAATTAAGACAATAAAAAGAACAACACAACAAAATCATTGCGAACTTCTCAACAGACAAAAAAATTAGATATGAGGTCGAATTTATGTATAAATATGAACAAGAAATAAACAACTTTATTTTAATAAGGCGCCATATTATAGTGCTATTACACTAATTACTAATTTATATATTAGTTTGGCTGTATTGGAATCTTAAATTTTTTATTATCTTACAAATTTATCGAGATTATTTATTTAGCATACTAACCCAAGTCGGGATCGGCAAAAAGTATTATCTTAGCGAAGTAATCGATTTATTGCGGATTAATTTAACGAAGTTCTACTGTACCTACCAAAAGTGAGTGCATTCTGAAGTACCTCACTCTCTACTAAATTTAATTGTGGAAAATTCTTTGCTTTTCAACGGTTGATTTTTAAAGTTATAGATGGTGGTATTATCCTTTTCAGAATGTGCTCGTTATTTTGTAGGTATATAAAGCTTTGCAAGATGATTATATCTCCGAAATATTAGCTTCATACCCTTTATAGTTTAGGTTACGTTCATAAAAATGACGTTCAATGTGTGAGATAGCATGAGGGTTGGTGTGTGAGTAGATCCGCCCTTTTTCGATACAAGTTATTCTCTGATTCAGTTTCGTCTCCCCTTACAAACTACTTGGGCTTTCACAATTTCTTTTACACTCGTCCGGGCTTAAGCCCACTTGTCAAGTTCATACGTAATATATTTTGGATTAAGAAAAACTCTACCTGCCGGCTTAACCAAACCGACGAACATAGATAGATTGGTCGCTGGCAGATCTTAATGATCTATTGGATTTTGAACTTGATGCAGGTAAATACTATGGAATCCATTGAACACCTGCACCCATAAGGTTCAAAGATAAATTAATTAGTGGGCCGACTGTAGGAGGCCCTTCTACTGGGTGACTAAAATACATACATACTCTTTGATTTATCATTTTCATTTATCGTAGCAAGTGCAAATTGTTGCACCCACAACCTACTCCATCTTCTCGTAAGGCTTGTGTGATCTAACTACAAGTTTAAAAACCTTCTCTATTTCTAAGTAGATGAATCACATACTTGCCATGTATAGGCATGTCTATAAAAAGCCAAGGAAAAAATGGAACATCAAAAATCTCTCTTCTCCTCTATAATCTCTCTTGAAGAAATGGTGAGCTAGTATGTCCCAACTTTTTTAAGTATAAATCCTAATTCTCTTCTTTGTGTCACTTTTCTCAAATGATGGCTCATTTGCCACTATGGCGGTAACTACTCCACCTCCTCCAGAAAGTTGATATCAGAATTGCAGCATTTTGTGTTTGATGATTTTAATCATTGAAATTTTGATTCTAGAGCTTTTAATAATGATTGTTTATTAATTCAACTATTGATTTTATAATAAATATTTACATCGCAGATTCTCCTTCCAAACATTTCTGGGGGTAAAAAAGTTGGCGGAAGAGGAACAGTCAACTCTGAGATTTCCCTGGCCAAGGAGAAGTATTACAGAGCCTTGGATAAGCTTATTGCCAGGAATGATCTCTTAGCAGATGATATTTACTTCACCTGCAACACATTAAAGTAGGAAAAGTATTCGAGAGACTCCAGTTTCCAAAAATAGTTAACAACAAATCTTCGGAGGGGATGTAATTTGGATGGGTGCCCTTTAGAAACATGTCCAACTGCCAAAGGAATTAGCATCCAAGCCTGCCCAGTTTTCTTTCTGATCACATAGCATTTGATATTCAGTTTCTAAATCTAGTAAATCTGTAAACAACTTTTACTTAAATAATCTTGAAAAGGTAAATCCTTCTTGACAAAGCAGAAAAACATTGAACAACTACATTATCTAATCGATAGTTTGAAAACCAGAAAATGAAAAGAACTAGATTCGATATTCAAACTCTTTAACATTAATATATCAAAAACCCTTGTGATGTCTGTAGAACAAAAAGAGAAGATCAACTGCATCTTTAAACCCTGTCAGATTTCTTAGAAGTCTGCCTGCTCCTGTTGCTAACACCAGACTAGGCAACCTTGAGACTCTTGTGAACAGATCTCAACCTTGCAAGAGCTGCACCCTTCAAGTCCCTTCTTTAGAAGTTAACCGCAACCTGAATAATAACAGCAAGCAATCAGCTATTAAGAGGTTAAAGAACAACAATACAAAAACAATGCACAATCAGTTTCTTGCTTGTCAATGAGAATGAAAGAATAATTACATAGAACTAGATTTAGCTTGAAACTTAGTAAAACTATGATATATGCACCAAAACTACGCCATTCTAAACAAGAACAATCTGTAAAAGAAGTAACAGGAGAACCAGATTGCATCAAACAAAATATAGCAATAAGAAAAAGTATAAGAAGAGTAGGGGAACCAGTGCTCCAAGCACCAAACTCATGCAACAAAGGTATCAGTAGTCAAAAACCGAACAAAAGCTAGTTTAAGTACATAATCATACATGGTCGTAGACAGGAACCCTACTGCAGGCTTAACCCAAATTTGTTTTGCGTCCATACATACAAACTCAAGCTAAGCAACATAAGGTCAGTTTGTAACACAGATATCCATTACATGCTTGTCCTAATCAAGGCAATGAGAACATAAGGTCAGCAAGAACTAGTAACCCTGTTCCAAGTACACATAGCAGCTCAACATTGATGGAAGCAATAAGATGCAAAACATAAGTGACCGCACCATATTGCAAGTTGTCAATCTCTTTGAAACATAAAAGTGAAAAGAACACAGACTAATTTCTTTGTAACTTAAGCTAAACAGAGTATCAATAGGCTTCACTATTAACAGTTCCACTACAACATGACAACTAGAATGAGACTATGAGAGACTCCATTACTAAACTATTCCAAATTCCAGCTAACCCATCACAATATGAACTCATATTCTTACACCAAGCATACATTATTCTACATCGTGACGAATCATATACACTAGCAGATTACAAAATTCATCTACGCAAACATAATCAGGCTATCCTTAGCCATTCTAAAACTTAGATAACAAAATCTGATAAACATGAGTAAAGAGTTTATTTAATAAATTACCTGGTTGGCAGCAGCCTTAGCCATTCTACTGAATTCCTTCTTCATTGAACGAGAACATTATCCAATCCATAGTTTTTTTTTTTTTTTTTTTTTTTTTTTTTTGACCAAGGGGATAGTTCATTGATAAAAGCTCCAAAGAGCAAATACAGACCCCAAATTCAACGTACAGGACAAATGACACCGTACTAGTGATCAATGCATAGTTTGAAAACCAGAAAATTAAAAGAACTAGATTCATTCAAACTCTTTAACATTAATATATCAAAATCCCTTGTGATGTCTGTAGAACAAAAAGAAAAGATCAACTGCTGCAGCTTTAAACCCAGTTAGATATCTTGGAAGTCTGCCTGTTCATCTTCTTAACACCAGACTTGGAACCTTGAGACTCCTGTGCACAGAGCTCAACCTTGCAGGAGCTGTACTCTTCAAGTCCCTTCTGTAGAAGTAATCGGCAACCTGAATAATAACAACAAGCAATCAGTTTTTAAGAATTTAAAGAACAGTTCACAACAACGCATAAACGGTTTCTTGGAAATCAATCAGAATGAAAAAATAATTACACATAACCATACCCAGCTTGAAACTTAGTAGAACTACGATATTTGCACCAAATTAAGCCAATCTCAACAAGAACAATGTCTAAAAGAAGTAACAGGAGAACCAGACTGCAACAAAATATAGCACTAAGAGAAACCAAAGAAGAGGTTTACCCCGCAATAAGAAAAAGCGTAAGAAGAGGTTTACCCCGGACCAAAATGGCATACATACACAAACTCAAGCTAAGCAAAATGAGGCCAAGCTAAGCTAAACATACATACACAGAATACATGTTCCAAGTACATATGAGCAGCTAAGTATTGGTGGAAGCCATACAGACATAAAAGTGAAACATAACTGAATACACAATACTGCAAGGCATCAACCTCCCTGAAACATATATGTCAACAGAATACATGATCAATGTTTTTGTAAATTAAGCTAATAGGTTTGAATTAGACTTCAGAACTGACAATTCCACACTACAACATGACAAGTAGAATGAGAGACACCATTACAAATATAGCACTATGTAAAAGAAGTAACAGGAGAAGCAGATTGCACCAGACAAAATATAGCACTAAGAAAAAGTCTAAAAAGAGTACGAATATTTAGTGTTCAAAGCACCAAACTCATGCAACAAAGATACCACTAGTCAATAACAGAAGAATGCTAGTTTAAGTATATATATATGGTCGCAGACAGGAACCCTACTGCAGGTTTACCCCAAAAAAATTTGCATACATACACACATACAAACTCAAGTTAAGCAACATAAGGTCAGTATGTAATACATGTTTGTCCTAATAAAGGCATTGAGAACTTTTTTTACAGCACAGAGTACACAGAGTAACAACCAAATCGAAAACACTTGCACTAAATCATGTAACAAGCAATCGAAATTCTAACCAAACTAGTACCCCTGTTCCAAGTACACATAGCAGCTCAACATTGACGAAAGCAGTAAGACACAAAACATAACTGACCACACCCTACTGCAAGTCATCAATCTCTCTGAAACATAAATGTCTACAGAACAGACTAATTTCTTTGTAGGCTTCACACTACAACATCACAATATGAACTAGAACTACAACATGACAATTAAGCTAACAGACTAATCTCTGAGACTCCATTACTAAATTATTCCAAATTCCAGCTAACCCATCACAGTACGAACTCATATTCTAACTCCAAAGATACATTATTCTACACCTTGCTTAATCATATACATTACCAGATTATAAAAGCCATCTACACAAACATAATCAGGCTATCCATATATGTACCATAAAACTTAGATAACAAAATCTGAGAAACATGAGTAAAGGGTTTATTTACTAAATTACCTGGTGGGCAGCAGCCTTAGCCATTCTACTGAAATCCTTCTTCATGACAGTTTTGTGTACTTCTTTACTTCTTCTGTTTGTTAGTCATATAGTAGTTGCGAGAACAAAACTTGAATCTTTTCCAGCTTGAACTGAAACAGTCTTTGCATTCGCTAACCCTACAATACCCAAATCACCACCAACAAAATTCATTAAAAAAATCCTTAAAATCTCACCAACAATAAAACAAACCCAAATAAGAACTAAAAAGTACAAGACTCAGATGTCGCTTTTCTTACCAGAGTTTTTGAAGGAGTTAACGTTGTTGTAAAGATTGTTGGGTTCTTTACTGAACTGAACCATTTGATTTCCATTTCCCAAGTCTTTGACAAGGGAAGCGTTGTTGTCATTTTCTACTTTGCATGACAAACAAAACACAGATCAAATTCAATCAAATCCAGAATCAAAATCAATCATAAGAATCGAATCAAGCGAGGGGTATTATACTTACAAGGAAATGAGAAGTTTAGGGCTTTTCTTCTTCTTTGTGCTGCTGCTCTGGGAGTTTCGCAGACGACTAGAGAACCACCATTTTGGGTCTTTACTCTGCATTGATAATTTATCACCAAACACAGGATCAGTAAAGTAGTTTTAACAATTCCATTGTGATTCAGGGTTAAGACCAGTTACAATTGAGTAGCGATTTGGGAAAGTGAGTATTGGAAAAACTGGGATTAACTGCTTCAGTCCCATTATGGACTAATCGATGAATATTCAGTGAATCTGTTTTGTATTGATAACCAAATCGAAACCCATCTGAAGAAATTAAGATTATGACTGGTTTCTTGAGTTTCTGTAATGGACGGGTTGTGTGTTGAATTGGGGTTTTGAGAGCAGTGGGATGTGAAGATGTTTGGGAGGAGAAGAAAAGAATGCCCCTCTGTGGACCTAACATCGGTGCTACTCCAAGACCAAAAGTCTTGCTAAACTTGACTTAGGGGTCGGCCCTGCTTTTTCAGGCCCATGGCACACCTTTTCATTTTCATTTTAAGATAAAGTAATAGTATATAAGAAATCACAGCGTATAAGAAGTAAACCGAATAATCCAACAAGAGGAAGAGAATGAATAAAGGAGTTGAACAAATATGCAAGTATAGATAAGAACCGATTTAACTATATATGTATTTGCTGTAACTTAACTTACGATGGTTGGAACAAAATTCAATATTAGGGAATTATTGAAAGTTCCAATTCTAAAGTTTCAACTTAACTTAAGTAGAAGGTGAGAAGTTGTCATGTAGTTTCAGTTTTCTCGAGTCATGCTAACCATACATGCTTCTAAAGTTCCAATTCTAATGTCAATAATAACAATACAAAGGCATTCTCAGTATACTGACTTGAAAATGAAACCATGGGGAAGGCATTATTGAAAGAGAGATTATAAACATGTGGATTCTTGAAGATCTCAAGAAGTTGAGGACAATAAATAGAACAGAAATCAAATCTGGCCAAGTGTAAGGATGGGCAGGGAGGTTACAAAGCCATGTACATTTCTGTAAATTTTCGAAAAACGAGTCTTTATTCATGGTTGAACCTGTTCTTTGGATTCTAATACAAGCATTAAGGCCAATCCTTGATTATTCTGCTTCCAGAATCATCTGCTGCTGTTGAGTATAAGTCCTAGTAAGAAATTTAAGGTAGTTCTTGCCGTACAAGTAGGGGAAGTAGTCGAGCCACGATTTCTCCTAGGAACTAAACAGAAATTGGACAAAGTTTGAACACAAACTAAACAAAGGTAATCTTTCATGACTAAGTAGGAAAAATATTGAACAGCAACGTTATCCAATCCATAGTTTGATAACCAGAACGAAAGAACTGGATAAAACATTCAAACTCTTTAACACTAACATATCAAAAACCCCTGTGATACCTGTAGAATAAAAGGAGAAGATCAACTTCATCTTTAAACTCTGTTAGATTTCGTAGAGCGAGGTCTGACTGTTCCTCTTCTTAACACCAGACTTGGCAACCTTGAGACTCCTGTGCACAGCGCTCAACCTTACAAGAGCTGCAATCTTCAAGTCGCTTCTGTAGAAGTTATCGCAACCTGAATAATAACAAGCAATCAGCGTTTAAGAATTTGAAGCACAACATTGCATAATCAGTTACTTGATATTCAACAAGGACAAAAAAATAATTACATTATAAAACAAGAACAATGTGTAAAAGAAGCAACAGGAAAACCAGATTGCAAGAGATGAAATATAGCACTAAGAAAAAGCCTAAAAAGAGTTAGGATATTTAGTGTTCAAATCACCAAAATCATTCTACAAAGGTACCAGTAGTCCAAAAAAGAGCAAAAGCTGGTTTAAGTAAAAAATCACATAAGGTTGCGGACAGGAACCCTACTGCAGGGTTACCACAAAACAAAAATTGCATACATACAGAAGCACAAACTCAAGCTAAGCAAAATAAGGTCATTGGGTAAAACATATCTCCAGTACATGTTTCAATTCATGTAGACCTAATCAAAGGACTTGAAAGTTTCTTTTACAGCTAGGACCTTACATAACCATACATAGATATAACAACGAAAACGAAAACACTCACACTAAATCATGTATCAATCAATCAAAAATCTAACAAAACTAGTAACCCTGTTCCAAGTACACATAGCTGATGAACATCAATGTAAGCAATACAGACAGAAGCAGAACACTGCTGATTACACTATCTGCAAGTAATCAATCTCTTTAAAACATAAATGTCTACAGAACACATGACTAATTTCTTTGCAAATTAAGCTAATAGGGCACCAAGACTTCACTATTAACACTACGCTAGAACATGACAACTACAATGTTAGACCCACAACTAAATTACTAAAAATTCCAGCTAAGTCATCACAATATGAATTTACACCAAACATACATTACTCTATATCACGCTGAATCATATACAATACCAGATTACAAATCCTATACAAACATAATCAAGCTCTCCACTAATCCACATATGCATCATTAAACTTATACATGAAAATCAAGCGAAGAATTTGTTCAATAAATTACCTGGTTGGCAAGAGCCTTGGCCCTTCTACTGAATTCCTTTTTCATGACAGTCTTGTGTACCAAAGCTGAAGGGTTGTTCTGTTTGTTAGTCTTGGTAGTAGCAAGAACAACACCTGAATCTTTTCCAGCTTGAACTGAAACTGTCTTTGCGTTCGCTAACCCTGCAATACCCAAATCACCACCAACAAAAATCATCAAGAATATCCTTAAAATCTCACCAACAAAATCGAAGCACAAGTTAAATCACAACTCAAAAGTACAAGACCAGCTGTTGTTTGTTTACTTACCAGAGTGTTTGAAGGAGTTAACAATTGTAAAGGTTCTTTACTGAACTGAACCATTTGATTTCCATTTCCAAACTCTTTGACGAGGAAAGAGTTGTTCCTCTTCATAATTTGCCAAAGACCTTGGTACTGTTGTCATTTTCTTCTTTAACCTAACACAAAAGGGATTTCCCACAAGATCAGATTCAATCAACCTAGAAACAAAAATCAAACATAAGGATAGAATCAAGCGAGAGATTTATTAGTACTTACAAGGAAATGAGAAGTTAAAGGGCTCTGAGAGGAGACTGCTAGAGAAACACCATTGAGAATTTATCACCAGATACAGGATCAGTAAAGTAGTTTTATAACTCCATTGTGATTCAGGGTTCATACGACCAGTTGCAATTGAGTAATGGGTTTGGGAAAGTGAATGTTGGAAAAACTGGGATTAAACCCATTTTTGCTTTAGTCCCATTACTGATCAAACGATGAATGTCCGATGTTGGAGCTTTTATATTGATACCTAAATCGAAACCCATCTGAAGAGATTAAGGTTATGACCGGTTTCTTGAGTTTCTAGCAAGGACGGGTTGTCTATTGAATCGGGGTTTTGATTTGAGAGCACTGGGATGTGAAGATGAGGGGGAGGAGAAGAAAAGGAATGCAAATGCGATTGATGGAAGAGAAGAAATGAGTACTTTAAAAGTCTTGCTAGACTTGACTCGTGGCAAGTTTTCGGCGGAAATTCCAAGCCCAACTTAAACATTTGGCTAAGTGATGCAGCCGTACTTTTCATTCTTTTTACCGGCTTAAAATAGTTTCTTCTTTTCTTTTTGGAAGTAAGATAGGCAGCACAATATTTGAGACATAAGGCCGGTTCCCATGGGGTGGCTAACCCATCTATTTGCCATGCCAGGTGGCCTGTCAAACTGGTTGCGCCACTATGGGAAATAAGTTAAGTGGTCGAGCGGTCGAGACTATACCGCTAGCAGCTTCAAACCGAACGCCCGGTGGAGTTTGTATCGGTAGCGATTTAAACTCGACCGGCTTCGGTCGGTGCTTTTCCGTCTATAAATACCGCCATTCCCTTAAGTTTTCATTCACAAAAAAACAAAAAAAAAAAAATCCTTCATTAGAGAGCAAACCGGAGCTATTTTTTGTTTAAAAATGAGTAGTTCCAAAACAAAAGACAAAGAAAAAGAAACAGGAAAGAGAAAGGAAAATATGTTGCAGATAGTGATATCGTATGGGTCCAGAACAAAGAAAAATTATTCGCAAATGTTAGGCAACTAGTTGGACCTAGTGTATTACCTACGCATTCGAGAACCATCAAGTGGTATGATGGTTCTCATGCTCCCTCCCACTGCGGAGATCAGGGTTCGAACCCTTGTAATTGCTAAAATTCCTAAATGAATGAGATTTAGGAGTAGTCTAGGGACCCATGTACCAAGCTATCAAAAAAAAGTATTACCTACGCATTTATCTAACCATCCTGAGCGAGTTAATTTACCTAAACTAAGAGGTGGGTGGTATGAGATAACCAAGTGTTTGGTTCCTCCTCGGTTGTTCAAGAATCCTTGCGAAGATATCCTTGGGAACGTTTATATTTCATGAAAGGAAAAAACCACATGACTCAAATTGTGCGAGTTATAGTAGAACGTTGGTGGAACACTGCAAATACGTTCTTTTTCTAAGGGAATCAAGTGTGTAGTATCCTGCGGGGATCAGAGACGTAAGGAGCGCAACTGTACCTTGAATTAGTGTGAGATTGATTAGGGTTCAACTACAGTCCTGTCCGAAGTTAATTGGTAGTAGGCTAGTGTCTGTAGCGGCTTAATACAGTGTGGTGTTCAATCTGGACTAGGTCCCGAGGTTTTTCTACATTTGCGGTTTCCTCGTTAACAAAATTCTGGTGTTTGTGTTATTTCTTTTCCGTATTATATTTTTCTATATAATTGAAATATCACAGTTGTGTGTTAAGATCAATCAATTAGAATATCCAACCTTTGGTTGTTGATTTACATTGATTGACACTTGAACATTGGTCTTTGGTACCGTTCAAGTTGTTTCACATAATAATCAGGCTCCCGGATTTCTATCTGTTTGATTTGCTGATTACATTGTGAAACGGAGATATTAAACTCTTTGATATACTTTACTCTAGATTGAGTCTAATTGTCTAGTTGATTCTCTAGAAAGTGTATTGGAGTAAGTCCTCTCAGATTACCAAACGAATTGTTGGGTGTGGTTGTTAGACCCCCGCATTTTCAATTGGTATCAGAGCATGAAAACACATTAAAGACCTCATAAATCTGTGTTTGTAGTGATATGAGGATGGACGAAGTTGTCTCTGATAAACGCATCGTCAGAAATAAAAGTTTTGTTTCTATAAAATCTATTAAAGAGAAATATTGTCATTCTCGAATATAGACGAACCTAGTGTTCCAATGAAACAGACTTGCATTGACAAGTGTTTACCCGACCACCTTACTGACGAGTCTGACTCGAGTTGAAAGGAATGCAGCCAAAGAGAGTTCAACGATTCTAAAGTTCTTTAGAATCCAGGGGCGATGATGTCTATCGGTTGAAGCACAAAATCAATGCTCTCTTGTTGGTATGGCTAATAAGCATGACTCTCTTCTAATGGTCCTTCGAGAGGAAAACATTTCAGTTCGTGAAGAAAACCTCAAAAAGGATGCTTTGGAAATAGAACATCGTTTGAGTAACTCTGTTCAAGATTGTTACAAAGAGTCCACAATACCAACTGCTTCTGAGTTAACTGTAAAAGAATCAGTTCCAAAAGTAAAACCAAAATCCCTTCCCGTTAAAAAGGATGTGCATGTGGCCTCCTATTATCAAGGAATATCCACATCACATGGAAGGAAGAAGTCTCCCAACGATGACGTTGAGTCTGTTCCCTCTAATCACTCAGTTGATCAGAAAGTATGTCTCTTTTGTGATTCAAAAGGTCATGTTGAACAAAAGAAGAAATCTAGGTTGAATGACAATTCTATCATTCATCTTCAACACACCTTAGATTTAATTCTCAAAGGTGTAACTGACATTAGTATGTCTAAACCAATTGGCTTTCGTACTTACCTTGTGTATTCTACCAGGAAAGTCAGTTCGAGGTGTTCTTCAAATGTTCAAAAATTCAACAGACTTCCCAATGTTGTTCGATCAAGAAGAACTCATGGTTTTTTTTTCCTTGAAAAGAGGAGATAATGTTGTACATGATGAGAAAAAGGTACCAGAAGAAGGGAGCAAAAATGGAGGCATGGAAGACAATTTAAAAGGGATAATTAAAGGATGTAAAGAAATTATCAACAGGTTGTCTATACCCTCTGGGCAAAATTCTTCAGGTAAGAATCAACACTATGCGTCATATTTTAATGATAACAATGTTTATGATAACTTTTCACATCATAATGGTTTCCCTCGAAAGATCAAAATGAAGAGGTTTAACAGAAAACGACATTCATTTAATGAGCTCAAGGCTCATACTTGTGCTAATTAATCACAAAGTTGAAACCTCACTCTCAAGAAAAATCCTGGTAGAGTGAGATGTACTCAGGTATACATGATGACAGATGTTGCAAATTATCTATGTTATTTCCTTATCGTTCTTGGTTAGGATAATCACAAAACATCTGTCCATTAGTATTTGTGTTCTCTTTGATTTTTTTTTCTTTTTGTTCTTTCTTTTTGTTGTGTCAAAGTGGCTACTCTTATGCTCTAAATCTTTCTTCCCTATGGAGATTCAAAAAGTTTATTGAGCTAAGACTTGTGAACCCTTATACATAGCCAATCACCTTCCTTAATATGTCTTCTTAATGGAGTACTTATCTTTTTGAGTTGTTTATGAATAATGGGCCAAGCTCGTGTTCGTACGGGTATCCTTGTCATGAACCGACTTTGGAAACCCTAATCTCGGGGTTTCTGTGAAACCATTTAAATACCAAACCCAACTGTTGAAAAGTACGCATACTATAGGCTACTTTTTGTCAAAAATGGGATCACCTTCGGGAACTAGTTATTTTCCAAAAGGTTTTCTTGATAAGGGTTTTTGTCTCGAGGAGAAGGAAAAAGGGACTCTCGTGGAAGTTGATGACACATCTTCTCAATCTCCTAATAACTTGTCTGATATTGAGGATGATGAAGCGATTTCTAATGAAGTTGTTCAAAACTTTATCGAAAAGTTTAACGATCCAAAACTGTTGCTTGTTAACACTTTAAAAGAGCTAGATGGGTTAAGAACTGAATTGATAAAGGTCAACACCGAACTTGCTCTAATGATGACACGTCTTAAGGATCGTCTCAGTGCCATGTCTGAAGATGCTGTCAATTCTGTTAGTCACAAGTTAGAAGATCTTGGAACCAGTGAAACTTAAATCGTAGGAACTCTAATGTCGCTTGCATCGCTCCTTGTTCCTAGGGATGTTTTTTATTTTGTCTAGTAAATCTTCTTTTAGAGAATTTATTTCTTGTTTTTAGAAGAATAACTAGGGTTTGGAATAGCCATTATTGTGAGTACACATAGCTATGTCCAACGATTTTCATCTTCAATGTTATTCGATTTATTTAAATTCTAAGTTATTTGGAAGATGATTTTTGCAATTTTAATCTTTATGATTTTATATATTGCAAATTTTTATGGAATATGTTGTTTACGTCCGTGAACCTCGTGACTATCCCATACTTGTTCAAAAGTTATCTCTATTATGTCGGTATGAATGTATTGATAGAAGATAGAATGAACTTTTGACATTACAAAAGTTAAAGCCTTTTATGTCATTGTTTTGATGGAAGAAAGGATATAGCTTTTTTTACAGGGATTAAGTCTATTATATGTCATTATGCAAATAGTGATGGAAAATAGAATGAATCCTTGTTTATTCTGCAGTATTGGTCGATCTTCGATCCACATTTTTTTGTGCATATACTGTGTTGCTCCATAAGATTTCTTATGTTTGAGCATGACTAACTAAATTGATCATTCTCTTGTGGTTATTTTAGTTGTTGCTCTGTAAGATCGCTTATGTCGAGCATGACCAATTGAATTGATCACATTGTGGTTAATTTGGTTGTGTATTACAATTAAATTAATTATGGGTTTTCTTGTGATTAATTTGGTTGTATTTTTCGATTGCATTAATCACGGGTTCTCTTGTGGTTAATTCAATTGAATATGTGGATACAAATTCATGTTTTCATGTGATTTGATTTTATCCAAAAGAAATCCTTGTTTTCTTGTTAAAAGCAAAGTCGCCTTTGTTGTTCTTTCGGGAATGACATTTTATGGGGGAGAGTTCTTTTTGAACTTGTTCTTAATTGCCAAACCTTTGTGGGGAGTGCGGTTGTGGAATATTATAGGGGTTATCTTGTATATTTTGAATGCATTTAGCTTCAGCTTTATGATGGCATCTAAATAAGTTGATATGGTTTTCTCTTTTGGTCATGAAGTATCTCTGTGAAAATTTCATGAGGATCCCACCAGTTTTCGTACCTTTGCCAATTTATATTGACAAATAATGTGTAGTGTGATACTAATGGGGAGTGATACATATCACCATAGTATCGTTGTCAAAGTTGTGATACAATTGAACTTTGATGTTGTGTAATAATACTATGACACTGTATAACAATGATTGAGAGCATTTTGTTTTCTCATTGTTATCGCTACGGATCTTCAACAACTATGATGCTGAACTTACAACCTTTAGAATCATGGAGTACCTGGAAGTGACGAAGATTTTGAGTCATGTTGAAGATGCCAAGGAGATCAAGCATTTGGATTAGAAGCTACAATTTTTATCTATTTTGTAATCCATATGTATTGATAGTTTTGTCACTAAAATTGACAAAGGGGGAGATTGTTAGAGTACTGCTCGGTCGAAATCGCATGCGTTGCTATCTCAAGCATGTTTGTCAATGTTAGTGATCAAAACTATAAGTCTTGATTTCTAGCCTATTTATAAATGTCTCGGACTAGGACATATAGTGTAGTTGAGCTTAGATTTCACAGAGTTCATCATTTGAAGACGAAGAACTACTAAGGGGAGCTTGTGGAACTTCTTCGACAAAAGGTATGTGGAGACTTGAACTCATCTATCACTTGGAAAGTCTATTTCTACTATCTCATATATTGAGACATAAGTCGTGTTAAGATATAGTTTTCTCTATACACATTTGAGATTTCGAGCTGAGTATATATATATATCGCTTACATATTTCTCGAAATATGTGTTGGTAAGCTTTCGCTTCGACCAAGTTCATCTTATATCATGAGAAAATTTCCGAGTAACATCTTACATGGTTTGTGTGATACAATCATTTGATGTAGGGTTGTAATGTTTCGATAATGATTATTTCAATATCTTGAAAATTGCTTTGATGCTAATAGTGTGTGAAAACGGCTATTATCATAATAGATGAATGTTTCAATGATTGAAATAAAGAGTTTAGAATCTTGTAACCATCCTTGGATATAAGCATAGTGTGTTCGCACATTATTGTATAAGTCCAAAACCGGGAACCTAAAGTATGCATACTTGTGTTATACAAAAAGGTTGCAGGAGACTGGGTAAGTATGCGAACATGTACGCATACTAGCGGAAGTTCACGTCCGTGAATTTCTATTAAGTTTGAAAACCAAAACCAAACTCATCCGGTTACATAAAGTGCGCATACCTGTACGCGTACTGGCGGAAAGTCCACTTCCGTGAATTTTTGCTGAGTTTGAAAACTAAAACAAACTCAAATCCGGTTACTTCTGTACGCATACCCGTACGCATACTTAAGTGTGTTACTTTTCTAAAATCGGTTATACGTGAACCTAAACATTTATCAATAAGGAATGCAATCTTTGCAAACCGTGGCTATAATGTTCATGTATTGATTCGAGTGAATCAAACCGATTTTGCTTCAATTATGTTCTTGTATAATCCATGAGAATATAACAATTGAACAACTCTTTAACTAGTTTCATTTGAGTCATTTGAACTAGTTATGGTTAAGGCTGAATAAGGTTGATATGAGAGTAATCATATGGCTGACCTCGGTTAACTATTTGTGAACCAACATGGTATACACGTTTAGGTACTGTTACATAAACCTAAATAACGGTACATTTTATTTGTGTTTAACAAGCTAAGTTTGATCTAACTATTGGAAGATATTAGCTTGGGAGAATCGGAGTTTTTCATCTAACGGTGCATTTTGAATGCTTTGTTACCAAGGTAACTTAGAGTCTTAGATTGCAAACCCTGATTTGAAAACTATATAAAGGAGAACTCTAGCAACTGGAAAACCTAATCCCCACACCTCCCCGTGTGTTACTAGTTGCATAACTAGAGTTGATTCTCCTTTAACCTTAGGTTTCTTCTCGAGACCCTATAGGTTAACGACTTCATTGGGATTGTGAAGCCAGACCCAACTATTATCTTGTAGTTGCGTGATCTGATCTTGTTGTTTCTATCGTGTTGAATATAATTGGAATAATTGACTCGAGATTTTATATCTCCGATAGGCAAGATAGAAAAGTAATCACAAACAACTTCGTATCAGCGTTTGTGATTCCACAATATCTTCTTTTCGCTAGTCGGTTAAGATTATTGTCGTGATTGATAATTCTAGGATGTTCTTCGGGGAATATAAGTCCGGGTTATCGATTGGTTCTTATTCACCTTGATATATCAAAAGACTCGAACAAAAACTCTTGGGTATTTACGTGGGAGACAGATTTATTCAATCCTATAGACTTTTCTCTCGTGAGGACAGATTTGTCTATCAAGTCTTCGACTTTGGTCGTAGCAACTCTTGGTTGTGGGTGAGATCAACCAGGGAATCAAGTGTGTAGTATCCTTCTGGGATCAGAGACGTAAGGAGCGCAACTCTACCTTGAATCAGTGTGAGATTGATTAGGGTTCAACTATAGTCCAGTCCGAAGCTAATTGGTAGTAGGCTAGTATCTCGCAGAGGCTTAATACAAAGTGTGGTGTTAAATCTGACTAGGTCCCGGGTTTTTCTCGCATTTTACGGTTTCCTCGTTAACAAAATTAAATGTCTCTGTGTTATTTCTTTTCCACATTATATTTTGTTATATAATTGAAATATCACAAAGTTGTGCGTTAAGATCAATCAATTAGAACATCCAACCTTGGTTGTTGATTTACATTGATTGACACTTGAACATTGGTCTTTGGTACAGTTCAAGTTGTTTCACATAATAATCGTGCTCGCGAATTTCTATCTAATTGATTTGTCGATTACATTATGAAACAGAGATATTAAACTCTTTGATATACTTTACTCTAGATTGAGTCTCTACCGTCTAGTTGATTCTATAGAAAGTGTATTGGAGTAAGTCCTCTAAGATTGCCAAACTAATTTTTTGGGTGTGGTTGTTAGACCCCCGCATTTTCAGTATCCTAATAGTCAAATGGGGTCGTCAAATATGCCTCAAATATCTTGGGAAGTCTGAACCTTATCACCCGGTGGAGATATTATAACAGTTCCACTTTGTAATGAAGATGGGCAACAAAGCTATCCATACTATGGTGTGGTGGCATCACCGTAAGAGTATCGTAACTACCAACAATTTAACGTCTCTTTTCAATGAATTCCAAAGTTTTCACTTGAGACAGATGCGATTCTGAGAGGAGAATTTGAATTTCAAAATGCCTGAGACTCCGTTAGGATCAAGTTCTCAAATAGGGTTAGTTCATGATGGCATTTCCCCCGGTGACAGCAGTGCATGAAGTCGTGGAAGTCGTGGAGGTCGAAGAAGTCGTTATTGTACTCCAAATATGGTGGAAGAGACTCAACTACCAACAGCAGCAGCAGGCGTGGAGATGATGGATATTCAGTTCCAATCTCCTATTGGTTTCATGACCCAAGGTCCTGTAATTACTCATGGTGGTGGCGTAAATATGGATGCATTTAAGCAATCCGTAATTTATACCCCAACTACTTCAACATTTCACTGATTTCAAGCACCTCCAATTCAACCATCTCCGATACCTTTTCAAGGTTATGAATTGCCTGATGCTACTCAACCACCATCTCAAACTCAAAATAGTGAGTATTCAGAGAATCAAACAGGCTTAGGGGAATACATATTTGGTAATTGTTAGTTTGATAGATAAATGTTAATAGTTAATTTGAATCGTGGTTTGAATCGTTAATGTAATTGCACTTTTGTTTGACAAATAATAATCTTCTTTTGAAGTTTTTTATTTAAGTTAAAATTGAGAACTTAAAATATATACATTAGATTGAATCTGGGCAACACTTTTAAGATTTCATAACAACTTCCATATCGGAACTCCTTTCCGTTGTCACAGAGCCACTTTGCACGACACCTTTGATCAATCTCCAGCAGGGTTTCACCACTTCTCATGTTTTGAGCTGCTTCCCTTACCATACCAATATACTTGTTAACATTCTTAGAAATTATGGAGAATTGAGCACTCAACACCAGCGAATCACGATTGTTGAGGTTCGTTGTTTCTTCTTCAAATTTCAGTAAAACGCGTCCCCAAAACGGAATGCCCCGTAATGCGCCATCAACGATTGGATGATTAGTGAAGAAAACATAATTCATGCAGATGCATTCATTTTCTAACGTGCAAAGTTGCGATGTTGTGCAACTCTTCCACTTTTGCTCTTCTTATTTCATTTTGCACATTAGCTCGAAGTTCAACTCTTTGATTTTTCGGCCGCATGTTGCTCTTCCATGAACTCGAGCCATAGACATATTTTCGAGCCATTGAAAAATCTAAGAAAATAGGAAGAAGGTGTGAGTTGAAATGAAATTAGAATTAGGTATTTATAGACAAATGAATTTATGTTCGTTGGATTGGATCCAACAAATGGTCTTGTTTCCACCGAGCGGCCTAGTCTAATCCGCTACTGGTCTAAACAACACCGAACGGTCGAGCGCTCGGTAGAAACTTGACCTGGCCTGGCTAAGTGGCAAATTTTCCACTTAGCCAAGCTAGTTAGCCAGCTCCAAAGTGGGTGCAAAGATGACAAACTTTATAGTTTGCCATGCCCATAGGAACCGGCCTAAAAACATTCTTCACGGTAGAATTGGTAGTATTTGCCAGGCAAAGAAGAATTTGTGCCGCACTAGTGAACTGGTTCTTCTGGTTGCATAATTTCTTATAGAAAAATTACCTGAGAATTAAATGATGTCAACAAACTTTGATTTTATTTCAGTTTTTGCCGTGGAAAAAAAAAATCATTAAAAAAACACATTACATATCTTTTTGATTTAGTGGTCAAAAAAGATAGAAAATAAACATCCCATCCACAACAGATCCCTACATGTTCCATAGGTTCTTACTGAGCTAAGATTTAAGAATAAAAGGAACCGCCGTAGACTTACCTGTTTGGTTTTAAATAGACTTGAAATATTACACTTCTGACAAAATAATATTTTGTTTGTTTTCTCTCAAAATCCGACTTATCTGGATCTGGCTCATCTAGATTTAACTGAAATCATCTGATTTATCTGGATCTAACTCAATATATTTGTTTTTAAGTTAGACCTGACTTATCTGACTCAAAAATATGTGAGTGTTTTAGTCCCATGAATCAATATATTTTGTTACCTGATTCAAACGGATCCGAATCAGGAATTAGATCTAAGTCAGATAACGAGTCGTATCTAACTCAAATAGAAAACAAATGGTCTGAAAATCTGACTCCCTTTGAATCAAGGATCGACTCACATCCAGATTAAAGGGTCTGATACAAACAAACACGGTGTAAGAAAAGAAACCCAAAAACGTTAGTAGGTAGTAGCCATGAACAGAATGACCTTACCTACTCCAAAAAATGGAATAACCATTTCTCTCACACATTTTGAAATTCATTGGCTTTCTTCTGCACATGACAATGAATATACTTTCTTTAAAGTCTATATAAGAAAGTACCAACTTACCACACCCATTTATTTCTCTAATGTCACAAAAATCTCTCAATTCATATTGTCTTTAGATACAGTACTACTAGCTAGTCTTTTGTTCTTGATGTTAGTTAAACAAGAAAATGCTTCACGCACCATTCTTAATATGAATTCTCATTTCTAGTTTGTTTTTGTTTGGTGTTTTTGTACAACATGGTGGGAAAAAAGGTTGGTGGAAGAGGAACAGTTAGCTGGGAGATTTCACTTGGCAAAGAGAAATACGACACACCCGTAGATAAGCTTCTCGCCAAGACTGATCTTTTAGCTGACGATGTCCAAAACGACATAAAAGTAGGCAACCTGTTTGAAAAACTTCAGTTCCCTAACAGCAAATTTTCGGAGAATAACAACCATGATGTTAATGGTTGGAAACTCGAACATTCTTATAAAATAGCCGAATTTCAAAACCTGAAAACAGCACCAGGGGTGGCTTGCCACCTACTTCCCTATCCATCAGCACTGTTTTACTGTCATATCCCCCTCACTGATACATTGGTTACAAAGTTGAATTGGCAGGAGCAAACGAGGAAAAAAAGATGTCAATGCTATTTTCATGCATCATATTGACACATCCAAGTGGAGCCCGGCCCACTTAGCCTTCCAGCAGAACCAGGGTCTCAACTCTCAAGCCAAGAGCCTCAAAAACAGATTCTATCACTTTATCATTTTAGTAGCCAATTAAAAAAGTTGTCGTTACGCTTTTAACTTCCGTTTCTGGAAAAGAGATTCTATCATTTTATCATTTTTGTAGCCAATCAAAAATGTTATATAGTAACTCTTTTATATGTGAGGGAGTATTAGCTAAGTGAATGCACTGCTGGTATTGGACAAGTCTTTACTGACAGCATGTTTGTTTTAGGCCTATATAGATAGTGTCACTCGATAGATCGCCCTCTATTTCTCTCTAAGAGCCACCACTACTTAAAAAAACCTCTTAAAATGATGTTCGTTTTATCCACAGTTTAATGTTTTAATTTAAAATGTAACCAACACAATAAATTTCCCATTTCACCTTTCTTAAATTCAGAATTTCCATATCCTTTCCATCATCATTATGAAATACAAACAATTCATAAATGCAAAGAGTTCAAAATTAGAATTTAAATACAAATAGTTACATTCATCCTTAATACTCTCCAAGTAAGAAGTTTCTCTGTCTTACTATAGAAAACAACTAGATTTAAAGCTGCATTTGGGATTTAATCACTAATTCTAGTGAACTACTTAAGAAGAACACCCACAAATTAGACCATAGATACCAGCAACTTGAAGTCTGGATACACTAGGAGGAATATGGGACTACAGTTCGATGACTGCTACAAATATATTGCTAATTTCATACAGTATATTCCTCTACTTTTACTTGCAGTTTCTATCATTACATTTTAAACACATTCTGCACATAACATCACAATAAACATGTACAGATTCAAACCCAACAATCCATTCATTCCTCAAGGATCTCAAAAATTCAGTCAATGCTGGTGGCTTTTCTACTGAAACGACGGGTACAGAACCAATATATAGACTTATAAGCTAATAAAGCTACCCCTCGAAAGAAAAACCACTACGATTAATATGTCTATAGTAAAACCTCATTGAGTATAGATATTACATTTTTGGCCGACCCAAAGGGAGGCCTTCTATGTGATGGGAAATCTGCATTACATCACCACAAACTTTGTGCGAGAAAATTAAAATTGATTTTTCTAATATAAGAATTTCATGAAATTGAGATACAATCTGAGATAATTAAACAAATTGCTCAAAAATTTCAATCAAACACAGTTAGAGAAACAAATTTCCAGTTTAAACTTCTTTGAAATTTCCATGACATCAATCGAATTACGTCAATTGCTTCTGCAAGTTCATTCAAATAGAAAAAAAGTGAATCTTAAATTCTTATCAGATCGTCGGCCTCCCCACCGCACGCGGTCATCTAGTAGTAATATTCTTTTACACCAGATATAGACCTGAACCAATATATAGACCTATGTACCAATTCAGAGACTTACCTGGTCTGAACAACCCCAACTCAAAGTCGCCTCCTTTTGATGTGAGCGTCTTGTTTCCAATTAAAAGATTCGACTACAGAGAGGGTATCAACTGCAACTGAAAGACAGTTTTTAGATGAGATGATGACAAGAAAATCAGAATCGTAACAACATACCATGATAATGAATTGTTTTTCTCGTCATATCTATGTGTATACATACATGATACATAAACATGAATATAGAAAATTAAGACTATAAATGTTATTCTTCCTTGCTTCATTTTTCTAACTTTACAGATACCAAAATTTGAAGCAAGAAAAAGGTTTCGTTTCACTAATTACTCCAATTCAATCTTTGAAAAATAAGGTCTCCGCTACTTATATTTCTATTAAGTCTTGAAAATTCAAAGATGGACCCATATATATCTGTTCCATTAATGATTAATGTCTTTGAGCCATTTAAGATCTCACATGGTTATGTCGATTGCTTTGTGCGAAATTTCTTTGTTAGATTGGGGTTTGGTGTTGGATGTGTGAACCAAGGAAAAAGAAAAAAAAGTATTCGTCATTCAAAGCCGACTACAAGATCATTTCTCTAAATGCAAATATGCAAACCAAAGTTTTCAGTGGAGGTAGATAATGTTTCATTCGCTTATACAAGTCACTGCTCTCACCACTAGTCCGAAAGACTGAACATATTTTGACTACTAATGGGTTCTTAAACCCCAAATGCAGAGACTATATATCATATGACACTAATTATTTCGCAACATGTAGAATTTATAAACATTTAACAAACTGAGCCTTTTGTAAGTATTTCGGATTGGCACATCAACAAGAATATCATGATATATGCAGTAGCATATAAAAGGATTTCATGCAAGAGATTAAACAATTGAAATTGATAGCACAAACAACAACAAAACAAAACTCATTTTCAGGCAGAATTGCAAAATTGAGCAAGTCTGAAAGTTTTTACAAGGTTGGTACCATACCTGAGTCACTGAGTGCATCACAATTGTTCAAACATCAGACCCTTCTTCCACAAATGCAACCAAACTGTTGACCCTCACTCATAGAATCAGCTTCCCTATTCTTTACCACTTTCTCTTCGTCAATTCAACAGTAAAGATGCCTACTTTGCCTCATAAAGACCAATCCATTTCCATGGAGATTCTCAGTGAAACAAGTATTTGCAAGAGGTGAGAGAGAGATAAAGAGAGAGAGAGAGAAGGATCCTCGGCAATACACTGGTTGGATTCTGCTGGGGTTACGACTTGCTGTAAGCTTTTCAGGTCTCTTCGCCTTATTGCATTGTATCATCAGCTGTAGCCTTGAGATGAATTACAACTGAAAAGAAACAGAAAGTGGACATTCAAAAAGAAACCCACGAAAGATTTGTACTTGAATTGAAGGAATTTGGGGAGAAATTTAAATGAATTTGGTGACTTTGAAGCCATTTTTCTGAGACTTTGGTTATTTTACAGAGAAAAGAGAACACTCTTTAGCTAGATATTACTTTAGTTTTTCTGAGACGGTTAGTTGCAGTTTCTCTGCTTTCCTCTAGGACCTGCAAGGTTCAGAGATTAACTAAATACTACCTCCATTTCTGGAAAAGTGTTACTTTCACTTTTTCATTTTAGCCTAAAAATAGGCCAAATTGAAAAAGTGAAAGTAACACTTTTCCAGAAACGGAGGGAGTATTATATTTTAGTTATACAAACAATGCTTATGGAGTGATGGCACTATAGGATTAAACAAGTATAAGAACATCAATGCTAATACTCGGATTTTGCTCCACGTCTAGACCAACTTGGCACAACTGATTCCTTGGCACTAACCATAGTATACATGTAGTCTTTCTGGTGTATTCTTTAACTAACGATGGGTTTCAAGTAAAAGTAGATATGCCATTTTGGTAAAAAGCAATGCGAAGAGAATGATACTTGTCATTGATTTAGGTAACTTGATAACCACTGTGAACTTTTTAATGCAAAATTTGCTTTTGGTTTGAACATTTTGTCGAAAATGTAAACAACATTAGTTAATCTCCAATGTTCTGATAGTGGTGGGTAATAATCTTATCTAGTCTTAGGATAAGCATAAAAACCTCACAAACTTGATGTTTAACTCACACCAATACATATATAGAATCAGCATGATGAAGAATTGCAATAAGATAATTCATATACCCGCAAACCCAATACATAAAAATCTTACAGGCCCATATCTCTGTTCTTGGGTGTCAGCTACTTGTATATAGTACCCAAGTCATATTCTAGGTTTACCCAGATTGAAATCAAGTCAAATGGTATCAATTAGACTTCACTATTAACAGTTCGACAGTACAACATGACAACCAGAATGTGAGACCCCCCAGTACTCAATTATTCCAAATTCCAGACTTAGTCATCACAATACGAGCTCATATTCTTACACCAAACATATATACTACCAGATTATAAATTTCATTTACATAAACATACTCAAGCTATCGATGTATGCATCATAAAACTTCAATAACAAAATCTGATATACATGAGTAAACGGTTTGTATCATAAATTACCTGGTTGGCAACAGCCTTGGCCATTCTACTGAATTCCTTCTTCATGACAGTTTTGTGTACCAAAGCTGAAGGGTTCTTCTGTTTGTTATTCTTGGTAGTAGCAAGAACAACACCTGAATCTTTTCCAGCTTGAACTGAAACTGTCTTTGCATTCGCTAACCCTACAATACCCAAATCACCACCAACAAAAATTATTAACAAAATCCCTAAAATCTCACCAATAAAATCATTACTTACCAGAGTGTTTGAAGGAGTTAACAATTGTAAAGATTTTTAGGTTCTTTACTGAAATGAACCCCTTGATTTCCATTTCCAAACTCTTTGACGAGGAAAGCATTGTTCCTCTTCATGATTTGCCAAAGACCCTGGTACTGTTGTCATTTTCTTCTTAATCTAACACAAAAGGATTTCCCACGAGATCAGATTCAATCAAATACAGAATCGAAATCAAAAATAAGGATAGAACCAAGCGAGAGATTTATTAGTACTTACAAGGAAATGAGAAGTTTAAGGGCTCTGAGAGTTTTGGAGACTGCTAGAGAACCACCACTTTGGTTCTTTACTCTGCATTGAGAATTTATCACCAGATACAGGATCAGTAAAGTGGTATTGATAACTCCATTGTGATTCAGGGTTCAGACGACCAGTTGCAATTGAGTAATGGGTTTGGGAAAGTGAATGTTGGAAAAACTGGGATTAAACCCATTTCTGCTTCAGTCCCATTACTGATTAAATGATGAATGTTGAGTGTTGGAGCTTTTATATTGATACCCAAATCGAAACCCATCTGAAGAGATTATGACCGGTTTCTTGAGTTTCTAGCAGGACGGGCGGTGTATCGAACCGAGAAAAATTTTCTTGAGCTTTTCTGATCCTAATTTTTCTCATCACACTTTCCAGAATTTCAATTGTAGGAGGAAGATTAACTGCCGTTAAAATCCTAAAATACCCTTGCTTAGAAAATTAATTAGCTAAACTTAGTTGATTAATAACGACAAATGTCAGTTTCCTATTGGTACCCCATGCCCCCATCAAAAAAATTCTCGTATTGAACGAGAGTTTTGATTAGAGAGCAGTGGGATGCGAAGATGATCGGGAAGAGAAGAAAAGGAAAGAAAGATTTTGCTTCTAGCATGTTTGGATAGTACATTAGAAATAACGAAAAGTCAGAAGTCAGTTTGGCTGTCAAATTTCAAAACGACTTATAGAAGTTGAAAAATTAACTTTTTATGAAGCAAAAATAGTTTTGCTTCTGACTTCGACTTCTGGAGAAGCAGAAGGCATAAGCAAATTTGCATCCAAACGCGGTATGTTTTGTAAATCCATTTTATAAACTAAACATTTGCCTAATTCAGTGTTTTTATCTAGTGATGCAGCCGCACTTTCCATTCTTTTTTTTAAATTGGCTTAACATTAGGGAGCATGAAAGAAGCTCAGTATGTTTTGAAGGGATAGATTTGATAGGCAAGAATTGGTGTAGATATTACAATATGTAAAACTTTTATATGTCTTGAAAAACTTCTTGTAAGGTTTCCGATTACCCAAATCGGCTTTCTCAATATATGTTATGAGGTTAGCCTCTTCAAAAAAAAAAATGAAAAAAATGAAAGAAGCACAATGCTTGGGACAAAATCAGCAAAAGTCATTGTGCAATGGCAGAAGCTTTGATCAAATGTTCACAAATTATGTGACCAAGTTATCAAATTCAAACCGAAATGTATCAAGTAACCATGAAGCGTTTGCGTTGAGATAATGAATTTTATAATAAATGGAAAAATGCAATCTATTGATCTGGGTTTATATTATCCTGGTTTATAAAGAAGGATACTAGTAAGGTTTTATGGATGAAAGATTTTTTTTTTTTGGTACATTGGTTAGTTAGAGCAACTGCAGTGGTGCGAGTATAACCAAAGACCAAAGAGGGAAAAAAAGACCAAAATTTGGGTTTAGTCCGTGTTGTGACACTACGGTAGAAAGACTAAATTTGGTGGAGCGTGCATTATAAGTTCGCCCGATGGTGGAGCGTTGGAGCGTGCATTATAAGTTCGCCCGATGATGGAGCGTACATTATAAGTTCGCCCGATGAAACGAAATCATGTTCCTGTATTTGAAAAAAAAATAAAAAATAAAAAATGGGGCGATGTATAAAGCCCGCCCCTTTAAATAGAAAGCAAAACAATGAATGGGGCGGTGGTATAAACACCCGCCCCACTAAAGAGAAATTAAAAAAAAAAAAAAAGGGCGGAGGTATAGTCAACGCCTGGTGTGGGGCGTTAACTTTATGTACGCCTGTTGTGGGGCGTTAACTATACGTTCGCCTGGTGTGGGGCGTTACTATACGTTCGCTCGACTATATTTGGGTTTGGTCTTGGTCCCAGACCAAATATAGTCTGGGATTTAGTCGATAGTAAGTCCCACTACGTCTTGTTCTTTTACCAAATATTTGAGTTTAGTCGCCCGCTGTGGTTGCTCTTAGTGACCCTTGAATACTACTAGCAAGGGCCAGCGATCGAACCCATACCTCCTCCAAGGGTTGGAAGCATGAGACCTATCAGACCACTTAATGGTTCTCTAGACGGTTTCGTTTTGAGTTTATCAGATATTTTCATTTTTATATTTTGATTCCTAAGCTAGCTTGGAGGATTTGCAGATAATGAAGTCATATTACTGTTCAAGTCCTTGGTGGTAAATATTTCAAATATTTAAATATTCTTCATCAAATTATATAAGCCAAAAAGTATTCTTATACTTGGAATGGCATTACTAAAGGGTTGCAGATTTTTCAACGAAACTACTTCATGAAAATTAATAATACGAAAAGAACTAAGATTTAACTGGATAGATGGATTCCATGTATGACTGAACCACCTACTCCATCCAGTGACCTTTTCATATTCTATGAAGTTGTTTCAGAATTGCTCATGCCGGACAATAGTCAGTGGAATGTCACTCTCCTGGATTAACTTTTTGATCCTAATACCTCTAACAAATTACAAAATATGTTCATTGATTCTGCAAACGGAAGATATCATGTTATGGAAATTTTTCTAGTAAAGATTACTTATAAGATGCAACAAAGAAGTTCAAATAGTATTAGCACCAACCCTTAGTATGGAAAATTTTGTGGAGTTATAGTACACCTAATAGTAGTGTAGGTGATCTAAATACTACTAGACACAAGTTTGCCATCTATAATAGTAATGTAGATTCCTTATGTGGCGTTTGTGGAAATCATGTTGAAACAATCGAACATCTTGTTAGAGCATTGCTCGGTCGAGCTCACAAGTGTTGCTATATCAAGCTTGTTGTTAAATTTAACAGGTACACGTACTTACCCTATCGAATATTTTCAGATGCATCCGAATTATTTCTATGAGATAATCAACATTTGAATAACTCTCTAGGAACATATCTAGACATGAATGATCACATGTGTGACTCAAGAAAAGTCTTAAAGTGTTATATGAAAATGGTTAAGCTTATTGTTCAATTGCCTAGTTTCGGCTAAATTTTACGAACCAAGCAATATACACGGTTAGGTTACTGTTCATCCTAACCATAGTGTATGTTTTTTTTTTATGTTACTTTCAAGTCAATTTTGTCATCTAATGTTGATTATTGATTGCTTGATTCCAAAGCTACCTTAGCTTAAACCTAAAGCAACCTTGATCTTGAAAGTTTATATAAAGAGAACCTCAAACAACTGGGATATTTGAATACATGACACTATTCTTGTATGTCCTAATTGTAAACTAGAGTCGTCCTCTCTGATAGGTGTAGAATACACCGTATTTAATATCTAGTATTTATGCTTTCTTTGCGAGTTTCTTGTGAATTATGTATCTTATGTGTGCTTTTGAGTTTATTAGGTGCAATGGAGTCATTTGGAGCAAAAAGACCTATTGGAACTCGTTCAAATACAAGATTTCTACTTTTCTCATCACAGTAGAGGACGAGAAGATGAAAACAATGCCGAAAGAACGGAGTCATTCCGACATCGTATGAAGAAGTTATGGGCGAAACAAGAATGAAGTTGAACTAAACCGTCGGTCTTCCAGATCGATAAAGTTGAATGAAGATCGCTAAGGGACACCCTCATGTTAAGGGGCGGACATTTTCAAAGGAAGTGCTAAAGGGAGTCGAGTCATTTATCGGGAGGAAGCCATAATTCAAATATCGCTAAAGGCACTTGGTTTTCTTCTCGGGGCCACCATTACCTTCTTTGTCATGTGCACGACGGTCAGGCGCTCAACTTTCTTCCGACCGGTGTTATTGTTGTGGTTATCGAGATGGAAGAGATGGACGAGTTTGAAAACTCGTAGGTTTTGGATATTGTTTGAGCACGACGAAACCAAGAGAGAAAGTGGTTGTGGCTGTTGGTTGATCGGTGATGATCACCATTAACGGCTGCTTACGTTCAATATCAGTAGTAACGATATAGGTGTTGTTGCTCACGGGAAAGTGATGGCATTCAACTGAAAAGAACTCGATCAAGCCAGGGAGTCGAGAAGTGGCACTGCTGCCATTGATGGCACTTCGAAGTAATGAAGCCTGCAATCGGTGATGATGGTCCACTCTCGAACTCGTAAGAAACGAAAGGTGAGTGGTGGATGGCATTGGCGAGTGATAAGAAGACGACGTTTACGAAGAAAGGAGGTTGTTATTAGCGTTTGGTTAGCTTCCATGGATGATCGATGGATGCTGATGATCCTGGCAGAGATATAAAACTCAACAGTGGCTGCTGCTATTATCGATGATGCCAGAGATGCTGTGGAGGATCAGTTTAGAAGTTTACAAGGACAGTGAAGAAATGATTGAGTCTGTTGGCTGTCATTTGTTGGATGCTGATGGCAGTAACGATAGTGATGTTGTTGGAAGATGGTGACGATTATGTTCTGCTGCTATTGTTGAGAGTAAAGATGGAGTCGGGCCGTGTTTATGCTGATGACTGATAGATGGATGAAGAAGCTCATGCTCGTAAACAAAGTTCAACAAGAAGGGTGACAGAGCATGGTAAGGAAGGTGCTGGTACGGGTTTGCAAGGGAGATGAATGACGAGGTTGGCAGTGGTGATGACGATGGAGCAGTGACGATGAAGGGTTTTTGCTGCTGCCAGTGATGACTGAGATCGATGAGAGATGTTGATGGTCGGGCCTTGCTGTGACTGAGAAGAACACGAGCAGGCACAAATGGAAGTAGCTCGGCAGAAAGTAATCCCACTCGGTGTTTGATAGTGAATAATGGTAAAGATGGGAAGACGGAGTTACGAACTGGGAGAGAGTTAAGTCCGAGGGAAAGATGGAATGGCTTGTCAGTTCCACAAAACTGACAAGCCAATAATGAGAAAATGGGCTGGACTTCGGTGACGTGAGCCCAGTTGTTTTGCTTGCGGAATTTAAAACGTGGCCAAGCCTTGGGCGTGTGAATTTGGCCGTGGCTTATTTTGGAAATTACGATTTTGCACGGGGTATAATGCACGGGACACAGTTTTGAGGAGGTGCACTTTCCTATTTTATCTAGGTTTCCTAGTTTCTTCAAGAGGAGGTTACAAAACTCTATAAATAGGGAAGCTTATGTAGAATTATGGGGATCTCTTTTCTCATATCTTTTTATATTTCTTTTATTATTCTTTTTGCCTCTACTTTGTTTTCTAGGGTTTAGAACCATGAAGTCTTTTCTCTTTCTTCTTGTTATGAACTCCATGAATATGAGCTAGAGTTTTATTATTGGTTATGGAATAAGTTGGATTTCCAAATATGGGTTTTAATTCAATAAATTAGTTTTCTGTCATACTATCGTTTATGATTCACCATTAATATTGTTACATGATTTGAATGCTTGTTAGTCGAGTCGCGAATCGATTGAGTTTGCTTTCATCTTTATTGCTAGATTAGGGTTATTATACGCAAAAGTGATAATTCCGGATTGCAAGTAGCATAAATATGATTATAGTTTGTAGTGATATATTCTTATGATCATATGTGAACCATAACCTTTGTTAAATCGAATTAGTGCGTTTTCCACGTTCGATTGCTTTGATTGGCCTGATTTCATAGAATTTAATGCATCTAGGGAATTAAACTTGATTAGTGCTTTTACACGTTAGGTTGTTCCTTTAGATAGAATTCATATTCGCATCTTTTAATGTGTTTGTTGATGACATAAGGAGATTTGCGGGATATACTTGCGATCAAGGTATTCTAGGGTCTTTGATAAAAGTTGAGATTAAAATATCAATTCTAGTTATTGTGTTGAAAACATGTTTGTGATTGAAAACGAAATCCATGACCAATATTTTCACATCCTTGATTTTATTTGTTTACTTTTATTATTTGCTTTTATTTTATTTTAGGTTATAAAATCACAAAACCCCGGTGTTATTTATAGGGAACCGAAACAATTTGACAACCTAGACCTCTCTGTGGGATCGATCCTTTCTTGCCTCGCTTTCATTATATATTTTGAGTAGTAAGAAAGTGTAATTATATTTGTGTCGGCTGACAACCGGTCACTCTCCTTAAAAATATTCTAGGGTTTAGCCACTAAAAAGACTTCACCCAGGGATTCATGAAGCCTGGTCCAGCTATCATTATCTTGATAGTTCGTGTATCCAGATCTCGTTTTGATTGTTGAGCCTTGCTTACAACAAACAAGATAGATAGAAATCACAAAGTTTCTTCGTCTCTGAGACTTTGTTATTCCACAAGTTTATACTTTTGAGGTGAATAATAATCTAGGCTTCTCTTCTAGAGTCATAAGATCGGATTTTGAGGTTTGCTAGTTTTTGTCTATTTCAATCGATTTCCTACCTCACCTTGATCTTTGATCAGAACATAAATCAAATATAAGCTTATCTGTGGGAGGCGATTGGTTTAAAGTCTTCAATTGTGTTGAAGCAACTCTTAGGCTATAAAGGACGTCGCCTAAGGGAATCAATTGTATAGAGTCCCGCTGGGATTCAAGAGGTATAAGGAGCGCGACTGTAACTGAATTTATGTGACGGTTTAATTCGGTCTCCACTACATTCCTATCTGAAGTTCTAATAGTAGGATAGTGTCTCTAGCGGCTTAATACAGTTTGGTGTTCAAGTCTGGACTAGGTCCCGAGGTTTTTCTGCATTTGTGATTTCCTCGTTAACAAAATTTCTGGTGTCTGTTGATAGATGCCTAAAATACATCTTTTGTGTATCAATATCTTATGTTTTTCTTAGTTATTTCTCTTGTATTTTTATATATTATGCTTCTTTTACATTTTGTAGGTATTGTGGAGTTATGGGGCATTAAACAAGAGAAACCAGGCTAATTTTCATACTTGAATTCATTGGATTCAACAAGGCATCCAGGGATGCTCATACATGGAACATGAAGCTGTTAGTTCATAGTTAAAAGCTATTGGGCTGTATAGAAGGTGTGTCAGATTGCAGCCCATTAAGAGTAACAATGTTGTCCAACAAAGAAGCCCGTCTCCAAGTGATTATACAGGCGCACCAGTTCACAAGAGAGAAGAGATGGATATTAGGACTCCATAGAGTAGAGACGGGGACCAGGTTATGTTTTCCGTTGTTCCTGCTGCGTCGACCAAGCTCTGTCCTCGCTGCCAGCCATAGTCCGTAGGTTCGATGGGTTCTTGCACATGGTTTGGTGAGAAGCTCGAAGCCGAGGGGAAGATGAAATCAGTATTGTGAAATATGATACGGTTTGGGTTTGTTTTGGCAGTGACAAATCAGGTGAAGAACATTAGTCTTGTCATTGCTACTGAAGGTGATGGAAGAGATTTGAGAAGAACTAGAATATGGGTTTGCGTTGGATTAGCATATGGACACCATTTACAACCAGAAATCAGCTGGGGACTAAACTGATGCCAATGTTTTGCAGTGAACTAACAGAGGAGATAAAGAATAGATATTGGTTTATGAAATGATTAGGGATTATGAATGTGTGTGTTTGAACATCAAATCTGCAGGGAAGGAGTTGTGCAATCTCCAATATGCAGCCAGTGCATAGTCCTCATCAGTTTGCAGGACGCATATAACATGTTTGAGTAATAAGACTGAACCGGTTCTGCCTAACTTTGTGCAGCTGCGAGTTACAATACTTATCGCTGTTTACCAAGAGTTATAAATGGGAATTCGAAACTGAGAAGAAAATAAGATGGGGTACTGCTATGAACATATTTGGAAAGGTTCGGCCGAAAGAAGAGGACTTGTTCTTGTTATTCACTGCACCAGTTCACGCAGTCAACAACCCATGGTTCAAAGCTCACCTGTAATGGTTCTGTAGGGTTTTGCCATGGTTCAGTGGCTAATTCCGTTAAGATTAGCAGCTAGGACCTAATTTACAAGCCAACAGGGTGCGGCTCCAAGTGGTTTAGAGTATTAAATGGCCGAGATTTGAAGTTGGCAGAGTTTGTATTGAACAAGGAACTTTGGGTCTGTTTAGGTCACGATATTGCAGGGACTGGAAATTATAAAGAGAGGCGCAAACGACTGCAGAAGAGATCATCATCTCATACTCCCTTCAACTGTTCGCATCTTCAACAGAGATGAGTTATGCTCCTCTCCAAACCTCCATCCTCCATCATCTATTCCATCAGCATACATCTCCATCACCGCCTGCACCTGCATCCACCAGTTCTGCACTTCACCAGCCCACCTGCATCTCACTTTGCATCCACCAGCATACCACCAGTGCATATACTACCACATGCCATTATCATCTACACACTCATACTACCATCAGTTCATTCATCACAGCATAACCAACAACAGCTGTTGTCCACCATCTCACCACTACCATCACTTCCACAATACATCACCAGTTCCTTCACGCTGCAACAAACTGCCAGGCAACCATATCAACAGCAAGTGATCACTTCTAGCCGCAACTTCATCCACTATTCTCGCATCCAGGCCATCACCACCATCTCACTTCACGAGCTGGACACTTTGTGTCATTGGTTTGAATTTCCTTTTAGTTCTGTTTGCAGTTTACTGTTTTGATGTGTATACCATGAACTCCAGTAGCTAAGCATATTTGATTAGGGACGATTTCGACGTCCGAAACTTGAACTCAAATTGATATTTAAAGAGCATGTTTTCTTGCAATTTAATTGTTATTGTTCATTCTATACCGTGCCAATAGTGATTATATGAGTTATTTATAAATCGTTTAAGTAGCAAATTAAATTGATTTATGGATGATTCTAATGCTAGTTGAGACCTCTTCGACCTGTAATTGTCTAGAGAGTATTAATACAGGTAGTAATATGTGGTTATTGACGACGGGATTTTGTTAAGTAATCATATGTATTGAATGACACTAGTAGATGAGTCGAGCTTATGTATTTGTCACTAGGAATAACCTATCTCACGGAACTTAAAGCATTTGTTTAAGTCACACCTAGAGAGCGTACCTCTAGGAAACTTGGCAAGTAGAATCTGGTAGTCGAGCGCTTCCGTGTCCGGTGAACTTAGGAGATATTGCGGCATATTTGAGCGTACTAAATATTCTAGGGTTATTAGTAATGGGTACTTTGCAGAAACATAGTTATATCAATTAGATTCATGTTTTGTGACTAAGAAAGAGTCCTTGATCATTCTCATACTCATATTTGCATTAATATTCGAAATTGAATTGACAAGTTTAGACTCAACTCTCCCTTAGAACGAACCCGCTTGTCATTGTACTACTAGTTAGTGTAAGAGAAATAAGGAATTTATTTTTGCGAGTTCGACACCTCGTCAAAATTGGCGCCGCTGCCGGTGAGCAGTCGGTAGTTTGAGTTGTTATTTAATTTTCTGTTTTTGCATTTAGTTTCATTCTTTACATTTACTAATTTATCTTTTTAGAATCTTATTTTGCAGGTACCATAAATCACTCGTTTTGCGTGTGCACAATTGGGAATAAGAGGTAAGTCTCTAAACGAGTTGTGTGCATAATTTTCAAGATGTATACTTTTGGAAACAACATATATGGTTCATAAGACCAAGCATACTATGGTAATAATTCTGATTTTCAATCTCACTCTTACAATAGCTTCCAACCATATGTGGGATATAATCAAAACCAATCTTTTGGCTATGGTGACTATTTCACAAATCCTTGTCATTATTCTCATACATGGAAACAACCTTTTGGTGGTTATGTAAGTGGAAGATCACAAGGATGGGAGGATAGTTGTACGTTTAATCATTTTAATTCTAGACATGTGAAGATGCTCGATCACATTCTTTGTGAGCTAAAGGCAGTAGAAAAACTTGGTAGACAACCAATCAGACCTTGTTTTAATGAGTCTATCCCAACTCCTGATCGTGTTTATGATCATTCACCCATTCAAAGGGATGAGACTTGGGCTGGAAACTATGAAAGTGGTGTGTATCCAAGTTTGGCGGAGCAATCTTCAAACCATAAATTTGATAGTTTTGTTGAATCTGCTATTCCCGTGATGTAACAGATGCTTCAAACAACACAACAATTTTTCGAATTTCAGCTAAGTAACAATGAATCACTCCAAGAACTTCAACGGAATATAGATAACATCAGAAATGGCATGAATCAAATTCAAGAAGAGCGGAACAAGGAAGAGGTTCAAACTCATTCTAACATTCCCATGGAAGCCAATATAGAGTATGATGAATCCGAAGAAGATGAATTCTTTAATGTTGATAATGAAGGTGTAACTAGCTCAACTCTTGATCGTGATAATGATCATTCACCTATTCAAAAGGAAGAAGTTGAGTCTAGAAACACTAAAGTTATTAATGGTAAGACTTATGGTGTGTATGAGATCGATGATGATTATGACTTCTTTGTGAATACTTTGAATGAGAAGTCAACTTGTGATGAATACCGTAAGGATTACGATGACTTACTTGGAGAATATTTCGACTTTGATGATGAAGATTTGGGAGTTATAGAAGAAACTGATGAAGAATGGCTCGTAAAGAGTTTGAATGAGACTTGTGATACTTGTGATGTAGGAGAATCAATGGACTTTTTTAGAAATAATGAGGATCCAGTAATGCATGAGATTATGCAAGGTTTGTCTAACCCTTTACATGAATCTTTATCTAATGATGATCCTCCCAAACTAGAAGTAGTTTCTCAAAGAGTTGCTAACCCATCTTTTAGGAAAATACCTCATTTGAGGATGGAATTGTGTGCTTCAAACATTTTATCCGAATTTCTTGCATCCAAGTATCCACCATATGTGTTTGAGTCTAATACCATGCAGGTTTGCCAAGAGGAACGAATATAAGTGTCTTCCACTTATGTTTTGTATGCACTTCCGAGTGTAGAAAAGGCTAAGTGTGGGGGTAACTATCGTGGGATGATAATTTCGTTTTTCCCACCATTTTCTAACATTCTCGTTAAGCTTTTGCAATATATGCAGATTGTTTTGTGGGTGGATCCTCAAATTTTCAGATTGTTGATATACGGGGGAGTCTATTTTGAATGTTTCTCGTATGCGTCAATCAGGTGCACAATTCCAATTCTTACTTCCTTGTCTTTTTCAAGTATTCCTCTTATTCTTTTTGCAATGGTTTGAAACATTGAGGACAATGTTTGATTTAAGTGTGGGGGTAGGGTTCCATAAGAAAAAAATTGACGTATACAAAACTCAAACTTTTAGAGATTTTTGAAAAATTTAGAATAAACACTAGCCTTTCTAAGTAGATGGAATTTTTTCTTGACGATGAGGTATATATTGGCTGAGTCGAGATTAGATGCCAACTAAATAGCTTGTTTATTGTTTATCCTCTATTGTTCAGAAATAGCTATGAGTTGGAATATCAGTTTATGTAATTTGTATATAATTTGTAGAGTTTGTTTAGTTAAAAAAAAAAAAAAATTGCATGATAAACTTCAAAATATAGAAACTTGTGCCTTTAGGATGACACTAACAATATAAGTGGATGGAACCATCTTGATTGCAGGAGTTGAGGAACCCATTAACTAAAAAACAGAGCTCAGGTGTTAGAAATTATATGATAGTTGTTACCATATCTCGGAATATCACCATATCACCTTCTGTTTTTATTTTTGCAAATTTTTTGTTTCTCTAAGTGATTTGGTGGGTCACTAACATCAAATTGTTATTACTGCTAGGATGAAATAGAGTGATTGAGTTACTGAAAAAAAAAAAAAAAGACCAGACCAATTAGACCAACCGGAGTATATAAAAAAGAAATTGAAATTTAAATGAAAAAAAATGACACTTGGATAGCAATATGTGTGTGTTCTCCCTGTCTCCGTCGCCTAAACAAGCGTGGAATGCAGGATCCATGGGAATTACCATGTAATCTGCTGAAAAGAAGCATGCGCTTGGATCCAAAAGATCTAAACATGTTGTCAATTCGAAAAGAAAAAAAGAAAAAGAAAAGAAAAAGAAAATAAAGTTATTATTATTATTGTTCAATTAATAAATCGACCACTGGTTCCCTTGTATATGCCAGCTAAGTTGATCTAGAATTAAGATTGTCGACCACTGGTTCCCGTGTATATGCCATTTGAGTTGATATTAGTATTCATATTAGTATCTCAATCCATTAGGATTCATAGGTTCATCTTGGCAGTGACCTTCAGACAGATATGGGAAACACCGTTCACTTTAGTCAACATCGCAACCATCTATCTCTATATCCATCTTCTTAATATATTCATTTGTGATTGTGGTTAGTTAGATTCCGAGTATCGTGGTTTGTTCAACTTTCTGAGTAGAGCTTTGTCACCTATATATGAATTTGATTCGCATCTGGGTACCTCCTCTTGTAGTAATTTTGGATTCGTTCATAGACTCTACACAGGTAGCTGGAATTTGGAGTAAAATTTTTTGTAGGTACACCTCTTGTAAACCTTCACGAGACTATAACTCGTCCACTAGGGAAACCTAGGGGTTTAAAGGCTTGTTACTTTCGCTAAAAGTAACCGCAGCCTCGACAACACGGAGTTGTTGTATTTTAGTTTTGTTTTGTTTGCTCGAGGACTAACAAAGATGAAGTGTGGGGGAATTTGATAGATGCCTAAAATACATCTTTTGAGTATCAATATCTTATGCTTTTCTTAGTTATTTATCTTGTATTTTTGTATATTATGCTTCTTTTACATTTTGTAGGTATTTTGGAGTTATGGGGCATTAAACAAGAGAAACCCGGCTAATTTTCATACTTGAATTCATTGGATTCAACAAGGCATCCAGGGATGCTCATACATGGAACATGAAGCTGTTAGTTCATAGTTAAAAGCTATTGGGTATAGAAGGTGTGTCAGATTGTATCCCATTAAGAATAACAATGTTGTCCAACAAAGAAGCCCGTCTCCAAGTGATTATACAGGCGCACCAGTTCACAAGCAGAGAATAGATGGATATTAGGTCTCCATAGAAAGCGAGAGACGGGGATCGGGTTATGTTTGCCATTGTTCTGTTGCGTCGACCAAGCTCATCCCTCGCCGCCCCATAGTCCGAGGTTCGATGGGTGCTTGCACGAGGTTTGGTGAGAAGATCGGCCGAGGGGGAGATGAAATCGGTATTGTGAAATATGATACGGTTTGGGTTTGTTTTGGCGGTGACAAATCGGGTGAAGAACATTAGTCTTGTCGTTTGCTACTGAAGGTGATGGAAGAGATTTGAGAAGAACTAGAATATGGGTTTGCGTTGGATTAGCATATGGACACCATTTACAACCGAGAAATCAGCGGGACTAAACCGATGCCACTTTGTTGTGCGGTGAACTAATGGAGGAGATAAAGAAGAGATATTGGTTTATGAAATGAGTAGGAATTATGAATGTGTGTGTTTGAACATCAAAATTGCAGGGAAGGAATTGTGCAATCTCCAATATGCAGCCAGTGCATAGTCCTCATCGCTTGCGAGGACGCGTATAACATGTTTGAGTAATAAGATCAACCGTTCGCTTAACTTTGTGCGACTGCGAGTTACAATACTTATCGCTGTTTACAAGAGTTATAAATGGAAATTCAGGCGAGAAGAAAATAAGACAGGTACCGCTATGAACTGATTTCGAAAGGTTCAACTGAAAGAAGAGGACTTGTTCTTGTTATTCACTGCACCAGTTCACGCAGTCAACAACCCATGGTTCAAAGCTCACTTGTAATGGTTCTGTGGGGTTTTGCCATGGTTCAGTGGCTAATTCCGTTAAGATTAGCAGCTAGGACCTAATTTACAAGACAACAGGGTGCGGCTGCAGGTGGTTTAGAGTATTGAGTGGCCGAGATTTGAAGCTGACAAAGTTTGCATTGAACAAGTAACTTTTGGGTCTGTTTAGGTCACGATATTGCAGGGACTGGAAGTTATAAATAAAGGCACAAACGACTGCAGAAGATATCATCATCTCATACTCCCTTCAACTGTTAGCATCTTCAACAGAGAGGAGCTCTGCTCCTCACCAAACCTCCATCCTCCATCATCTATTCCATCAACATACATCTCCATCACCGCCTGCACCTGCATCCACCAGTTATGCACTTCACCAGCCCACCTGCATCTCACTTTGCATCCACCAACATACCACCAATGCATATACTACCACCTGCCATCATCATCTACACGCTCATACCACCATCAGTTCATTCATCACAGCATAACCAACAGCAGCTGCAGTCCACCATCTCACCACTACCATCACTTCCACAATCCATCAACAGCTCCTTCACGCTCGCAACAGGCGCGGCTGTGCAGCCATATCAACAGCAAGTGATCACTTCAACCGCAACTTCATCCATTATTCTTGCATTCAAAGCCATCACCACCATCTCACTTCACGAAATGGACACTTTGTGTCATTGGTTTGAATTTCCTTTTAGTTCATTTGCTTCTTGTTTTGATGTGTACCATGAACTCCGGAGCTAAGCATATTTGATTAGGGATGATTTCGACGTCCGGAACTTGAACTCAAATTGATATTTAAAGAGCCTGCTTTCTTGTAATTTAATTGTTATTGTTCATTCTATACCGTGCCAATAGTGATTATATGAGTTATTTCTAAATCATTTAAGTAGCAAATTAAATTGGTTTATGGATGATTCTAATGCTAGTTGAGACCTCTTCGACCCGTAATTGTCTAGAGAGTATTAATACAGGTAGTAATATGTGGTTATTGGCGATGGGATTTTGTTAAGTAATCATATGTATTGAATAACACTAGTAGATGAGTCGATCTTATGTATTTGTCACTAGGAATAGCCTATCTCATGAAACTTAAAGCATTTGTTTAAGTCACACCTAGAGAGCGTACTTCTAGGAAACTTGGCAAGTAGAATACGGTAGTCTAGCGCTTCCGTGTCCGGTGAACTTAGGAGATATTGCGGCATATTTGAGCGTACTAAATATTCTAGGGTTATTAGTAATGGGTACTTTGCAGAAACATAAATATATCAATTAGATTCACGTTTTGTGACTAAGAAAGGGTCCTTGATCATTCTCATACTCATATTTGCATTAATATTCAGAAATTGAATTGAAAAGTTTAGACTCAACTCTCCCTTAGGAACGAACCTGCTTGTCATTGTACTACTAGTTAGTGTAAGAGAAGTAAGGAATTTATTTTTGCGAGTTCGACACCTCGTCATCTGTGTTATTTGTTTTTCCGCATTATCTTGTTTATCATTATAATTGAAATATCACAGGTTGTACGGTAATCAATCAAAATAGATATAATCCTTGTTTATTGGATACGAGTTGATTGATTCTTGGATATGATCTTTGGAATCGTCCAAGTACTCTCACACATAATCAGGTTCACGGACTTGCTTTTGTTAACATTCTGATTGTGAGATAAAGTGATATAAGCTCTTCATATATATTCCTGATTGAGATTCATTAAGTTTAACTCTCGGAATTGTATTCTAGTTTAGTCCATACAGGTTGCCTAGGAAAAAAAATATGGTGTATTTTGGTACCCCAACGTTTTAATTGGCATCAGAGCAGACATACATGTTTAAGACCTAATAAGTATGTGTTTGAAGTAGTCTGACTATATGACAAAATCTCTGACAAACGTACCACCAGTTTGGAAAACACTGTTTATGGATTCTATAAAAGAGTCTGAATTTTCTAACTCTCTTATAGATGAATGTTCCATTCCCGTAAAACAGTGGAATATTAATAAGTGGTATCCCTATTATCCTATTGATGAGTCTGATTCAGAAGTAGAAGGTGAAGCAGCCATAGAATGTACTTAAATTTTAAAACATGTAGGATTTCAGTCTTCTGAGGTCAATCAGCTGAAACACAAAGTCAATACTCTCATTGGTATTATTTCTGAACATGATTCCAAAACAAGGATTTTTCTTAAAGAACATGCCAAAGTGAAATCAAATTTTTTTTCACTCGAGGCTAAACTTAAAGATAATGCCTTGAAGATCGAAGGATTGTTGAGTAAGAACACTACTCCACGTTGTTATAATAAATCCAAAGAAACTACCATGTAGAAAGATTCTGAAAAGGGGGGTGAGTTAAAAAAAATTAAGAACACTTGATGTTCATGATAAGCTAACAAAATCACAGTCATAAACTGATAAAAAAAAGTACTATTACTTTGTCAAGGCATGATCAGTTAAAATTCTCTGACCAAGAAAAAATTGTATCTCTAAGGAGGAAAAGTTCTTCACAAAGCGAGTATGATAAAACTACCTATTATGATTTCATTGGAATTCATAAACTGTGCTTCTATTGCAACACTAAAGGACATGTTCAAATAAAGTGTAAACTGAGGGTGGAAAACTATCAGTTCAGTCGTCTCCAAAACAACTTAGATTAAATTCTAAAGGGTGTGACTTATATTCGGATGTCTAAACCTCTTGGGGTGAAAACGCATTCAAGAAAATCTGTTTCTAAGAATGTTAGTCTTTCTTGGTCCACGAATATTTGAACAAGTCAAAAAGGTAGTCTGCAAAATCGGTTAAAGAAGAACGTAGAAAATTCGTCACAAATATGGGTTCGTAAGGATACTCATACACCTCGTGAGAAAGTTGATGTATTCATCAATGAAACAATCCAGCAAGCTAACATGAATTTGAATATTACATGATATAAGGATCTCATTGATAAACTATCGTCTACCTCAAGACAATCATGTAAGGATTCTAATTTTGTATCTTTTCATGATGACAACAAATTCTATGATCACTTTTCATGTTCAAAAGGATGAGGTAAAAACAAGGGTAAACGTCAGCATAATTTCACTGATGAGATTTTGGCTCACCCTTGTGCAAACTAGTCACAAGTCTTGGAACCTAATTCATAAAAATCCTGTTGGATAAGGAATTGTTGTGCAACATGTGTATTATTTGTCTCAAATAGTGCTTTGCATGATGACCTGTAATCTTTCTCATATTGCAACATTTACGTATTTTATGTGTTATTAATTATTATCTACAAGATTGCTAAAATTTCATGTTGAGCTAGGCTCCTAAAAAATCAAGCATTCAATGATATTTTCTTCACATGAATATTGTTATTGTGCTCTAAGCATTCAATGGTATCTTCTTATTCAAGAAGATAATAATGATTCATGAATATTTTGCAGTACTGAAAAATATTTTGTGCTCTTAAAAAATTCTTTTTCTAAAAAAATCCTTGTTTTAAAACAGACAGGGACGTTGGTTTCCGTACCCTAGGTAGCTACCTGTTTTTAGAGTTTCCACATAAAAACCCTACTTTCTAGGAAAGGTCACGAACCGACCCTCATCCCAAAGATTATCCCTTACAAACTTGTTTATATACCCTAACTTGTTGAGAAATTATCATCCAAGAACTTCCGCAACCAAGCATGTCTTATATGTCACGAACCCTTGAATGCATGGAAGAAGCTATTTACGGTGGTATTGAAACAAAAGGAAAGAAGAGAACTCTGGTTGATAAAGAAGTGGTTGAATCATCTGAAGATCTTCCTGGTGTGAATTGTTATTTCGCCTATGATCATCAAGATGTTCTACGTGAAGGATGATCTCTACTAATGTTGTTTATGATTTTCTTAAATAATTTGAGGAAGAAAACTGGAACTTGTTGAAACACTAAAAGGTCTGGACGTGTTATGAACTGAGTTGAAAAAGGTATTTGTTGATCTTGTTCTCATGAAATCACATGTTCGTGAACTTCTCAATGAGGATATTTTCTCTGAAGAGCTCGTGGATATAGTTGATGACAAGTTCAAAGGTCTCAATACCAATAAAGAGTCTGGAAAAATCAAGATTATTTTATTTTCGTTTAATTACTAGGAAACTTCTTGTAAGAATTTATTCTTGCATTCAAGAAGGATAATTAGGGTTTGGTATAGAAAATATTGTGAGTACACAAGCTATTTCCAACGATTTTCATATTGCATGTTTTTATATTTATTTATTTAAATTCTAGATTTTTTGGAAGATGAACTTGCATTATGTAATCATTATTGGTTTAATATATTGCAAAGTCTTATGAGATATATGTGTCATTTAGTTTATGTGAATTAAACTGATATCTCATATATGCTCAGAAGTTAAATTTATTAAGTTCTATAAACTGAAAATAGATTAAGCTTTGTGAGAATTTTTCAGCAAAGATTGATCTATTTGTGGTCACACTTTTGTGTGACTACTGCACTATCAACTCCGTAAGATTTTCTTATGTTGAATCATACCGATTAAAATTATCTATTTGTTCGTAAATAATATTGATATTAATTTATGTCGATGTTCAGGATACAAATCCATGTGATTTGTTAATGTCCGAAAAAATCCTTATTTTTCATTAAAGTAAGGTCACTCATGTTGTTCTCTTGGGAATGACACCAAATGGGGGAGAGTTCTTAAATGAACTTGTGCTTAATCGCTATATCTTTGTGGGGAGAGTGGATGTGGAATTTTAATGAGATGCTTGTTTATTAAATCTCCTTGATGAGCGCTAAGTATTTTATACTGTGTGATATCATCTAAATAAAAGTTGATATATAATTCCTTTAAGTCTTGAAATATTTTTTGATTAAATTCGTTACGATCCCATAATTTTGGTACCTTTGCCAATTTATATGGTTTACGGATCATAATGTAAGGAGGGGTGAATCAATATTTATAGGTTTCACCTATTATGCAAAAAATGTAAGTATAGATTAAAGGGGGAGAAACATATCACCGTAGTATTACTTCTAAGTTGTGATACAATTGAACTTTGGAGAAGATAATAATATTATGTTTCTATATAACATGATTGAGAATACCTGTTTTCAAAGTTGTTATCGCTACGGATCTTCGACAACAACGATGCTGAATCATTGCAACTTGAAGTAACGAAGAATTAAAGGAAGAACCAAGGAAATCAATCATGGTGGATTCTGTATTTTTAAAGCTTTATTTTTTTAATCCATATGTATTGTTAGTTTTGTCACTAAAATTGACAAAAGGGGAGATTGTTAGAGCATTGTTCGGTCGAACTCACAAGAGTTGATATCTCAAGCTTGTTGTCAGATGTTGTCAAAACAATATCTTGATTTCTAGTCTACATTTAGTCGGGTCTCTGATTAGGATATAAGTGTGTAGTTGAGAAGCGGATATCACTACGTTCGGATAAGATCAATAAGATCTTTAGAGAACTTCAATATCAAAAGGTAAGTGAAGACTAAACCACATGTTTCTTAAGTTTTTACCTTTCTATCTTTGAGACATTTTCGCATGGCTAAATTAGACAGTGCATGCATAATAGAAATTTCGAGTCAAGTTTATCTTGAATATTGTACTCAAAATATGCTAAGCTTGAGAACATTTGTTCATCTTGTTTGAATTTGGTTAAGAACAATATATTCCTCATGACCTAATTATGATTCAACATTTAATCATTTGAAGATAGCCTAGAATAGTGATATGTGTCATTGATGTTATTCGGGAATGTTTCATATTGATTATTAGAGAGATATATAACTATTGTAAATATGGATACATGACAGTATGCATAGCAACAAATACTAGGAGAAGCCATTATAAGTCCAGGTTCATGACATGTACCCTAAGTACACATACTGGTGTAGCTATAGTTCGGAAACGACTTTTTTGTACGCATACCCTAGTATCCATACCATAGAAAGTCTTGTTGATCGTGAAAGCGAAAATGTACGCATACCTCGTATGCAAACGGGAAAAGATTTGTTGGTTTCAAAACCGAAATGTACGCATACCATAAAAGATATGTGAGTTGTTGAACTTGTTTTTATCTTAAGGGTACACATACCCGTTACATGTACTATGACAAGAATATTCACGATCAGGTTCAGTACACGTATCAGGTACACGTATTTACCCTGTCGAATATTTTCAGATGCATCCGAATTATTTCTATGAGATAATCTGCATTTGGATAACTCTCTAGGAACGCATTTAGACATGATTTATAACATTTGTGACTCAAGAAAAGTCTTAAAGTGTTATATGAAAATGGTTAAAATTATTGTTCAATTGGCTAGTTTCGGCTAACTTTTATGAACCAAGCATTATACACGGTTCGGTTACTGTTCATCCTAACCAGAGTATATGTTTTGTTATGTTACTTTCAAGTCAATTTTGTCATCTAATGATGATTATTGATTGCTTGATTCCAAAGCTACCATAGCTTAAACCTAAAGCAACCTTGATCTTGAAAGTCTATGTAAAGAGAACCTCAAACAACTAGGATCTTGAATACATGACACTATTCTTGTGTGTCCTAGTTGTAACCTAGAGTCGTTCTCTCCTTAAAACTCTTCTAGGGTTTAGCGACGAAAAAGACTTCACCTAGGGATTCGTGAAGGCTGGTCCAACTATCTTTATGTTGATAGTTCGTGTATCCCCGATTTTGTTTTGATTGTTGAGCCTTGCTCCAACAAACAAGACAAATAGAAATCACAAAGTTTTTCATCTCGGACTTTGTGATAGGTGTAGTTGCAGGAAATCCTACACTACACCCCTCACAAGAATCCACACAATCAAGCCATTTTAAGGTGTAAAATTATGATTTTTATTCATTTGCTTCTTGAATGTTTACAAGATAAAATGGAAAAGAGCTAAAGAAATTACAATCACTATAAACTTTCTCTCTCCTATTGACTTTCCCAACACTCGAAAAAGATCTCTCTTCCAATAGGCATGTTCGGCTCTTTATATAGGGTATTACATAATAGATGACAGCTAAGATGTCCTTTATTTTAGGGAATGACTTGCGAAGTTTCGCAAGTGTACAAATGCATAATCTCGCGACACTCCTAGTTCTCGCTAGATCTTCACACCTTTATCGTGTTCTGGCTATCGTCATCCATTGCGTCACTTATTTTACTCGTCTCCGACGCCTTCGCTATGTAACATTTATGGATTTCGCAGAGGTGTTGGTGTTGCGATATTCTGATCCTACATCTTGCCTCTTCTCATGTCTTCTCTGCGAAGGAGAGAATGTCATGAGAATTATTATTTTCAAACTGCGCAACTGTTCATCCTTATTCGTTTGGTGATTTGACTTCATACTTTTACACTAAATCTATAATACGTGTCTCTTCTCCACCCATTTTTTGACACGTCTCTTTCAACCGTTACTTCTCAACCATTCACGTCTCTTCTCGCATTAAATGTTTTTATCTTCTCGAGAATTCTTCTCTATATATAGTTTTCTCATCTTCCTCTTCTTCTTTTTTACTTTCTCTCTGCAATTTTTCTTCAATTCTCCTCCATAACTTCCGCTTCTGCTACTGTAAATTTTCTTTTTTCCTTTGATCTTCAACTCCTTAATCATTCCCATACTCTGAAAATGGCTCCATCTGGTCGTAGATATAAAGTTCTCTTGGGAGAGGCTCAAAAGGATTTACAAGAGAAAGGTTTCACATTATCCACTATTCCCCATCAAGAATCTTCATCTATTCTCTCCGCCAAATTATTCACTGATCATTTTTGCGATAATCAAAAGATCATAATCTCGCTAGGTCAGATTCTCGCCGGCCTTCCCATTCCTCTCTACAACCCTGAACTTCCTTTATTTTATGAAATTCTTGCTCATGAGAAATTCTCGCGAGCTATTTACCAATTAAGTGGAAATTGTATCCGCTTAATGCTTGAGTTCGCCAACCGTGGCGCTGGTAAGGGGTCTCTATTCTAATGCAATCAGAGATCCTAAATTTGTAGACTTAGAGATATTCACTTTAGAGAAGTATTCGGTAGAGAGTTTCTTTGAGAATTATGAAGTAATAAACATGAAGAACGATAGAACTCACTGGGTGCAAGTTTGAAAAAGAAGAAAAATATCCCAGCGACAAAGTACTTATGCAGATATCGATTGGCACTCCGGAAAAACAATGTTCCTCGCCATTCCAAAGACGACAAATGGTGTGTCCTTCCACTATTTTTGAATGGACCTTATATTTCGAGTTCGAATATACTCCTGCGAATCTCTCCAACTATCAACCTTGGGTATTTAATTGGCCCGAGAAAGCTAAAGAGGTGTGCTTCCCGAATTTCGCTCAGTTTGTAATTATTACTTCTTTTTACATATACTAATCTTGCGAAATTTTCAGATTGTTAAATTGAGGAAAAGTTACGAGAGAAATCCTAAGGCGAGTACTCTGGCAATTCTCCAGTCGATCACAGATGAAGTAAGAAATACTTTTCTTCATTATTTTTAACAATATTGTTGCCTCTGTTTCTTATCTTCATTCATGTGCGAAGGTTGGTGTTGAAGTTGTTGAAGAAGAGGATATTTCTGAAGCTGCGAAAGTTAAAGGCAAGGGTAAAATTCCTCTTCGCAAGAAGAAATATACTGCTCCACCTTCTAAAAAACGGAAGATCCATTCTTCTTCTCGCTCCAGTCCTCAATCCAGTGAGAGCTCTGATGAAGATAATGATGATGTTGACACCTCTCTTGCGAAGGAGAATTATCCAATTGAATCTTATATGGCACAACTATCTAGTATCTTCTCTGACTCTATGCAAGGAATTGGAGATGATCATTTTTCTGCCACATGCGATGCTCCCTTACTAGAGGATGATGATTATTTTCGTGGAGTTTCCAGAGCAGTGACTCCCAGTTTCCTAAACGCACTTGGTGCCTTGGTATGTCTGTATTTCCTTATTTCTGCATGATTTCAATTATAAACCTCATCTTGACGATTTCTTTATTTTCCTTTATAGTCTGGGAGAGCTTCCTTTGTTGTTGCCTCAGATCTCGAGAAAAGGCGCAACATTCTTGAAAAGAAAAACCTTCAACTTCACAAGAAGAATAAAGAATTGGAAGTTGAAGTTGTTGCTCTTCGCAAGAGAGATAAAGAACTTGAAAATGAAACTGCTACTCTTCGCGAAAAGACCAAACAACTGGAAGTTGAATCCTCCTCTCAGAAGGACAAGATATCTAGCCTTCAAAATGCTAATCAACAACTTTATGGTATAAAATTCTTCTATTTTCCTTGCTTTTGCTCTGTCATTTATTTTTCTTTATCTGACTTATCATTTTCGCAGACGTTTATAACCTTTTCTCATTTAAGCCATTCTTCTTCACTCATTTCCCGAGCCTATGGATAACGATGCTCTTCTCGCCCATCTCAATGATTCTTTAAATAGCTTTTCAAATAACGAAATCAAACTTCTTTCTCTAAATGAACTTCAATCCAAATTCCGCTTTTTAGAAGATGATCATAGATCTAGTTTGAGTTTATCCAACCAACTTAAACACCTACATCTTAGTTCCAAAGAGAAAATTAATACTTTAAGGAAGAAGGTTAGTGATCTTATAGATGACAAAGATCGCATTGCTAATCAAGGTGCCTGCATTAGCAAAATTTCAAAAACTCTTCTTGAAGTTCAAGTTGAGCGGGATGAATCCATTCGCCAAAATACTATTCTTAGCGAAAGAGAGAATCAAATTCGTTCCCTTCTTCTAATAAACAAGTGATTTATGAATTCGCTTGGGCTGCGAAAGTTCTAGATGACGCCAAAATAATTTAGGTGTTAATGTTAGTCTTCAAGTTGAGCACACATCCTTGATTAGGGATATGATTTCTGATAGAGAAGGTTGTTGATCGTTCTTCTTTACTTAATTGTTTATTATATATGAAAATGTCATCAAGTTACTGATTTATTGCTCTACATTCGCAGAGGCTGAGAAGAGATTTCATAAAAGAATTGAAGAACTTGAATCCGAAAAATAACAACTTGCAAAGGACTTCTCTCTTCGCAATGACAAGTATTCCAAGTTGAAGAAGCAACTACAAATTACTGTGGGCGAATTTCAAAAATGATGTTGTTCTCTTTCGCAATCAGACTATTAAGACAGTCTGTGATGACAACATTATTCCTCATTCTTCATACCCTTGTCTTTTTGACGAAATCCCTGAGAACATGCCTTCTTTGGATATCTCTGATAGCGATGCTAGCGAAAAAGAATCTGATGAAGATAATGAAGTAGAAGGATCTGGTGAAGAAGAAGAATCAAACAAGAAATAGCTCCATTTTCTTCTTTCTCTTTTTGTAACATCTGTATATTTATCCTTTTAATCTTCCATCTCTATAATCTCTTATTGTAAGTTTCTTAGATCTTCAAATACAAATTCTGCTTTTGTTGTCCCTTTCGCACATGTTAAAAAAGCGGTTCTTTTTGCAATATGGTTAATCAATATTATGAGTGCGTAAATCTATCATATGAAAATAAATAACATGTTCTCAATCTATTCATTCCCATACTTGCCTCTCGTTATTTGTTTTCAAATGAATGATTAAGCAAATAACCTTTAGATGGTAACATGCCTCGGTCTATAGAATCGTTTTTTTCTTGAATTCTCGCGAGAGAATGTTTCTTAGTTGTTTTCAAGATCTCATTTTTTTTTTTTTTTTGTGTGGTCTTATTTTGCCTTCGTAGTTAAAGGTCTTATTGCGCCACCTCTTGTCATGGCGACAAAATCGCAGGACGTCTTTACACTTTTATGTAAAGACCCATTGATTTTGCCGTATCATTTCTTAGTATTGTTGCCTCTGCAGGATAATTTTATTGCGACAATATGACAGGCCTAGATTTTCTTGCGAAAATAAAGCCCCATGACATTGTCGTCTTGCGACGAAATCGCAGGACGTCCTTACACTTTCATGTACTGACCCATTGATCTCGTCTTATCTTTGTCTTTTGTATTATTGCCTCTTCAGGACCATCGCACAAATATGACAAGCCTAAATTTTCTTGCGAAAATAAAGCCTCATGGCATTTGCGTCTTAAGACACTTATCATCTCCCTAATGGAGGGTGCCTCCCTTATCATCTCCCTGGTTGCCCCTTCAAGGAGGCGTACATCGGCCATACAAGACTATCTCCTCCCATCCGGTCTTAACAACAACCAGTTTTTTTCGCAGCCTCTTATCCCTTTTACCTATAGGGCTTACGGTTACGAGACCGCACCCTAAGTGGAGTTTTCTTGAGGCGAGTGCAACATATGCCAAGACTTGCCAAGAATGGCCGAGATACTTCAAATGTCGCAGGCACTCTTGGCTCAACCGTGTACCTCGGCGCCTTGATCATACGCTGACTCCTTAGAAGAGACCCTCGGTCGTCCAACCAGGGTATAACCTTATATATATAGTTGGAAATCTAAGGTATCTCTCCTGGATGGGATTTATTGACCCCAAATCTCCATAACTCAGGTTCCAGGGGCGGTGTAACCTTTTCCACGAGCCATGTAAAGAGATACCCCCTTATATGACGCACTTTAGGTCTTACATTTGCCTCTTGCAAAATTTTATTCGCGAACTAGGGTGTACGCCATAAAGTTTCGTCCCATTCTGATGTCATTGACTTTAGATTGTTTCTTATCATCATTTCTGCAAGAATTTCGCGTATTCTTTTTTCGATTATCATAGTCTTTGCATCTTCAGCCTGTTATTTCTGCGAGAATTTCACGTATTCTTTTTTCGATTATCATAGTCTTTGCATCTTCAGCCTGTCTTTATCACTCAAATTTTTTTTTTTATAACCTTCGCAAGTCTAAAATCAACCATTCACTCCTTTCGCCTCTTACTTATGTTGCTCTCTGCTTTTTCATTATTCAAATTTCCTAATACTGCCCTCCCTTTTGCGAAATCATCGCAATTTCCAACTTTCTTCAGGCATTGGTTTCGCAACGTATTTTCTTCTCTCACCTCTACTGCGTTCACCATCGGTCTTTCCCTTCTTTGTTCTTCTTTGACGTTTTGCTTCCGCTTCTTCTTCTCGAGCGACTCTTTTCTCGCAAGATTCCATATCAACTTCATAGCACTTCCGTCCCTCAACCCAATCTCCTTTTATGACTCAGACACCACTGGATGAGGAAATTTGATGCACTGGTGATAAGTCGATGCTACACCCAAAATCTCATGTAACCAAGGTCGCCCAATCAATGCGTTATAGGGAGATTCCACATCGACTATGCGAACAAAATTTCGGTTGATAATCCTTTAAAGTGGTATTCGCATATGAGCTTCTCCTTTAGGCTTGTTGGCGATCACCGTTGAAAGCATAGATCTTATAAGTTGAAGGTATTAGATCTTCATCTTTCCCTCCCATAGTCTTGTAAGTATGGTAAAAAAGGATATTTACAGAGCTTCCAGTATCGATTAAGACTCTATTGATTGCCCATGAATTTTCTGCCTCATCATCTTCATCATCAACGGGTTTTGGGTTAATCTCCAACCTTACCACTAATGGGTTGTCATGCATCTCTCTCCACCCTCGGGTACTTCTTTTCTCGGTAAAAGAAATAATATGCTTTTGCCATTCCTTTAGTGGCGATGTCTTCGCGATGTTCATTATTTCTCTATTATCGGCATCTCTTGCGAAACCCCTACGAGAAAACTATCATGAAAATCTTCAATCTGTCTCAGTTTGAATGTACAATAGAGTTGCAAGACAAATTCTTGGCTTTCGCTCCAACTTCTATTACAAATGTTTCTCCTCCTTTTGTTGTGTTTGCTTTGTGAATTTCTGGCGGTGGTGGTAATGGTTGAGATTGAGGTTGATTTTTTAAAAATTGATTTAGTTTCCCTTGGTCTATCATTCTGAGGATGATTCTTTTTATATTTCTACAATCGTTTGTGGAGTGTCCATGAAAATGGTGATAAGAACAAAATTCATGACTTATGTCACTCGGAGGTGGTTCATTTCCCATGTTCCATGGCGCAGGTATATTTTCCATTAAGATTATAGCTTCCCATATTTTCTCCACACTAGCATTCGGTGGTGGCATCTTGATTTCTTCCCGAGACTACCACTGTGACTTCTGCTGTCCTCTATGATAACTCGCCTCTAACTTCCATAAGTTTCTTGTGGGCGATCAAGTCTTTGAATTTTGTTATTTCCTCCACGGTTATAGAAGTTTCTCTCTCTCTCAAATTCCTCCTGATCACGACTCCCCATGGCTACTAACTTTCGTTGACCATCATCCGTTATCATTTATTGTTGACCAGCGAGGTGCTCAATCGCCACCGTGTTTATTAGTTTAGGTAACAAGCTTGCGTTTGCGGCTTTTGAACTTGTGTTCGCAACGGGGTACGATTCCATCTCATTTTGCTTTTCCTCTAGAGCAATGTACTCCTCTTGAAGTTCTCGCAACTCAGTCATTGTGATTGTATTCTTGATTCTAAAAATTTGAATATATAGCAGATTGGTTGCGAAAATAGCGTTAATGAATGATAGAATGAGATATCTCTCATCCACACGACCAGCCATATCACTGCATATTGTCTTCCATCTCACAGTTAGATGCTTTAAACTTTCACCAACCCTTTGTTTTAACCCAAATACATCTTCAATACCCAGGTCACGAGTTATTACTTATGTATGCCCCTAAAAATATAGCCTGTGCAAGTGATTGAAAGATGTTATTGTATTCCTCGGTAATCCTTCAAACCATTTCAAAGCTTCTCTGTCAAACTTGATGCAAAATATTTGCACAATATAGCATCATGATTCTCCCACTGTAACATACATCTCACATAAGCTTTGATATGTTGTATCGCACAAGTTGTTCCATCGAAAATCTTTGGTTAACGTAGGTAAATTGCACTTTGGGGTATTCCTCTAATTGTACTTCTTGTGTGAATGGAGTCTTGTGCCTTCTTCTATGGCTTCATCCAATTGTCTCTTACCTCCTCCCCTTTTATTATTTAACATTCCTCTCATTTCCGCCAATTCTCTCAGAATTTGTTCATTTACACCAGAGTTTGTCTCCATTGGTCTTTTTAACTCTGCCTCTCTTCTTCTGCGTTCATGTCTATTTTGACTTTCTTGTTCATCATTCTCTTCTCGTCTTTCTCTGTGATCTTCTCTTTCATTCCTCTCATGAATTCGCACACCGTTATATCTATCATTTTCTCTTCTTCGTTATATCTATCATTTTCTCTTCTTTCATACTCTTCATTGATATTACCATTGTTGCGATTTTGTTCTCTCATTCTTTCTCTATTATCATGATTATTTTGGCGAATTGCCTCTTGTAACTCCTGTTCTTCCATTTCAGTTCTCAATCTTTCTCTTTCGCAAGTTAGACGTGCTTGCTGATCGCTGTCGTATGCGTCAAAAATAATTTCACTTTCCTAAAGTATATGATAAGAAAGAGTTCGTTTAGAGAGGCGATTGTAGTTATTTCGTATTCAATTTATTAAAGTAACCAATTGGGGGATTTCTAATTTTATGTAAGCAATAAAAGTAAATAAAAAGCAAAGTAAATTGTAGAAAGTAATCAATGGAGAGATATATTGGTCAAGGAATTCATCTTCAATCTTAGACATGTGCTTGCATATACGATTAAAATTACAATTTAATCTCTTATATTATCAAAAGCCTAGAGAATCAAGAGAGCAAGATAATCTAATAATTTCCTAAGTTCATCAACACACACATTGGGCTGCGTATGTGAATTCTACCTAAAGAATAACCTAACGCCTTGCGCTAATTAAGTTCAATTCCTAGGAGCATTAAGTTTGAAATAGGCTAATCAATGCAATTGTCATGCATTGCGCATAACAATTCGGACAATGGTCAAACTCTACATATGATTACGAGAGTGTATCACTACAAACCGTAAACATATCATGCTACTCGTATTCAGGGTTATCGCTCGATGAAAAACCCTAAAATATCTATGGACTAAGATGCGAGTTCAATTAATTGGCCACTTAACTAATCAAACATCATAATCCTATCACAATACTTCAATCATGTGATCATAAAAACAAGAGAGAATTGAACGATAATCAAGAGAGAAAACTAATACATAAAGCAAACACAAGTTTTAGAAATAGGACTACATCCTTCACCAATAATATAGAGTTTAGCTACTCATAGCTATGGAGTTCATCACCAAAAATATAAGTTGAATAAAGAAGAAGATGAACAAAAGCAAACCCTAGTTGCGTAAAACAAAAACCGCTCTCCAAAGTTCCAAGAATAAGATATATCCCAAAAGTTGTAGAATTCTTCTTTTATAGCCTTTCCTCTCTTCCAAAATTAGGTCAAATCTTCAAAGTCCATTAGATAAAAATCCACCAAGCCCATAAGAGAAAGAACCGTGTGAAAATATGTCCAAAAAGTCGTCGTGGAAAAACTTGTGTTGTGGCCGGAAAACTACCGGGAGAAGTGGCCTATTCGGCTCCGTGACCAAAAAGTCCGCCGGTCACCGGTTCCGCCGATTCAACTCGGTCGGGTCATCGGGTCAGTGCAACGAGTCACTCGGGTCAACTCGGTCAGACCCGAGTCACATGAATCGTCGTCGAGTGAGTTGAGTCAAGGTCTAACTCGGCTGACCGGGTTTTGGCCAAAGCCAGTTTGCGCCATCTTGCCGGGCCAACCTCTCGATGCACCATCATTGTCTTCATTACTTCACTGCCAGCCATCATGGCCGTGGCTGCCAATTGCATCACTATTTCAATTCCTTCTCCCTGCAACAACATTTCTCAAACAACCACTTCATTACCACCAAGCCATGACATTAACACCATCTGCACCTCCTCACCCCAGTTGCATTGCAGCCATCTCAACTCACTGCATAAAACACCAGTGCCTTGCTCTGTTCAACATCATTCCATCATTGAACTCGAACCATTCCGCCTGTAGCCTTCAAAAATCCACCATTCTTCTCTTCCCTGTACTGCAACTCAGAAACAGCAGCATCACTGCATTCCTACCTGCAACACAGCGCTCTACATCTCAGCCAATAACACAATCACCACCATTCTCCCCTGGCTGATTACCTGAGCTCACAACCACCAGTTTATGGCCATTACATATTCCCCTGTTATCCGCACCAGCACCTGCAGTGCCATTTCTCCATAACATCAGCTGCACCTTCTTGTTTAGCTCAAGTCTGGTACCTGCGACTTTCTGTAACTTCAGCTTGCACTTCATCCTCCAATGCCAGTAGCTGTAGCTTCATACACATCACCACCAGACCACCTACACCTGCAATGCCTCAGCCTACAATTCCATCCACCATTTCAACAAGTCTTCGTCAAGAGCCAGTGCGACACTGAACAATGACTTCGGTTCCAACTCCTTCGCAGCTTCACATTCCCCGGCAACTTAGCAACTCCAACCTCGGTTCAAATCAAGTTCAACCACCAAACTCATCTTGAGCTCAACAAAATGACATAACTCCCATTATCTCCCCGATACTTCAACTATCACCATTCAACACAACCCATGAAAAACTTCACAAAGAACATCGATTTTTTTGCCACTTTGTCTTCGACCATGTCAATCACCAACACCACTAGATCTGTGAATCTCTTCTCTCATCTTGATTCAAACAACACACAAAGACATTCCCTAATGCCTCAGTTCCATTCCTTGCTTGAAAGTTCACCGTTCCAACAACAAAACCTCCACACTGTCATGACCAGCTCCAACTCCCATTAACATCACAACATCTTCTTAAGCTCTCAGATTCAAATCTGAGCTCATAACTTCATTCCTTGCTGCACTTTTGATTCCATCTCTGTATCACCAGCTTCAGTAAATTTCACCAAGACCAGCTCCAAATCGACTCCACTACTGAGATCTATCTCGAGCTCCTGATTTATCCAATTCAGCCATCATAACCCATTACTCAATCAGCTCCAGATCCCCTTTTATTCATCTGATTTACGCCCAATAATTTCCACCAAATTCTCACATTTCAACCACAGACTCTGCAAACTTTTCCCTTGTATGAACTTGTCCTGACCCTCCGTGAAAACTCCTTTTTTCGAATCGAAGCTTAGGTCTTCATCTCAAGATCCAAGCACCTGAGCAACAAGATCATACCACCATCTTGACTTCATCCATCAATCTGAAACAAACCCCTGTCACATTTCTTCCTATTGCACTCAATAGCAACACCAGCAAATCCAATCTCCTCTCGATTTAATTTCTTCAAACTCAGATACCCAAACCCATTTCGTCACCAACAAATCACTTAGAGTGAAAGTTCTACTAATTTTGCCAGAAGAACCCTTGAATTGTTCGGTCCTCAAAATTCAGTGAACATCCTTCCATCACAGCAGCTATCTCTCCCTGTATCTCTCGATCTCTCTGATACTTTACTCTCTCTGAATTCCAGACGGACAAGATTGAGAGATGATTCTCACCCGAGGCCATGTAGGAACCAAAATTACTATCGGCACCAGTCGACCGGGATAAGGGCCATGCCACTCTCATTTGACCCGTCGCCTTCGTGGAACCGATCGTCTATTCGATCTCTTGCTCAACTATCGGTGAACTGACAGTTCATTCTTCGCCTCCTTCTCACGCACTTCGGCCCGCTCCAATTATACCTCGAATGTGAACTGGCCTTTGTGCTCATTTTCGTTCCAAATGGCTAATTTCTTCTCCTTTTGTTCTCGGTGACTCCATGGCACCTATAAAACTCAAAAGCAAACATAAGATACATAATTCACACGAAAAATAGCAAATACGGTGTATTCTACACCTATCAGATTCCCCCACACTTAGACTTTGCTAGTCCTCGAGCAAATCAAACAAAACAAAAAGATACATACAACTCCGTGTCGTCGAGGCTACGGTCACTTTTAGCATAAATAACAAGCCTTTAAACACCTAGGTGTCCCTAGTGGACGAGTTATAGTCTCGTGAGGGTTTACTAGAGATACCCATAAAACTTATTTTTCCAACTTACTAGTTCTCCGTAATGATAGTATCCAACGCGCTAAGAAGACATAGAGATTCTGCACACTAGTCATAAGAAGTTAGACACAAAAATGAACACAATCTCATTCTTAAAAGTTGAGAGAGATAACCATCCCTTCTCGACTAAAATTCGGTTTGAGTGATCAAAAGTCTCGACTCGCTTCACAAGAAAGGGTTTTATGAATTTTGCACTCAATAATAAATGACTTTTTATGGGTCACACATGTGTCCAGGTTGGAATGAAGAGAGAATCCTGCGACACGTTGAATGGTAGGAAGGCAAAACCCTCCGAATGTTTTGAAAACCCACATCTTTTATAATTTTCGAAAACCCATTTTTCTGACGATCTCTTCGAAAGGAAATCAACCATTTAACGAAGGTGGGAATATGCTTACTTACCTCGTTATCCGTTCGGCGTGAAGCTAGCACCACTCTCACAAAGATCCATAGAAACGTCTTCTGTCTTCAATCGGTGTCTTCATCTTCGTCTTCTGTCTTCAACTCTTGATGATAACTCTTGAACTCCGTAAAATCTCGACAATATAACTCTTTTCCTCAAATTCCTTGTCGCTTGAAACTTCATTATAGATATTCCTTCTTTCCATTGGCTTTATTGAAAGAAAAATACAAAACTAAATACAAACCCAAAATCTATTTTTTTTTTTTTTGACATAAGAAATAAAACAAATACAAAATAAAAATAAAACAAAATAATAAAAACTATTAACAAACCTAAAAATTTTCTCTTGTCTTTTTTTTTTAAGACAAGAGAAAAATAAATACAAAATAAAATAAAATACAAAGGCCATGGTGTAAGTACTTTACCACTTGATTCTTCACAACTTGTATGTCTTGATATCATAAACTTCTCGAACTCTCATCCTTGATAATTTCGCTCTTATACAATAGTCTTCAACTTATAAAATAAAATTCTGCTCCTTGTCTTGTTGCTTTACTCAAATATGAAATCTGCCCATTTTATACCGTTGCTTGTAAACCTCGAACGTTTTCAACTTTCCTTCAAATCTGTGATGCTCCTCTTGTTGATGATGATGGTGTTTCTATGGACTGTTGGTGTAGAGAGAGATAAGGTGGATGGTGCTAACTGCGAACAAGATCACAAGTGGTATATAAGTTAGCAATTCGATGTCACCAACATGGTTGATAAAAATAGCACTCAAGAGATCAAAATAGTGCTTCTATGGTGGTAAGTTGGGCAGCTCACCATTTTGCCCGGAGTTTACGTACGGTGACACACACTCTAAAAGCACAAAATTAGACAGGTACAAAGAATTGAAGGTCGGTGCCTCACATTATGTAACATGGGTAGTCTCCACTATAGGGGATCACTATTCTAATACCGAATTCGAACAGACCTTATTTGCCACCGGCATGGTTAAATCCAACTTTAACTCTCATACAATTAAGAAACCCGATCATGTTCTCTGTCATCTCTAAGTTCAGTCACTATTATGAGAATTTCGATGTAATCTTAGCGACATGTATACTATGTGACTCTTAACTAACTACAAGTTGGAGTTTTATTATTCACTAATGTACACAAAAGTTGAAAAATTTTGAAAAATTTACAACGCAAACAACGCAAACCACTCCCCCACACTTAAACTTTACATTGTCCTCAATGTAATTGAATCGTCCAAAGAAAGTCAAGGTGGGAAATCCTAAAGTAAAAGTGACAAAAAATCAGAAAAGGTAAAAACATGACAAGAAAAGAAAATAAAAGATAAGAGATACAAAACCGATGGGTTGCCTCCCATTTAGCGCTTGGTTTAAAGTCGTCAGCCCGATTATCTCCTTGATTTCTATGACTCCTCCAGAGGGAGTACTTCCACAAGATTAACTCCTTCCACGACATCCGAAGAGAAGTTCTCATAATATGGTTTCAACCGGTGCCCATTCACTTTAAGTTCATTATCTGTAGCTAAACTACGAATTTCCACTGCACCATGAGAAAACACATTAGTCACAATAAAAGGTCCAATCCAACGTGACCTTAATTTACCCGGAAATAATTGCAAGCGAGAATTAAACAAAAGCACTTTCTGCCCAATGCAAAATTGTTTCTTAGAAATCATGTTATCATGAAAAGCTTTCGTCTTTTCCTTGTAAATCAGTGAGCTTTCAAATGCATCATTGCGAATCTCCTCTAACTCTTGAAGTTGTAACTTTCTTTGCTTTCCAGCACCATCCAACTCCATATTGCATTGCTTAATAGCCCAAAACGCCTTATGCTCAATTTCAACGGGTAAGTGACAAGGTTTACCATAAACAAGCCTAAAAGGAGACATCCCTATAGGTGTTTTATATGCGGTTCTATACGCCCACAAAGCATCATTGAGTCGCGAACTCCAATCCTTCCTTGTTGGATTCACCGTCTTTTCAAGAATGGATTTCACCTCTCGGTTGGAAACTTCGGCTTGTCCATTTGTTTGTGGATGGTAGGGTGTTGCAATCCTATGCGACACATTGTACTTCCTTAACAAGCTTTGCAAAAACCTGTTTTTGAAGTGAGAACCCCCATCGCTAATTATGGCTCTTGGAATTCCAAACCTTGCAAAAATATTAGCTTGCACGAAATCTGAAACAACTTTAGAATCATTAGTTGGGGTGGCCTTAGCTTCCACCCATTTCGAGACATAATCCACAAAGAAGCAAAATATAATAATTCCCATTAGAATTGACAAAAGGGCCCATAAAATCAATTCCCCATACATCAAAAACCTCCACAAATTGAATAACAGTTTTTATGGCATTTGATTTCGAGCACCTAGATTGCCGGTTCTTTGGCACCTATCACATGTGATACAAAATGCATGTGCATCCTTAAACAAAGTTGGCCAAAAGAAACCACATTCTAATACATTGAGAGCGGTTCTCTTACTCCCAAAGTGTCCTCCACAAGCATATGAGTGGCAAAAAGACAAGATATAATTAAATTCAATTTCGGGAACACATGATGCGTGTCGTAGGTGCAATCAAATTAATTAATGTTTCCACTCAATTAAAAATAATATAATGGAAGTCAAGTTCGTTCCCACGAGGAGCAAGAGATTCTAGTTGTAAAAATTGTCACAAAAAGGGGGGTGTAAAAAGCAAAAGAAAATAAACAAAGCAATTAAAATCGAAAGTTGAAAGCAATAAGAGAGACAAGACCAAGGAATCCTTCTTCGTTACGAAACAATGAATCAAGTTATGTTCTTTTCTACTTGTTATTAGTCACAAATTATCACCAACCGTAGGTAAAGCAGCTAGATCAGTGCTAAACCCCTAAATCCCTTATATCACCGGACACGGAAGTTCTCGACTACCGGATTCTATTTACCAAACCACCTAGTAGTAGATCACTCTAGATGTAATTTAAATAAACTCATTAAGATTCATGAACTTATTAGGTCAATATTAGTAGTTGGACTCTTAGATCAAGGTCTACTTGCTAACGTTGTTTTCACACACAATTGCTCCACTAATCCCTCCGCAAGGTCTCGTGTTTGCTACTTATGTAAAGAGTCAAGAAACGATTACTTATCCCCTAACTTTCACTAGCTTTAGATCAAATTAACAAATCAATTTAGCGTGCACTCTAAACAATCTATCAATCAATCATGAATGTCTTTAAGATCATTCCTATTAGTAAAAACAAACGATAATCATGTGAAAAACTTCAAGATAGAATTGAAAACAAAAACTTAAATCATATGTTAAGAACTAGAATTCATCCTCAATCAATAATAAAATTAGCTACTCATGTTTTTGAAATTCACACAAATAATAATAATTAAAAGAAGAATTTTCAAGTTCACACAAATAGTTAAGAAGAAGAATTTTCAAAAGCTATCAAAAACACAAGTGTTGTGTGTGTAGAGAGGTGTGTAAAAGATGTAGAAAACTTCTCTATTTATAGGCTTCAATATTCTCCAACTCTTCCAAGGATTAGAATCCTTTTCCTTTAGCAATTCAACTTCCAAATTCAAGTCTTTCTCAACTCTTCATCTTCTCTTTCCAAATTTGAGTCAAATTCTCCATCCAATTCCTAGTCCAAGTCTTCACACCCATGAGAGAAGTCCATAGAAAATTCTGGAATTTTTGCTCGCCGGAAAAATCGGGATTGTGGCTTAATCCGACCGGAATAGTCGCCACGGCCACCTGAAAAATTCTCCGTCAGTGGAATATTCGACGGAATATTCCGTCACCCACCCGTTAGGACTAACGGTCAAAGTGGTCAACCGTCACCAAACTGTTAGTCGGCGGTCAAGGCAGAGAAAGTGAATCGCTTGGTCCGACTCGTACGAGTTGGCTTACTCAACCGACTCACCGAGTTATTTATCGAGTCACCGAGTCGACTCATCATAGGGAGATTGACATGAGTTTCCTCCTCGTTTCATAGCATTTCCTACCATTCTTCATTCCCTCGTAACAATCCTAGCATACATCTAATACAATTCCAACACATTCTTCACCTGCAGAGCAAGCATCTTCTCAAGACCATTAAACCAAGTCACCACCATCATTTCCACAACCCGCAAGCTCCACACTTCCAATGCCGTGAGCCGCAGCCTTCAACTCCACCTCACCGCCATCCCATAACACCATCAAAGCCGTAACCCAAAGATATCCACAAACTCGGTCCCAATTCCAGCCATCCTTTGCATCGCGCATAACACCGATTGCTTCCACAAAGATCGTATTCTCCCAGTTCAAGCCATCATCCGCAACTTCAATCCTAGGCCAGCACTAGCTCAACCTCATAATCACTCTGTAGAACTTGATTTTAACTCCATCCACAGCTAACTACCAACACTCACTGCTCCTGCAACTTCATAGCCATCAGAACTTCTTCTCCATCTTCATAGCAGCAATGTCTCAACCAACTCAATGTAAAAGACCCACTCTGTAATTCATGTTCCACCAACAACACCACCACCACAGCAAGCCAATGTTTTTTTTCTCTTCAAACAGCACCAAACCCATTGTTCTTCTGAATTCAACATCAGCAAACCCTCAATCTCGGCTAAACTCAGAACCCATTCAATTTGTGGGATTGAGCATCAATTTTACTTCCTCCGATTCAAATCAAAACTCCTTCGGCTGTTTGCAACTCAACCTCAATCCCATGAAAATCAACAAAGATCGCTTTGAGATCGAAACCCTCATTCAGCAGCTCACTCTTGATCTCCAGCTCTCGGACCAACAGCAGCGGTTTCGGATCGAAACCCATCATCCCCTGCAATTGAATCTCGAATTAACCACCATCTTCATTCGCAAACCTCTTCAAAACAATGAACACTCCTTCCAATTAATCTCAATTTCTCGTATATTTTCTCTGGATTTCACGGCTAGCATCGATCTCTTCTTAATTACACCAAAATCTTAAATCAACCACAACCATCATCGTTCTAACTCAATCCCATCTTACCGAGCTTCATCATCTTCAAATTCTACTCGATTTCATCTCGGGTTTTAACAACAGAAGCCATCGATCCCCTCTCGATTAACAACAAAACCTAATTCGAATCAGCAGCCATGACTATCCTCACTCTATGTATCGATTTCACCTTCTCTTCTCTCCTTGCCCTGAGTTCGATCTCAAATAATACTCAGCCTCTTTTTTTTCTCTTCTCAGATGCATAACAATGATTGAAATGAAATGATTGAGAATATCGAGCTAGGGTTATAGAAATAGGTTATTCAGTGTCTGGTCCCTTTGATAAGGGCTAACCTGATGGCAGCCCTGGGCTGCGTCTAGTAATCCTCCCAAAAGAGTTTCCCCTTATCCTCAACTGGGCTCCATATATCGATCGCCTGTAAAATGACCTTTTTGCCCTTTTGGCTCAAATTGGGTGATTTCTTCCTCTTTTCCTCCGTGTGACTCCAAAGTAGCTACAAAACTCAAAACAAGCGTAAAATACATAATTTACAAGAAAAATAGCAAAGAAAGTATAAACAATAGATAATAAATAGGATGTATTCTACACCCTATCAAATTCCCCCACACTTAGACTTTGCTAGTCCTCGAGCAAATCAAACTAAAAACTCACAACTTCAAAGCGTTCAAGCGTCCTAAGCATCCAAAGAGTTATGAGGACATAGAGTTTCTGCATGCTAGTAATAAGAAGTTAGAAATAATAAAAAACATATTCTCATTCTTAAATGTTGAGTGAGAAATAACCACACCATAATGAGAGAATGCGTGTTTGAGAAACGATCAATAAGCATTTCGCCTCGACTTCACGCCTCACCAAAAAGGATTTTATGATAATTGCACTCAAAAGACGGCTTTTTTATGGTTCTCACATGTGTGTAGGTAGGAATGAAGAGAGAATTCCTGCAACACGTTGAATGGTGGGAAGGACAACTTCCGAAATATTTTTAAAAACCCACATCTTTTAATATTTTGAAAAACCATTTTTCTGACGATCTCTAAAAAGGAAATCAACCATATATTATTGAGGATGAGATTACTTACTCACCTTCACATCCGATCGCCAATTATGATAACACCACTCTCACGGCATCCAATAGAAACGTCTTCCGCTCCTCGTCTTGATCTTCTTGGTCTTCGTCTTCGATTTCAACTATTGATGATAAACTCTCGAATTTCATAAATCCTTGACAATTTTTTAACTCTTGTACCTTAAAATCCTTGTCGCTTGAAACTTCCTTATATATTTTCCTTCCCCACGGCTTATTAAAACAAAACAAAAATTTCTCTTGTTTTTCTCTTCTTTTTTTTTTTTTTTTTTTTTTTTTGAAATTCAAAACAAGAGAAATTAAATACAACCATGGCCGTGGGAGAAGTATTTTACCGCTTGATTCTTCACAACTTGTATCGTCTTGAAATCATAAACTTCCGAAAATTCTCACCTTTTGATTTTCTTTGCTTTCATGAATAAGTCTTCATACTTGGATAAAATTACCTTATTGTATTGTAAGTCCTCAACATATATGTGAATTCCGCTCTTTGTATGTTGCTTTACTTGAATTTGAAATTTGCTCTTTTTCTCGTTCCGTTGCTTGTAAACCTTAAACTTTTTCCAACTTTCCTTGTAGAATTTGATGTCGCTCCTTGTTGATGATGAATGTGTTTCTATGGATCCGTTGTTGTCGAGAAAGATAATGGTGCTAACTGCAAATCGAACTACAAGAAGGTGGCTTTCATCTATAGACGTCACCCTTATGATTGACAAAATTAGCACTCAAGAGATCAAAGAGTAGTGCTTCTATTGGTGGGAGGTTGGATAGCTCACCATTCTACCCGGAATTGACGTATGGTGACACACACTCAAAAGAAGCTCTTTAGTAGATGGAAGAATTCTGGTCGGTGCCTCTCATGATATGAATACGGGTAGTCTCCACTAATGATTGATCAGCAACTCTAATAATGCCCTTCTCCCTGCACCAAATTCGCATCACCGGCATGATTAAATCCATTATTTAACACTCTAACAAGCAAGAAATCCGAATGTAGTTCTCTAACATTTCCAAGTTCCATTATGTCGGTCAAAATATCTATGTAAACATACCTAGAAGTATACTAGTGACTCTAAAATCTTTAAAAGTTGGAGTTTTTAAGTAAAACTTTTTTTTTTTTTTTCTTAAAATTTTTTAATTTTTTTTGTAATTTTTGTTTTAAAAACATGCTTAACCACTCCCCCACACTTAAACCTTACATTGTCCTCAATGTAATTGAATCCTCCTAGTAAAGTCAAGGTGGGAAATTTTAACATGATAAGAAACAAGAAAAAGAAATAACAAAAAGCAAAAGGATAAGAAATACAAAACCGATGGGTTGCCTCCCATTAAGCGCTTGTTTTAAAGTCGACGGCCCGACTTAGCTCTTTGCTGCACATTACTCCTCCAGAGGGAGTGAATCTCCAAATGAAAGTTCATCCAAATTCACATAAGCGATGTTCTCATAGTATGGCTTCAACCTATGGCCGTTGACTTTGGAAACCGAATTGTCTCTAAGACTAGTAATTTCAACTCGCACCATGAGGAAAAACATTAGTAACAACATATGGTCCAATCCATCGGGACCTTAACTTTCCAGAAATAATTTAAGGCGAGAATGATATAAAAGGACTTTTTGTCCCACAATAAAGCTTTTACGAGAAATCATCTTGTCATGAAAAAGCTTGGTCTTTTCCTTGTAAATACGGGCACTCTCGTAAGCATCATTACGTATCTCCTCTAACTCATGTAGTTGTAACTTCCTTTGTTTCCCCTTCATCATACTCCATGTTGAATTTCTTTATCGCCCAATAAGCCTTATGTTCAAGTTCAACCGGAAGATGACAAGCCTTACCATAAACCAACCTATATGGAGACATACCAATCGGTGTCTTATACGCCGTTCTATACGCCCAAAGTGCATCATTTAGCTTAAAGCTCCAATCTTTCCTTGTGGTATTTACCGTTTTCTCAAGAATGGACTTGATCTCACGATTTGAAATTTCCGCTTGTCCACTAGTTTGTGGATGATAAGGCGTACCAATTTTGTGTGTTATGTTGTACTTCTTGAGGAGAGCGTGGAAAGCCTTCTTGAAATGTGAGCCTCCATCGCTTATCACCACTCTTGGTGTACCATGCCTATTGAAAATGTTTTCCCTTACAAAATCACAAACAACTTGAGAGTCATTAGTTTTGGTGGCTCTAGCTTCCACCCATTTCAAACATAATCAACGGCAAGAAGTATATAAAAATTTCCATTCGAATTGACAAAAGGGCCCATAAAATCAATACCCCACACATCAAAAATCTCAACGACGAGAATTGGTGTGAGTGGCATTTGATTTCGAGCACCTAGATTGCCCGTTCGTTGACATTTATCACACGATTTACAAAAAACATATGAATCTTCAAACAAGGTGGGCCAATAAAATCCACTCTCGAGAACTTTGAGAGCGGTACGTTTCGAACCAAAGTGGCCTCCACATGCAAAAGTGTGGCAAAAGGAGAGGATGGATTGAAATTCGGAATTAGGCACGCACCTTCGCATTATTTGATCAACGCCATATTTCCATAAGTATGGTTCATCCCACACATATTGCTTAGCTACCTTCTTAAGTTTCATCTTTTGGAAGTTGGACATTGTATTAGGTACTTTCCTTGTCACCAAGTAATTCACTATATCCGCATACCAAGGTGTTGATTCTTCCATGGAGAAAAGTTATTCATCCGGAAAGCGGTCATGTAATGGAAGTTCCTCTTGAGACATAACAAGTCTACTAAGATGATCCGCAACGGTATTCTCCACACCCCTCTTATCACGAATTTCTATGTCGAACTCTTGTAACAATAGGATCCACCGGATTAATCTTGGCTTAGCTTCTTTCTTCTTTATTAAGTGTCTTAGTGCGGAATGATCGGAATACACAATAACCTTTGTACCCACCAAGTATGATCGAAATTTTTCCAAAGCAAAAACTATAGCCAATAACTCCTTTTCCGTGGTAGAATAATTGATTTGTGCATCATTAAGGGTCCTAGATGCATAATAGATAACATGGGACAACTTGTCCACCCTTTGACCCAAAACGGCTCCAACCGCATAATCACTAGCATCACACATTAATTCAAATGGAAGATTCCAATTCGGTGATTTGATAATCGGCGCACTTGTCAACATTTCCTTTAATTTGTCAAAAGCATCCTTGCATTCCTTGTTGAAGTCGAAAGGTACCTCCTTTTGTAATAACTTGCACATCGGCATGGAGATTTTGGAGAAATCCTTGATAAACCGCCTATAGAAACCTGCATGACCAAGAAAAGAACGGATCTCCCTCACCGAAGTGGGATATTGTAAGTTTCTTATTAAATCTATCTTTGACTTGTCCACTTGAGCCCTCGAGAGGACACAATGTGACCAAGTACTATGCCGTGGTTTACCATAAAGTGACATTTCTCCCAATTAAGGACAAGATTTGTGTCTATGCATCGTTTAAGAACTAGTTCAAGGTTGTTTAAACAACCATCAAAAGAATTGCCATAAACACTAAAGTCATCCATAAATACCTCGATGATGCGCTCCACATAATCCGAGAATATACTCACCATGCATCTTTGAAAAGTAGCCGGCGCATTGCAAAGGCCAAACGGCATCCGTCTATATGCAAACGTTCCAAACGGACAAGTGAAAGTGGTCTTTTCTTGGTCCTCCGGTGCAATAAAAATTTGGTTGTATCCCGAATAACCATCCAAGAAGCAATAATAAGAGTGCCCCGCTAATCGCTCCAACATTTGATCAATGAAAGGTAAAGGAAAGTGATCCTTTCGGGTTGCGGAATTAAGCTTTCTATAATCAATGCACACTCTCCAACCGGTTTGAACTCTTGTAGGAACAAGTTCATCGTCTTGATTGCGAACAACCGTGACTCCGGATTTCTTTGGTACCACTTGAACCGGACTAACCCACTTGCTATCGGAAATTGGGTAGATTACCCCCACACTTAGCAATTTGAGTATCTCTTTTTTCACAACCTCCATCATGGGAGGATTAAGCCTACGTTGAGCATCACGTACCGGCTTCACGTTCTCTTCCATTAGAATCCGATGCATGCACATGGATGGACTAATGCCTTTGATGTCCGCAATTGTCCACCCAATAGCCGTTTTGTGCTCTCTCAAGACTCTAAGCAAACGGTCTTCTTGTACCGGTGTGAGATTCTTAGAAATAATCACCTAAGCTCATCTCCATCTCCCAAGAAAGCATACTTCAAATGGTCCTAAGCGGCTTCAATTCTAATTTGGGCGCCTTCACAATAGATGGTACAAGTACTTCATCATTCACGGGTAAAGAAATATATGAAACATTACCCTTTTTAGCCTCTTGCAATGTCGCCAAAGCACCACACATCTCCACCAATTCCTTGGAGATTTCAACATCCAAGTTAGACAAGCCATGGACGTCCAATTCAATGCTCTTTGCAACACCACATCAAGTTCATCCTATCGATTCAATTCCACCATTTGTTTTGCTAATGAATCAACCACATCAATGGAGTAAACGGAATGCACATCACTTGGGTAGCGCATGGATTCAAATATGTTAAAGTGTATTATCTCCTTATCGAATTCCATAGTGAGTGTACCCTTATCAACATCAATCTTCGTCTTTGCGGTCTTCATGAATGGCCTCCCAAGAAGTAAAGAAGTAGATGCTCGGTTCTCATTGTTGTCCATATCCACCACGAAGAAATCCACCGGAAAAATAAGCTCATTTACTTGCACTAGCACGTCTTCTACAAGCCCCTTTGGATATATGTTAGACTTGTTCGCTAATTGAATAATAACTCTCGTCTCTCTCAAATGTCCGAGATTCAAGGAGTCATATATTTCGTAGACATCACACTAATGGAAGCACCCAAGTCAAGTAAAGCATGTTCAAACCTTTGCTTACCAATAGTAATTGGCACCGTGAAACCACCGGGATCCGTGCACTTTGTAGGCATCTTCTTCAATAGCATAGCCGACGCACTCTCACCAACTTTAGTAATTTCATTATCAAGTAACCTATCCTTCTTTGTGCATAATTCCTTCATGAACTTCGCATACCGTGGCATTGTCTTAATGGCCTCAATGAATGGGATGTTGATTTCAATCTTCTTGAAAATATCCATAAGTTCCTTGTCTTGAGCTTCTTTCTTGGATTTAGCAAAACGACTAGGAAAAGGAGGTGGAGTAGTGAAAGTAGGCACCGGTTCCTTGGATTGGTCGGTTGGTGTTGAATTATCCTTTGGTGCGCATTCCTCCTTGTCTTTGACTACCTCTTCAATAGTTTCTTCATGATGACTTGGACTATCCACTTGTCTTCCACTTCTTAAAGTAACCGCATTAACATTCTCTCTTGGATTCACAAATGGTTGTGAAGGAAGTTTTGTGGATGCTTGAGATTTTAATAGGTTCACATCGGTCGCCAATTGTCCCATTTGAGTTTGTAAGTCCTTGATGGCCGAATCGGTCTTTTGTTGGCTTTGTTGGAACATAGAAGTAAGACCTTGCACACCTTGCATTAATGCATTGAGCTTGTCATCATTCAAAGTATCACGCTCCTTGACTTGTTGTGGTTGGAATTGTTGAGAACCACCTTGTTGTTGAGATTGAAAACGTGATTGTTGAAAACCACCTTGTTGCGCATATGGATTAGGAGCCGCCGCTTGCTTGTTTGCATAACTAAAGTTGGGATGATCCTTCCAACCGGGATTATATGTATTGGAGTATGGATCGTACCTTGGCCTTTGATTTGGATATAAAGCATTTACTTGTTCGGTCTCACCATCCGGAATAATTACCGCGGCCATCCTTTGCATCGTTATCTCCATGTTACTCATCCTTTGATCAAGATGTGATGATGAATCACTAACTTCATGCACTCGCCTAACCATTGGTTCATCCCTTGTGTAGAATTGTTGCGAGTTCGCAGCCATACTTTCAATCAACTCGGTAGCTTGGGTCACCGTCTTGTTCACTAGTGCACCACCACCCGCGGCGTCAAGAAGAGGCCTATCGCTTGGGTTGAGAGCTTCGTAGAAGTATTGGAGTATCATAACCTCACTAAATTGATGGTGTGGACAGCTTGCCACCAACCTCTTATATCGCTCCATACAATGATTCTCCCACTTGTTGTTTCAATCCACAAATCTCCTTGCGAATTTGAGTAGCTTTGGATGCGGGAAAATATCTCTTGAGGAAAAGTTTCTTCATCCCATTCCATGTTGTGATACTTCCGGAAGGCAAATAATATAACCATTCCTTAGCATTGCCCGCCAAAGAAAACGGGAAAGCTTTCAACATTGCTCCATCCGCATTAGTCTCCGGTGGAAGCATAGCCATAACTATGGTATAGAAGTCCATAAGATGTTTGTTTGGGTCCTCATTCACCATGTCATGGAACTTTGGTAACTCTCTAATCAACCCCGGCTTGATCTCGAAGTTTGAGTTAGTTTGGATACACCATTGTTGGGTATCAAGCCTGTGAGAAGCTAGGTCCTTGAGTGTACGATCAGCCATTGGTTCTTCCTCTTTGTCCGAATCTGTGAATTCACTTGATGAAGAAGGAGGAAGTGGAGTGTTAACCGCACGAATGAAATCCTTTAGTTGAGTGCCGGATCGAAGACGTATTGGACTCGGTCTGCCCTCTTTAAGCATTCACCAAAGGTATAACACCAAACAAGATTCTCAAAAACTAAGTTAGATACGGTATAGAATCTAACAAAGCAAGAATAAAGCAAAAAAAAAACAACTAAAAATCGCCCGTTGCTCCCCGGCAACGGCGCCAAAATTTGATGCGTGTCGTAGGTGCAATCAAATTAATTAATGTTTCCACTCAATTAGAAATAATATAATGCAAGTCAAGTTCGTTCCCACGAGGAGCAAGAGATTCTAGTTGTAAAAATTGTCACAAAAAGGGGGGTGTAAAAAGCAAAAGAAAATAAACAAAGCAATTAAAATCGAAAGTTGAAAGCAATAAGAGAGACAAGACCAAGGAATCCTTCTTCGTTACGAAACAATGAATCAAGTTATGTTCTTTTCTACTTGTTATTAGTCACAAATTATCACCAACCGTAGGTAAAGCAGCTAGATCAGTGCTAAACCCCTAAATCCCTTATATCAGCGACACTAAGTTCTCGACTACCGGATTCTATTTACCAAACCACCTAGTAGTAGATCACTCTAGATGTAATTTAAATAAACGCATTAAGATTCATGAACTTATTAGGTCAATATTAGTAGTTGGACTCTTAGATCAAGGTCTACTTGCTAACGTTGTTTTCACACACAACTGCTCCACGGAATCCCTCCGCAAGGTCTCGTGTTTGCTACTTATGTAAAGAGTCAAGAAACGATTACTTATCCCCTAACTTTCACTAGCTTTAGATCAAATTAACAAATCAATTTAGCGTGCACTTTAAACAATCTATCAATCAATCATGAATGTCTTTAAGATCATTCCTATTAGTAAAAACAAACGATAATCATGTGAAAAACTTCAAGATAGAATTGAAAACAAAAACTTAAATCATATGTTAAGAACTAGGAATTCATCCTCAATCAATAATAAAATTAGCTACTCATGTTTTTGAAATTCACACAAATAATAATAATTAAAAGAAGAATTTTCAAGTTCACACAAATAGTTAAGAAGAAGAATTTTCAAAAGCTATCAAAAACACAAGTGTTGTGTGTGTAGAGAGGTGTGTAAAAGATGTAGAAAACTTCTCTATATATAGGCTTCAATATTCTCCAACTCTTCCAAGGATTAGAATCCTTTTCCTTTAGCAATTCAACTTCCAAATTCAAGTCTTTCTCAACTCTTCATCTTCTCTTTCCAAATTTGAGTCAAATTCTCCATCCAATTCCTAGTCCAAGTCTTCACACCCATGAGAGAAGTTGATAGACACATTTTTGTGTCTGAATTGTCCTCATTGTCTCTATTGTTGGAACTTGATTTTTGTACTAATATTGTGTCTTTATGTATTTTTAGGTATTTTTGGAAATAAATATTTTTGGAAAATTCGGCTCGAAAAGTTGCTCGGAACACCCCCGGAGGACATTTGATATTCGGACTCCCACTTTGGATAAGGGGTAACCCAATTACTAAGGGGCACCCAATTGATATTCGCACCCCCAGCTGTTGGATAAGGGGTGACCTTCTTCATCGTTTGAAAATTCAGTTTTGGCGGGAAAACTTGTTTTCTCGCCTCGCAATTTTGGTTCGAGAATTGAAGACGTTTTGGAGAGACTCAATGGTGAGATCGTTGGGATACCCTGTTAGAGCATAACAGGGTTGGTATGGGTCGATTAGTGACTTAAAATTGGCTAGATAACTCGTGTTGGAAGAAAACAGGGAGCTGTGCATGGGAAGATATTCTCGGATGTTTTCACTCCTTCCCGTGTTTGCAATGCTTCTATAAGGGTCAGCGTGTGGCTGGAGTGTATCAGCAATGTGTTTGCAGCGTTTTTGGAGGTCAGAACTACAACGATGACGTATGAGAAACAAGAATGGAAAGATTTTTATTCCGAGAATAATATTTTTGCTGCCGAGTAATGGAAGATTTCTGGGATTAATGAGGAGTTATTCTTGCTCCAAAAAGGTTATAAATAGGTGCTGGGATACCATAGAAGGTTTATGGAGAGTTTGGGGCAAGTTTGGACCATCACAGAGAAGAAAAAATCAAGTTGCGAGAGAGCTTCGCTGCTGCGAATCAAGAACACGAAGAACAGACGGCGAAACCGTCATTCTTCAACAATGTAAACGACTCGCGTTTGTGGGTCGTAGTGGGAGAAGCGAGACTTAAATGAATAGTAACAATGACGAAAGGTGTTATCGCTCTACAGAACAATTAGGTTTGTAACACTTATATCTCATTACAAACCCGGTTTTTATTTGATATCTCTCCTTTTCATCATTTGTAAGCACCTTTGAGCAATAAAATCATATTTTGAGCGTGTTTCCAACATGATGAGCTAAACCCCATCTCTCGGGACGACTGATGAGCTGAATTTCATCATGTGGTAAATTAAATTAATTCCTTAATTACTTTTTGCACCGATTATTAATGATTTATGATTTCTATTAATTATTTGTTATTTTGTCTCGATGTCGCATGCTTAGTTTAAATTACTTTTGATGCGTCATGCTTACGATTCTGAGATAATGTTTTATGAAATCTACTTTGGCAAAGAATAGAGTTAGTGTTTCTTTTATTTTGAGCTATAATTGCCTAGGATTAATTTCTGACCACTTGAATATGAAAGTCGGTAAATCCGAGTCCCAGATAAACTCTTCATCCCGTGACACATTTTGTATATATTTTCTTTTATTAATTCTTAAATTCAATCTCTTCAAGTCCGAGTGAACGACAACCCTTATTACTACAACATCATTGAAAATAACCATCAATTTTTGGCGCCGCCGACGCGGACTTGTGTATAGATTTGTTTTTTAGGTTTTGTTATTAATTTTTTTTTATTATTATTTTTGTTCTTTTTTACGCGTTTTGGTATTTCGTTTTCTTTCGGTTTGGAGTGGAGCGAAAGAAAAAAGAAAGTCTTTGAAAAGAAAAGCAAAGCCAAAATAGGAAAGAAAAGAGAGATCCGAACGGAGTGAAGAAGAAAATTTTGTATATAGTGTAATTAATTATTTTTTTTTTAGAAACTGTAATTAGGTAATTATTTTTGTAATTTGTATTTTTATTTTTGGACTTTTTAATTTTTGGACTATCGGACATTATTGATTTTAAACCCTAAGGAAGGGTAATTTAAATATAAATCGCACGGGGAAGGACGGTGATTGCGATATCACCTCGGCCCCTCGGGTTCGTACACGACATAGGAGTCGTGGGCCCGAGTCGACTTCAACGGTTCATCCCCGTCCGGAACGGAGGTAAGAATTCTAAACACCCGCGAATCCCTTGTCAGCGGGTTTTCTTGGATGATTTCGTGTGAATATATGTCGAGAACCGAATCCGCCGCTTTAATTTCCTAGTAAAGGGCAAGGACTGGCCATACAAGATAAGAGTTCGGATTTCATCACCGTTCTATTCTTGCCCGCCTTAGGAAAACGAAACCAAACACGAACCTAAGCCTAAAATTTTGACTAGAACGAGACCTATAGGGTAACGAGCTTAATAGGAAAGTCGTTCGTAAAATATTGGTTAGTATTTTGAGCATACTTCGAAGTTCATGATGGTTTCGTGAGTTGAATGCGTGACGCGCGCCGCCTTGTAATGTGGTGAGGCCACGGGTATCAAAGCTCCACGCAGCTTCCCTCGCCTCTATTCAACTTACTTAAACTCGGATTGATTCCGAGAGGGTTTGCTCGGATTTAACTTAATTCCCTTTCGAAGGATTAGAAGCTGGTCTAGAAAACAATCTAGGTGGAGCCATCATGCTTTTTGTTTGCTAGAAATCGGTAGGTTTGTTTGTGGTCGAGTTAGCCTTGTTTGTGTTTGTGTAGAATCCCTTGCGGTTAGGATGTCGAATCGGTATTATAATAGCCATCACAATGAATATGAATATCCAACTCAACAATATGGACATAGTGTGAATAGTGGTTGGGAGCATCCACCTTTTCAAGGTTATGGTTCATACCATGGTGAGCCCAATTACTATTCGCATACTCACCGATCATATGAGCAAAACAATCCCTCTATTTCTCTGGAAGAGGCTTTCAAGAGTCATTCCTTATTTGTGAAGGAAACCTTTAATATTACGGACGAGTCCCAGTAGCTGTCAACTAGGATATCTTTAGAAGAGACTCTTAAGCAATTTAATGAAAGTACAAATAGGATTGTCGAAAAACTTGCTCGAAATAATCTCAATTTCCAATACAGTGTTTCCAATAATACCCATGAAAAGGAGGATATTTATTCGCATAATCAAGATGACGAGGTTAGAATTGGTAACACTACTTGTTTAGATGAGGTTCGATCATTTTCATGTTTTTATAATAATGATTATGATGAGGATAGTGTTGATGAAGAATTCGAAATAAATAGGCATAGTGATCAGGAATTTGTTATTCCGATTGAACTTTATAATGATAGTACTATTTCTGGTTCAAATCCCAATAATTTTAATAATTATTCACCTATTCGAAAGGACGAGGATTTGACTAGAGATGCCACCGTTTTAGACGATGTAGTTCATGATCCTTTAGCCTGCAATATGTTGGATAATCCATTATTTGATGTGCCTATAAGTGAATTAGAGGAAGTAATTATGATTAACACCTTAGTTAACGGGCCTTTACTAGAAACTTTCACGATAATCCTTTATATGATTGTGATGATGGTTTAGAGGAAAGAGTTTACCACGAGAATACTGTTTTAGAGTCTAGTGATTTAGAAACACTAGTCTTAGAAGACGATAAACTCGTAGAGATGAGTAAGGATGCATTACCCGATAATAACTTAGAATCAATTGACCATTTTCAGATTCGATGTTCTAGAAATTAGGGAAATTGTGACTAGTCTATCTAGAGACACCGAAAACTCTAAGTTTGGGGGTGATTATCACCCTCCTAGTGCCTTACCTTTAACTCTCGGAAAGTCCCCTCACTTAGGACTTTGGACATCCGTGCCTCAACCATTTTACAAGATTGTCTTCATACACTTTTTCTGAACCTAGTTATGTCCATAAAGAAGTTCGATTTGTTAGAAACCCATCCTCTGGTTGATGTGGTTAACCCGAGGCTATGATACCACGATTGACTTTGTTTTCCCACCAAAAACCTTCCTTCCAATTGTGGAGTACGTGTAAGTTTCGGATGTGTCAATTATTAAGTTTTGAGACTAAACCTAATTACTTTAGGATATTAGGGTCGACACATTTGCTTAAGGAAGACCACCAATCTTATTGTGGTGGTGTGTAAGTCAAAACTGATTGACTTAGAGGATCCTCAATTATTCAAAGTTATTATTATGTGCTTCTAAGTTTTTATTTGAGTTTTCCAGACTCTAGAACACGAACATTCGGATCTAACTCATGAGGAAACGCAACCCATGAAAATTTGTTATCTAGACCCTTTTATAAAGCTTTCTAACCCGAACCACAGCTAGATGTAGTGGTCTTAAAAATAGATAAGGGTATGTTGGATATCTTCTGGTCTATTGCAGTCTCCTCTTCTTGTGGTTAGCACTTTTTGATCTAGATGACCCGCAGATTATTCCTAAGTTCTTGCTATATGATTCTTCGAGGTGACTAATCCTTTCCAATGTCTAGTCAAGACTTTAAACTTAGCACTTCTTGGGAGGTAACCCATGCTCTTGCAACACGGTAATATCTTTCCTTACTCTTCAAGTGGTGACAGTTTCTCATTGTTCATGCTTTTAATTTCATCTTTAGAACATTGAGGACAATGTTAGATTTAAGTTGGGGGTATGGGAGAAACTTTTTAGTTGCGATAATTAAACTCCAGAGTCTAGAAATTTATGCTTATTAAGGTCGGCACTAACCAATCTAAGTGGATGGAAGCATTTTGGTTGTAGGAGTTGAGGAACCAATCTGATTAGATGGCAACATCTAAAGAGTCTATTCATAAAAGCACGAGCTCGGGTGTTAGAAATAACATGATAGTTTCACCATATCTCGTTGAGTCCTTTTCACTTCTATTTTTATTTTGTTTTGTTCTTGAAACTATGTTTCTCTAAGTGATTAGGTGGGGCCCACGAATCAAGTTGTTACCAATGCTAGGGTGAATTAGTGTGATTGAGATACTCAAAAAAAATAATAAAAAAAAAAAAAAAATTAAAAAAATTAAAAAAAAAAAAAAAAAAAAAAAAAAAAAAAAAAAAAATAAAAAAAAAAAAAAAAAAAAAAAAAAAAAAGAAAAAGAAAAGAAATTGAGACCAGACCATCTGACCAACCTAATAAATTCAATAAAGTCGACCACCGGAACCCTTGTATATGCCGGTTGTGTTGACCTAGAGTTAGGATTATTGACCATTGGTTCCCTTGTATATGCCGGTGTGTTGATATTAGTCGGACTAGTATCTCAATCCATTAGGATAGGTTCATTTGGCGGAGGCCTTGACAGAATATGGGAAACACCATTCACTTAGTAAACATCAAAACCATCTATGTTTTTCTCTATATCCATCTTCTTGATCTCTCCATGTGATTAGTTTTGACTCCGGGTATTGATGTCCATAGTGCGACTATCTGAGTAGAGCTCTGTCACTTTATATGAATTTTAGTATGCTTGAGTGCAAACTCGTGTACAAACAATTGGAATTTCGCATCGGGGTACTTCCTCCCCGTAGTCAATAAGTATGCCAACCAAGGAGATTCTTTAGTGCCTTCCAAGGTTTTGTGTAGGTAGCTAGGGTGCAGGTAAAGGTTTTGTGGGTACACCTGCGGTAAACCCTCAGGAGACAACACTCCGCCACTAGGGCCACCTAGGGGTTCAAATGATTTATTTTCTAGAATAAATTTGCTCGAGGACTAGCAAATAATAAGTTTGGGGTATTTGATAGACACATTTTTGTGTCTCGAATTGTCCTCATTGTCTCTATTGTTGGAACTTGATTTTTGTACTAATATTGTGTCTTTATGTATTTTTAGGTATTTTTGGAAATAAATATTTTTGGAAAATTCGGCTCGAAAAGTTGCTCGGAACACCCCGGAGGACATTTGATATTCGGACTCCCACTTTGGATAAGGGGTAACCCAATTACTAAGGGGCACCCAATTGATATTCGCACCCCCAGCTGTTGGATAAGGGGTGACCTTCTTCATCGTTTGAAAATTCAGTTTTGGCGGGAAAACTTGTTTTCTCGCCTGCAGAATTTTGGTTCGAGAATTGAAGACGTTTTGGAGAGACTCAATGGTGAGATCGCTTGGGATACCCCCGTTAGAGCATAACAGGGGTTGGTATGGGTCGATTAGTGACTTAAAATTGGCTAGATAACTCATGTTGGAAGAAAACAGGGAGCTGTGCATGGGAAGATATTCTCGGATGTTTTCACTCCTTCCCGTGTTTGCAATGCTTCTATAAGGGTCAGCGTGTGGCTGGAGTGTATCAGCAATGTGTTTGCAGCGTTTTTTGAGGCTGTGAACTACAACGAGACGTATGAGAAACAAGAATGGAAAGATTTTTATTCCGAGAATAATATTTTTGCTGCCGAGTAATGGAAGATTTCTGGGATTAATGAGGAGTTATTCTTGCTCCAAAAAGGTTATAAATAGGTGCTGGGATGCCATAGAAGGTTTATGGAGAGTTTGGGGCAAGTTTGGACCATCACAGAGAAAGAAAAAATCAAGTTGCGGAGAAGCCTGCTGCTGCAGAATCGAAGAACACGAAGAACGGATGGCGAAAACCGTCATTCTTCAACGGTGTAAACGACTCGCGTTTGTGGGTCGTAGTGGGAGAAAACGTAGACTTAAATGAATAGTAACAATGACGAAAGGTGTTATCGCTCTGCTGTAACAATTAGGTTTGTAACACTTATATCTGTTACAAACCCGGTTTTTATTTGATATCTCTCCTTTTCATCATTTGTAAGCACCTTTGAGCAATAAAATCATATTTTGAGCGTGTTTCCAACATGATGAGCTAAACCCCATCTCTGGGACGACGGACGGAGCTGAATTTCATCATGTGGTAAATTAAATTAATTCCTTAATTACTTTTTGCACCGATTATTAATGATTTATGATTTCTATTAATTATTTGTTATTTTGTCTGATGTCGCATGCTTAGTTTAAATTACTTTTGATGCGTCATGCTTACGATTTACAGATAATGTTTTATGAAATCTAATTTGGCAAAGAATAGAGTTAGTGTTTCTTTTATTTTGAGCTATAATTGCCTAGGATTAATTTATGAACCACTTGAATATGAAAGTCGGTAAAATCCGGAGTCCCAGTAAACTCTTCATCCCGTGACACATTTTGTATATATTTTCTTTTATTAATTCTTAAATTCAATCTCTTCAAGTCCGAGTGAACGACAACCCTTATTACTACAACATCATTGAAAATAACCATCAGAAGTCCATAGAAAATTCTGGAATTTTTGCTCGCCGGAAAATCGGGATTGTGGCGGAATCCAGCGAGAATAGTCGCCGCCCAAGCCACTGAAAAATTCTCCGCGATGGAATATTCGACGGAATATTCGTCGATCCACATTAGGACTAACGGTCAAAGTGGTCAACCGTCGGTCAAAGCGTTAGTCGCGAGGTCAAGGCAGAGAAAGTGAATCAGTTTGGTCCGACTCGAGTGAGTTGGCTTACTCAACCGACTCACTCAGAGTTATTTATCGAGTCAGGTCGACTCATCATAGGGAGATTCGGACGAGTTTCCTCTGTTTCATAGCATTTAAGTAGTTCTTCGGGCCATTCTTCACTCCCCATAACAATCCTAGCATACATCTAATACAATTCCAACACATTCTTCTGCGGTAGCAAGCATCTTCTCAAAGACCATTAAACCAAGTCACCACCATCATTTCCACAACCCGCAAGCTCCACACTTCCAATGCCGATGGCGCGACTTCAACTCCACCTCACTTTGCCATCCCATAACACCATCAAAGCCGTAACCCAAGATATCCACACTCGGTCCCAATTCCAGCCATCCTTTGCACGCACGCATAACACCGATTGCTTCCACGGCATCGGGTATTCTCCCGATTCAAGCCATCGATCTGCAACTTCAATCTAGGCCAGCACCAGCTCAACCTCATAATCACTCTGTAGAACTTGATTTTAACTCCATCCACAGCTAACTACCAACACTCACTGCTCCTGCAACTTCATAGCCATCAGAACTTCTTCTCCATCTTCATAGCAGCAATGTCTCAACCAACTCAATGTAAAAGACCCACTCTGTAATTCATGTTCCACCAACAACACCACCACCACAGCAAGCCAATGTTTTTTTCTTCAAACAGCACCAAACCCATTGTTCTTCTGAATTCAACATCAGCAAACCCTCAATCTCGGCTAAACTCAGAACCCATTCAATTTGTGGGATTGAGCATCAATTTTACTTCCTCCGATTCAAATCAAAACTCCTTCGGCTGTTTGCAACTCAACCTCAATCCCATGAAAATCAACAGCATCAGTTTCAGATCGAAACCCTCATTCAGCAGCTCACTCTTGATCTCCAGCTCTCGGACCAACAGCAGCGGTTTCAGATCGAAACCCATCATCCCCTGCAATTGAATCTCGAATTAACCACCATCTTCATTCGCAACAGCAACAATGAACACTCCTTCCAATTAATCTCAATTTCTCTGTATATTTTCTCTGGATTTCACGGCTAGCATCGATCTCTTCTTAATTACACCAAAATCTTAAATCAACCACAACCATCATCGTTCTAACTCAATCCCATCTTACCGAGCTTCATCATCTTCAAATTCTACTCGATTTCATCTCGGGTTTTAACAACAGAAGCCATCGATCCCCTCTCGATTAACAGCAAAACCTAATTCGAATCAGCAGCCATGACTATCCTCACTCTGTGTATCGATTTCACCTTCTCTTCTCTCCTTGCCCTGAGTTCGATCTCAAATAATACTCAGCCTCTTTTTTTTTTCTCTTCTCAGATGCATAACAATGATTGAAATGAAATGATTGAGAATATCGAGCTAGGGTTATAGAAATAGGTTATTCAGTGTCTGGTCCCTTTGATAAGGGCTAACCTGATGGCAGCCCCTTAACCTCAACTGGGCTGCGTCTAGTAATCCTCCCAAAAGAGTTTCCCCTTATCCTCAACTGGGCTCCATATATCGATCGCCTGTAAAATGACCTTTTTGCCCTTTTGGCTCAAATTGGGTGATTTCTTCCTCTTTTCCTCCGTGTGACTCCAAAGTAGCTACAAAACTCAAAACAAGCGTAAAATACATAATTTACAAGAAAAATAGCAAAGAAAGTATAAACAATAGATAATAAATAGGATGTATTCTACACCCTATCAACACACCTACGTATTACTTGGTCACTACAATGCTTCCATAAGTATGGATCATCCCATATGTATTGATTTCCTAACTTCTTAAGTTTGTCCCTCTCAGCACGAGACAAGTTCTTTGGGATTTGTTTAGACACTAAGTAATTAACAATATCAGCGTACCATGGTTCTCCAAAGGCATTTGAGAATAGTTGCTCATCCAGGAAACTTTCACGCAATGGGATAGTCTCCTTGTCCACAGCAAGTCGGCTCAAGTGATCCGCAACGGTGTTCTCAATCCCTTTCTTGTCTTTGATTTCAATATCAAACTCTTGCAAGAGTAAAATCCATCGTATGAGCCTCGGTTTCGCCTCTTTCTTTGTAAGCAAGTATCTAAGTCTTTGCATGATCGAAAAAGACAACAACTTTTGTACCAATTAGATAAGAGCGAAACTTTTCTAAAGCAAAAACAATGGCTAATAACTCTTTTTCAGTGGTTGTGTAGTTTTGTTGGGCCTCATTTAACGTTCTAGAAGCATAATAAATGGCATGAGGTATCTTCCCCACACGCTGCCCAAGCACCGCACCAACCGCATAATCACTAGCATCACACATGAGCTCGAAAGGCTTGCTCCAATCCGGTGGTTTAATGATAGGGGCCGAAATCAAAAGTTCTTTCAAACGATTGAATGCTTTGCCACACACTTCTCATCAAAGTTAAAAACCACATCTTTTTGCAATAAGTTACAAAGTGGTGATGCTATCTTGGAAAAGTCCTTGATGAATCTACGGTAAAAACTCGCATGACCAAGAAAAGAGCGTATCTCCCTCACCGTAGTGGGAGGGGTTAGAGCACGAATAAGGTCTATCTTAGATTTATCGACTTCCAAGCCTTTAGAAGATATTATATGGCCTAAAACTATGCCATGAGTTACCACGAAATGGCACTTCTCCCAATTTAGCACAAGATTTGTTTCAACACATCGTTCAAGGATTAGAGACAAATTGTTCAAGCAAAGGTCAAATGAATCACCAAAGACACTAAAGTCATCCATGAACACTTCGATTATGTTTTCAACATATTAGAAAAGATACTTACCATACACCTTTGAAAGGTAGCCGGAGCATTGCATAAGCCAAAAGGCATCCTTCTATAAGCAAAAGTACCGAAAGGACAAGGAAAGTGGTTTTCTCTTGGTCCTCCGGTGCTATCTGTCTGATTATAACCCGAATAGCCATCAAAGAAAGCAATAGTAAGAGTGTCCAGCTAAACGTTCAAGCATTTGATCAATAAAAGGTAAAGGAAAGTGATCTTTTCTAGTAGTGGCATTCAATTTTCTGTAATCAATACAAACCCTCCAACCGGTTTGCACACGAGTTGGGACAAGTTCGTTCTTATCATTCTCCACCACCGTCACACCTCATTTCTTTGGTACCACTTGTACCGGGCTTACCCACTTGCTATCGGATATGGGGTAGATAACACCCACGTCCAAAAGCTTGAGTATCTCCTTTTTCACCACTTCCATCATGGGAGTATTCAAACGGCATTGCGCTTCCCTTGTAGGCTTTGTATCATCCTCCACACGAATCTTATGCATACAAACGGCAGGGCTTATACCCTTGATATCGGCGATTGTCCATCCTATGGCCGTCTTGTACTTCCTTAGCACCCTTAGAAGTTTTTGCTCCTGTAATTCATTAAGCTCGTTAGAAATAATCACGGGTAAGTCTTCATTGTCACCCAAGTACAAGTACTTTAAGTGACTTGGAAGAGGTTTCAATTCTAAACTTGGAGATTTAACAATAGATGGCACAAGATTTTCATTATTGCAAGGTAAAGAAGCATATGAAATATTCTTAAGTGCTGATTTTTCCGGTAATGAGTCAAGAGAACCAATGGTTTCTTTAATCTCATCACCATACTCATAACCATCGTCAATAGGTGTAGTGAGCACGGTTTCCAAAGTATCACCACCATTCAACTCAAACATTTGTTGCGCTAATGTGTCCATCACATCAATGGAGAAACAAGAGTGGACATCACTAGGATATCTCATCGTCTCGAAAATGTTGAAACGTATTATTTCTCCATCGAACTCCATAGTTAGCGTTCCCTTGTCAACAACAATAATGGTTTTCGCATTTTCATGAAGGGACGCCAAGTAGCAATGGAAGAGACGAGTCCGGTGAACCTTCATCCATCTCTAACACGCAAAAGTCAATGGAAATACAAGTTGATTAACCCTGCACAAGAACATCCTCAACAATACCCATTGGGTAGACATTAGAACGATCGGCTAATTGCAACACAATTCCAGATTTTTTAAGAGGACCAAGATCGAGTGAATTGTACATGAGACGCAGGCATAACATTAACGGATGCACCTAAGTCCAACATAGCTTTGTTAAATTTGGTGTTACCAATTGTGACGGAATGTCGGCTACTAGGATCCTTGCACTTAAGTGGGAGTTTATGTTGTAAGATTGCCGAAGCATTCTCCCCACACTAAGCACTTCATTACCTTTGAGCCTTTGCTTATTGGTACACAAGTCCTTCAACACCTTTGCATACTTTGGAACTTGCTTGATTGCATCTATGAGTGGTATGTTCACATGGATCTTCTTGAGAATGTCTAAAATCTCCTTTTCTAGTTCCGCCTTCTTGGAATTTGCAAATCTGCGAGGGAAAGGTAGAGGAGGAACATAAGTAGAAACCGGAGTTTTAGAGTTAGAAATAGGTACCTCAGAAGTTTGGGGAGGATCCTCGATTTTCTCCTCCAAAACAGGTTCCTTTGGTGTTTCCACCGTGCCCGAATCAGCAACTTTGGGTTGCACAAGTTGTGTACCACTTCTCAACGTGATTGCATTGACACCCTCTTTTGGGTTGATAGGTTGAGAAGGGAGTTTCCCACCATTTTGTGCCTTCAATTGATTCAACTCAATAGCCATAGAACCAACTTGAGTTTGCAACTCCTTAACCGAACTCTCCGTTCTTTGCATAAAAGATTTCAAAGAACTCCTCCATATTGGACCCCATATTTTGAGGTTGTTGTTGTTGTTGAAATTGTTGTCTCGGCTGGAATTGTTGTTGTTGAGGTTCAAATCCACTCGAATTGTTGAAACTAGGTTATTGAATTGCTCCTTGCTTATTGGCATAGCTAAAATTAGGGTGATCTCTCCATCCCGGATTGTAAATGTTGGAGTAGGGATCATACCGTCTTTGTTGATTTGGAAAGATCGCATTAGCTTGCTCGTCCTCATAAGCTTGAGTGGAACTTGGTATCACTGCGGCTGCAACTTGTTGAAGCATTGCGTTCATGTTACCCATTTGTTGACGAAGTTCCTCAACCTCGCTCACCTCATTCACCCTTCTTAGAATCACATCCGAACCACGACTCAAGAATTGTTGTGAGTTCATTGCCATGTTTTCAATCAACTCTCTAGCTTGTGCCACCGTCTTGTTCACTAGTGCACCACCACCCGCAGCGTCGAGAAGATTCCTATCACTTGATTGAAGTCCTTCATAAAAATATTGGATGATCATAGCGTCACTGAATTGATGGTGAGGGCAGCTTGCCACCAACCTCTTGTATCGTTCCCAACATTCATATAAGGATTCTCCCACATTTTGCTTCATCCCACAAATCTCCTTGCGAATTTGAGTAGCCATTGATGCAGGAAAATATCTCTCTAAAAAGAGTTTCTTCAACCCATTCCATGTTGTGACACTTCCGGGAGGTAAATAGAACAACCAATCCTTAGCACTATCCATTAAAGAGAAACGGAAAACTTTCAACATTGCACCATCCGCTGCAACATCCGCTGGAAGCATGGCTGTGACAATGGTGTGGAAGTCCATAAGATGTTTTTTTGGATCTTCATTCACCATGCCATGGAACTTTGGTAATTCCCTAAGCAACCCCGGCTTAATCTCAAAAGTAGAGTCCGTTTGAATACACCCCTGTTGTATATCAAGCCTATGCGAAGCCAAGTCCTTGAGTGAACGATTTGCATCACCCATTGCTTCCTCTTCTTCAACTTGTGGTTCGTCTACGAATGGAACCTCTTTTTCTTCTTCTTGCAAGAAAGTCTCTCCTTCTACCTCCAACTCGTGCTCGTCCGTTGTGTCTTGACTTGGTTGGAGTATTGTGCCTCGTCGAGTAGCTATCCCGCACCTTGGATAATTCCAATCCTTAGAAGCCAGAGATTAGGTACCTGCAAACAATTCTCGCAAACAAGTGAGAAACAAGACAAGGAAATAAGAAGCAAAGATAAAAGCAAAAACAGAAATAAGAAACTAAAAACTTAATAACTAGCCGTATGCCTCCCCGGCAACGGCGTCAAAATTTGATCGCTATCGTATGCGTCAAAAATAATTTCACTTTCCTAAAGTATATGATAAGAAAGAGTTTGTTTCCACAGAGAGGCGATTGTAGTTATTTCGTATTCAATTTCTTAAAGTAACCAATTTGGGGGATTTCTGAATTTTATGTAAGCAATAAAAGTAAATAAAAAGCAAAGTAAATTGTAGAAAGTAATCAATGGAGAGATATATTGGTCAAGGAATTCATCTTCAATCTTAGACATGTGCTTGCATATACGATTAGAATTACAATTTAATCTCTTATATTATCAAAAGCCTAGAGAATCAAGAGAGCAAGATAATCTAATAATTTCCTAAGTTCATCAACACACACATTAGAGTCACGTATGTGAATTCTACCTAAAGAATAACCTAACGCCTTACGCTAATTAAGTTCAATTCCTAGGAGCATTAAGTTTCAGAAATAGGCTAATCAATGCAATTGTCATGCATTGCGCATAACAATTCGGACAATGGTCAAACTCTACATATGATTACGAGAGTGTATCACTACAAACCGTAAACATATCATGCTACTCGTATTCAGGGTTATCGCTCGATGAAAAACCCTAAAATAGCTATGGACTAAGATGCAAGTTCAATTAATTGGCCACTTAACTAATCAAACATCATAATCCTATCACAATACTTCAATCATGTGATCATAAAAACAGTAGAGAATTGAACGATAATCAAGAGAGAAAACTAATACATAAAGCAAACACAAGTTTTAGAAATAGGACTACATCCTTCACCAATAATATAGAGTTTAGCTACTTATAGCTATGGAGTTCATCACCAAAAATATAAGTTGAATAAAGAAGAAGATGAACAAAAGAAAACCCTAGTTGCGTAAACAAAAACCGCTCTCCAAAGTTCCAAGAATAAGATATATCCCAAAAGTTGTAGAATTCTTCTTTTTATAGCCTTTCCTCTCTTCCAAAATTAGGTCAAATCTTCAAAGTCCATTAGATAAAAATCCACCAAGCCCATAAGAGAGAGAAACCCGTGTAGAAAATATGTCCAAAAAGTCATCGCCAGAAAACTGGTATTGTGGCCGGAAATCGGCCGGAGAAGTGGCTGGAATTCGGCTCCGGAGACCGGCAAAGCCCGCCCGGTCACCGGTTCAGCGATTCAACTCGGTCGGGTCATCGGGTCAGGTCAACGAGTCAGCTCGGGTCAACTAAATCGGTGGACCCGAGTCACATGAATCGAAGCTGAGTGAGTTGAGTCAAGGTCTAACTCACTGACCGGTTTTGGCCAAAGCCGGTTTACGGCCATCTTGCTGGCCAACCCTCGATGCACCATCATTGTCTTCATTACTTCACCGCCCGTCCATCATGGCCCTGGCTGCCAATTGCATCACTATTTCAATTCCTTCTCCCTGCAACAACATTTCTCAAACAACCACTTCATTACCACCAAGCCATGACATTAACACCATCTGCATCTCCTCACCCCAGTTGCATTGCAGCCATCTCAACTCACTGCATAAAACACCAGTGCCTTGCTCTGTTCAACATCATTCCATCATTGAACTCGAACCATTCCGCTGTAGCCTTCAAAATCCACCATTCTTCTCTTCTTCCCGTCTGCAACTCGAAACAAAGAAGCATCACCGCATTCCTACCTCCGCAACACAAATACATCTCACCCAATAACACAATCACCACCATTCTCCTGACTGATTACCCGAGCTCACAACCACCAGCTTTATGGCCATTACATATTCCCCCGTTATCCACACCAAAGACCTCGCAATGCCATTTCTCCATAACATCACCGCACCTTCTTGTTTAGCTCAAAGTCCTGTACTGCGACTTTACGAATCCGACTTGCACTTCATCCTCCAATGCCGTGAGCCGTAGCTTCATACACAAGCACAACCAGACCACCTACACCTGCAATGCCTCAGCCTACAATTCCATCTACCATTTCAACAAGTCTTCGTCAAGAGCCAGTGCAGCACCAGAACAGCTTCAGTTCCAACTCCTTCGCAGCTTCACATTCCCTGGAAGCTTAGCAACTCCAACCTCAGGTTCAGCTCAAGTTCAACCACCAGCTCATCTTGAGCTCAACAATGCGACATAACTCCCATTATCTCCCCCGATACTTCAACTATCACCATTCAACACAACCCATGAAAACTTCACAAAGAACATCGATTTTTGCCACTTTGTCTTGACCATGTTAATCACCAACACCACTAGATCTGTGAATCTCTTCTCTCATCTTGATTCAAACAACACACAGCACATTCCCTGCGTTAATGCCCCCAGTTCCATTCCTTGTTTGAAAGTGCACCATTCCAACAGCAAAACCTCCACACTGTCATGACCAACTCCAACTCCCATTAACATCACAACATCTTCTCAAGCTCTCAGATTCAAATCTGAGCTCATAACTTCATTCCTTGCTGCACTTTTGATTCCATCTCTCGTATCACCAGCTTTCATAAATTTCACCAAGACCAGCTCCAAATCGACTCCACTACGGATCTATCTCGAGCTCCCGATTCATCCAATTCGACCATCATAACCCATTACTCAATCGACTCAGATCCCCTTTTATTCATATGATTTACGCCCAATAATTTCCACCAAATTCTCACATTTCAACCACGCGGACTCTAAAACTTTTCCCTTGTATGAACTTGTCCCGACCCTCCGTGAAAACTCCTTGTTTCGAATCGAAGCTTAGGTCTTCATCTCAAGATCCAAAGCACTGAGCAACAAAGATCATACCACCATCTTCGACTTCATCCATCAATCAAAACAAACCCTGTCACATTTCTTCCTATTGCACTCAAAAAGAACACCCAGCAGATCCAATCTCCTCTCGATTTAATTTCTTCAAACTCGGATACCCAAACCCATTTCGTCACCAACAAAATCACTTAGAGTGAAAGTTCTACTAATTTGCCGAAGAACCCTTGAATTGTTCGGTCCTCAAAATTCGGTGAACATCCTTCCATCACGAAGCTATCTCTCCTCGTATCTCTCGATCTCTCGATACTTTACTCTCTCCGAATTCCAGACGGACAAGATTGAGAGATGATTCTCAACCCGAGGCCATGTAGGAACCAAAATTACTATCGGCACCCGGTCGACCGGATAAGGGCTATGCCACTCTCATTTGACTTTATCGGTTTCGTGGAACCGACATGTCTATTCGATCTCTTGCTCAACTATCGGTGAACCGACAGTTCATTCTTCGCCTCCTTCTCACGCACTTCGCCCGCTCAATTATAGCTCGAATGTGAATGGACTTTGTGCTCATTTTCGTTCCAAATGGCTAATTTCTTCTCCTTTTGTTCTCGGTGACTCCATGGCACCTATAAAACTCAAAAGCAAACATAAGATACATAATTCACACGAAAAATAGCAAAGAAAGCATAAACTCTTGATAGAAAACACGGTGTATTCTACACCTATCACTTGCTCAACAGAGTGTCTTTCAATTTCAATTTCATATTCAATTTCTTTTTGCTTCCTCTGTGTTTCTCTCCCATGCAATATTCTTCTTCCTTCTTCCTGATTTTCTTCATCACCTGGACTATTCCGCCCCGACGCTATATTTCCCGATTTCCATCATTTCGCCCATTTTGAAGTGTCTCGGGATGTGAGATATAACGATCTTCCATTATTTCTCTTCTTTCGCAACGTTCTTCGCCTGGATTTTGCACTTCCTCTCGATTTTCTTCATTAGCATTTTCTATATGTAAAGTTCTCATTCTTTCCTCTCTAATTGATCTTGAGCTTGACCTTGTAGTGCTTCTCGACCTTCTATTTTGTAATCTCATATTTTCCATCCTCAACTCATGATTTTGTCTTGTCAAATTTTCCATTCCTCTGCTTCTAATCGCCTTTCTTCATGTATTGTTTGTCTCAATGTCTCTAATGCTGCGACCTCTTCATTTCCATGAATTATTTCTCCAATCACTTCTCGGTCTCTCTCCTCTTGTCCATTATTTATCAATTGTTGTTATTCTACCCTTTCATCCACAAAATCTGATCTCCAAGTATGCACGCGTACTCTATCATAATCCACAGTTCTATTCGGTACTAGTTGAATTGGTGATTGAATTTAATTTTCTTCATTATTTCTTGTGTTCATTCTTGAGGATTCTCCCATTTCATTTCTCCCTTCTCCAGCAAGTCTCCTACTCCTTCTAACAGTTGTTGGTTGTTCGGATGCATGTCTTCTTCTAGACATTTCTCAATTTCAGTAAATTGTTGAAAATTATATGAAATTCCTTCCCTATTACTCCAAATTATTTCAAATCACGATGTCAATCTTTACTCTCTCCATGTTTCTAGCGCCAATATGTAGTTGCAGGAAATCCTACAGTACACCCCTCACAAGAATCCACACAATCAAGCCATTTTAAGATGTAAAATTATTATTTTTATTCATTTACTTCTTGAATGTTTACAAGATAAAATGGGAAAGAGCTAAAGAAATTACAATCACTATAAACTTTCTCTCTCTTAATGACTTGCCGAACACTCGAAAAAGATCTCTCTTCCAATAGGCCTGTTCGGCTCTTTATATAGGGTATTACATAATGGATGACAGCTAAGCTGTCCTTTATTTTCGGGAATGACTTGCGAAGTGTCGCAAGTGTACAAATGCATAATCTCGCGACACTCCTAGTTCTCGCTAGATCTTCACACCCTTCTCGTGTTCTGGCTATCGTCATCCATTGCGTCACTTATTTTACTCGTCTGCGATGCTTTCGCTATGTAACATTTATGGATTTCGCAGAGGTGTTGGTGTTGCGATATTCTGATCCTACAATAGGTGAATAATAATCTAGGCTGCTCTTCGGGAGTCATAAGACCGGATTTCAAAGTTTTCTAGACTTTGTCTATTGCAATCGATTTCCTACCTCACCTTGATCTTTGATCAGGACAGAAATCACATATAAGCTTATCTGTGGGAGGGATATTGGTTTAAAGTCTTCAATTGAGTTGAAGCAACTCCTAGGCTATAAAGGACGTCAGCTAAGGGAATCAATTGCACGGAGTCCTACTGGGATTCAAGAGGCGTAAGGAGCGCGACTGTAACTGAATTGCGTTGACGGTTTAATTCGGTCTCAACTACATTCCAATCCGAAGTTCTGATAGTAGGCTAGTGTCTCTAGCGGCTTAATACAGTTTGGTGTTCAAGTCTGGACTAGGTCCCAGGGTTTTTCGGCCTTTGCGGTTTCCTTGTTAACAAAATTTTTGGTGTCTGTATTATTTCTTTCTCTGCATTATATTATTTATCTTTATAATTGAAATACCAAAGGTTGTACGTTAATCAATCAAAATATATATATCCATCCTTGTTTGTTGGATACAACTACTTGATTGATTCTTGGATATTGATCTTTAGAATCGTCCAAGTACTCTCACACATAATCAGGTTCACGGACTTGCTTCTGTAAACATTCTGATTGTGAGAGAAAGAGATATAAGCTCTTCATATATATTCCTGATTGAGATTCATTAAGTTGAACTCTCATAATTGTATTTGAGTTTAGTCTATATATGTTTCCTAAGAAAAAGTTGGTGGTGTATTTTGGTACCCCACGTTTTCACATCTCATTTTCGATTGTAGGCATGCACGAGATGTTCGGAGGGGTGTCAACATAAATATTAGAGCATTGCTCGGTCGAACTCGCATGCGTTGCTATCTCAAGCATGTTTGTCAATGTTAGTGATCAAAACTATAAGTCTTGATTTCTAGCCTATTATAGATAAAGGTCTCAGACTAGGATAGAAAGTGTAGTTGAGCTCAAGACTCCATGGCAATCATCATACAAAACGAATGACTACTCAAGGAACTGGTGGAACTTTATCGACTAAAAGGTATGTGGAGACTTGAACTTATCTGTCACTCAAAAGTCTATTTACTCTATCTCGTATTCTTGAGGCAAAAGTCATTTTGATATATAGACTTTCATTATACACATTTGCTATTCGAGACGAGTTTAACTCGCCTATCTATTTCTCGAAATATGTGTTGGTAAGCTTTCGCTTTAGCCAAATTCATCTTTACCTAGTGACGAATGTCATGTTATGTTTCAATCACTTTGAAAATTGCTCTGACGAAAAATGGTCTGTGAATAACGGCTATATAACGTCCTCTGAGAATGTTTCAAAGATTGAAATGAGAGTTTAGATTACATAACCATTGTTAGGATATAAACATTTTTGTGGAAACACATGAATGTATAAGTCCTTATTCCTTGAACCAAAGTTTGCGAACTTTGTTGATCAAGAGAAACGGAATGTGGCGTGAGCCAAGTCCGCAAATCGCGGAAGTTCTCGACCCGAGAATTTCTGCTGCGGCCAGAACTCCTTCCGTGAGCTTAATTCCGCAAACTTGAGTAGGTTATATCTAAAATCGGTTGTTCTTGAACTCATGTTTATATAAACTAAGGAATGCTTTTGCAAACCGTGGCTATAAAGTTCATGAACCGATTCGAGTGAATCAAACCGTTTTTGCTTCGATTGTGTCTTGTGTAGTTACATAAGATCTAAGCAATTGAATAAGTCTCTAACTGGTTCATTTGAGTCATTAGAACTAGTTATGGTGAAGAAGAATATGATTGATATGAAAGTGATCATATGGCTAACCATTTGGTTAACTATTGTTGAACCAAAAAATATTAATGTTTTTTGGGAACGGTAACATAAACCCAAAATTAGACATTTCATTTGTGTGTAACAAGCTAAGGTTTCGATCCAACGGTTGAGAAATATTAGCTTGAATCTAATTTGGTTTTCATGTAATGGTGAATATTGAATGCTTTGTTACCAAGCTAATATTGATTGCAAACCCTGATTTGAAAGACTATATAGGGAGAACTCTAGCAACTGGGAAACCTAACCCCCACACCTTACGTGTGATATAAGATAGAGTCGATTCTCTTTTAACCTTGGGTTTTCTTCTCTAAACCAGGTTAACGACTTAAAGACTTCATTGGGTCTATGAAGCCAGACCGATACTACTTTTCTTGTAGTTGTGTGATCTGATCTTGTTTTTTCTATCGTACGAGTACAATTGGAATAATTGGCTTGAGATTTATATCTCCGATAGGCAAGATAGAAAAGAAATCACAAACACTTCGTCTCATCGTTTGTGATTCCGCAATACCTTTTTCATTGCGTCGATTAAGATTATTGTGAGGTGATTGATAATACTAAAAATTCGTTCTTCGGTAATATAAGTCCTAAGGTTATCAATTGGTTCCTGTTCACCTTGATTTATCAAAAGACGGAACAAAAACTCGTAGGTATATTCGTGGGAGACGGATTTATCTATTACCGTAGACTTTTCTATGTGATACATATTTGTTTATTAAAGTCTTCGACTTTGGGTCGTTGCAACTCTTAGTTGTGGGTGAGATCGGCTAAGGGAATCAAGTACGTAGCATCTGCTTTGGGATCAGAGACGTAGGAGCATAACTGTACCTTGGATCAGTGTGAGATTGGTTGGGGTTCAACTACAGTCCAGACCGAAGTTAATTTGGAGTAGGCTAGTGTCTGTAGCGGCTTAATACAGTGTGTGTTCAATTTGGACTAGGTCTAGGGGTTTTTCTGCATTTGCGGTTTCCTCGTTAACAAAATTCTGGTGTCTGTGTTATTTCTATTCCGCATTATATTTGTTAATATGATTGAAATGTCACAGGTTGTGCGTTGTTCAATCAATTAGAATATCCGACCTTTTGGTTGTTGATTTAAATTGATCGACACTTGGATATTGGTTTTTGGTACCATCCAAGTTATCTCTCTTTGATATAAAGACTGTGATTTCTATTTGCTTGAGTAAAGATCAAATCGAGAGATTGAGATATAAACTCTTTGATATACTTTTCTCTAGATTGAGTCCGATTGTCAGTTGATTATCTAGAAAGTATATTGGAGTTTGTCCATACAGATTGCTAAGCGAAATATTGGGTGTGGTTGTTGTACCCTCGCTTTTTCAATTGGTATCAGAGCAGGCAAACACGTTTAAGACCTTATAAGTATGTGTTTGTGGAAATCTGAGTCTGAGGTCAGAATCTCTTCTACTCATACCAAGATGTCTTCAAAAGATTTTAACTATGCCAAATTTCTTGTGTCAACATATCTCTTTTCGATGAGACATTGGGCACTATGGAAAAAGCTAAAATGGAGCTCACCCAGACTCTCAAAAAACTCTACTGAGATATTGATTTCCATGATCATGATCAACTTATTGATGAATTTGAAAAGTCTCTTGATCGAGAACATGAACTCTACAGCATCATTGAGTCCTTCTCTAAGAATATTGATAAACTACCCTACATCGTGAAAAGATTAGTGTTCTTGAATGTATTGTTAAGAAAGACTCAATTAGAGAGAACCGGTTGATCGAGACTCATTCATTAGATCTTAACAGACTTCATGTCGAGAAAGAGAAACTAGAAGCATCTCTTATTCTATCAATGAACAGTGCAGATCCTTAGAAAAGGAAAACTCTGTCTTAAGGAGAAACTTTTCTGTACAAACTAATTCTCATGAGTTACAGTACAGAACGAAATGTTCTCCGGAAGAAGATTGTGTCAAGAAAAGTTTACATAACTTACAATCTCCTCATATGGCTATGAAGTCAAAATAGGAGTCATTTATTATTTCATCTCCACGAACCTGTACTTTTTGTGGAAAAAGGAATCACTATGCTATCCATTGCTTTGGCAGGAGGAAACAAATTTCTAAACTTCATAATTTGCTTATCTCCACTGTCAATGGAATTACTAATCCTTCGACTACTTGCAGGTGAATCACATACCCACGAAAAACCGTAAACCTTATAAATATGATCTCTTTCCTAGAAATCATCACAGGGCTCAAATGCATCCCAGTATTGTTGATAAAAGCATTCCCTTTGTTTATAAGGCTGTTGGTAGTAAATCTAAGTCTAGAAAATGGATCCCTATCTATTCTGATCCTCTTGAGCCTGTTGCAAGAGGTCCTAGATTTAGTCCTCGGAGAATATCTTCTGACAGAAATGCTGAACTAGCCGAGCCTTACTTCTCTGAGTTGAGTACTAATCTAAGAAAGAAGGATAAACAAAGACGACAATCATTTAATGAGCTAAATTCTCATACTTGTGTAAATTAATCACAAGGTTGATATCTCACCTACCAAAAATCCTAGTTGTGTGAGATTTGAATAGGTATACTCTTTGCAAAGTGGCTCTGAATATCTAGCTAATTTCTTATCGTTCTTAGATGGATAATTAGTCATACACTTTTACAGGAGTATTTTTTTTTTAATCCTTCCTGTTTATTAGATATTTTTCTTTGCTTTCAAACTTTTTTTAAAAAAAAACAAACTAAAAGCATGTTTTATTACGGGCTTTTGAATCATCCTCTTATGGGTACACGTACGGTTTTGGGTTTCTCTCATAAACCAATCTTGTAAACCCTAAATCTCTCGAATCATATTTATATACCCTTTCTATTGATTGAGATATCTCACTCTAGGTTTCTTATTATCAATGGCGTCTTCTTCTTGCTCTTGGAATTTGCCTGAAGACTTCGTTGACAATGGCATATATTTCGAGTTCGATAAAGAAAAGGGAACCTTTGTTGAAGTTGAAGGATCCTTTCCTCAATCTCCTGATTCCTATTTGGATATTGAGGAGGTTTAAGAGATTTCATCTGACGTAGTTCTTTACTTCCTAAAGAACTTTGAGGATGCAAAGCAGCAACTTGTTGATACTATGAAGTGTCTTGATGTGGTAAGAACTGAGTTGAAAAAGGTTAATTCTGACCTTGTTCTCATGAAGACCCATGTTAAAGAACTTCCCAATAAGAATATTCTTTCCAAAGTTGCAGAGGATGCTGTCATTCACAAGCTTGAAAACCTCAAGACTCATGAGGATCCAGAACTGTCTATATGACTTTAGTTCGTGTTCAACATTGGCATAAAAGTCTGTTTTTGTTTAAAGTTTGCCTAGTAAATCTTCTATTTTTATGTTTTTTGTTTAGAAGAATAACTAGAGTTTGGAATAGCCATTATTGTGATTACACATAGCTATGTCCAACGTTTTCATCTTCATGTTTTTAGATTTATTGGTTTAAACTCTAAATTTGTTTGAAAGATGATTTTTTTGCAGTATTAATCTTTATGGTTTTATATATTGCAAATTGTTATGGGATATGTGTGTTTGCGTCTGTGACCTGTTATTGTCCCATACCTTGTCAAAAGTAAAGTCTTTCGTATGTCGATATACATGTATTGATAAAAGAATGAATGAACTTTTAACAAATACAAAATTTAAGCCTATATTGTCAATTTTTGATGGAAGATAGGTGTTGATGGTGGTTTTTTAGATTATGGTTAAAATCGTAAAACCTTGCATCTGATGTGACGTCACTCTGCAAGGAAACAGAGCCACGCTTGCTAAGCTCTCCACAGGCATACTTATTGATCCGCTCAATACACTTACATGAATTTATCCAGACTTGCGAATGTAGCAACCATCCCAGATGTTCTATGAATTTCGGCGCCTCGCGTATATTCACTTAATATAAGTTCTTATGAATGCCTTCTATGCTATGTTCTCCGGCTGAACCCTTACTGTTGATATGGCATGACGATTTGTGTTCACTCGCAGCAGAGTATCACGAATCTCCAAGTATCAAGGATAAGGTCTTTGCATAAGGTATTCGAATTAGAAAAGCATGCTGCTCTCTGTAAATGAAGTTAAAAGAACTCTATGTCAATACATAAAAATCAATCAATCGTCCTGACTAACTTACAAAGTTAGGGTTTTGCGCCTCGCGCAATGTACCAGACCTTGCTTGTCAAAATTAAGCCTAAGTAATTAATCCGCCATGGATTAGCAGGTGCAGAACCTCGCCAATAAAAATAAAACATAGATTCACAGCAGCAAAGAGAGGCGTGGCTATGCCTTAGGCCAGCTAGCTCCATTATCCACGCCCCGACCCTATTTCTCTCGACCAATCAGGTCGCTTTAAACTCGCCACACACACAAGTTGTGCCTAGGCCCATGCTTGTCGGACCCACTTCTAATCGACCAATCACAATGCGCCAAATCCGCTATACTCTCACTAGAAGTGTGGTCGCGCCTTGTGTTTAGTCGGCCCCCTTTTGTGGCCAATCAAGTTGCTCTAAACTTTCCACCATACGTTAAAGGCCAAACACACCCTTCCGCGCCACCTTGCTAAACTGACAAGCCAAACACGCCCTACCACAACAACATATTGGTCGGCATGCCAACATGCCATTCTACCGCGGTAGCATGCCAACATGCCACTCTACCGCGGCAACCTCGCAACATGCCAACTTCACAACATGATACCTCGCAAACATGACACTTCGTGGCAACCTGCCACCCACGGCAATTATTACTCATATGGACGTTTCCACACTATGGCCTTACCATAGTTCCTTTGGCATAGCCATGGCGCCGTTTCCACAAAATTAGCGCCATGCCGCAACCGCATGCCACGTGCACTAATTAGGGTTTCGACATGCCAAACCCTCATTCGGGAAAATTGCTACCAAAGCCAAATATCGTTTGCCAGAGCAATGGGATTGGCGTGGCAACAGGGCCAATGTTGCCACGCCACATGTGGGTTCGACTCCACGACGCCAAAACCAAGCCTTGGCCACGCCAAGCCTTAATTCTTCCACGGCACCTTGGCCACGCCAAGCCCTAATTCTTCCACGGCACCTTGGCCACGACAAGCCCTAATTCTTCCACGGAGAATTCTTCCATGGATAATTCTTCCACGACGAATTCTTCCACGGCGCCAAACCCTAACTTTGGCCACTGAGCCAATTTTTAGCTTTGTCCATACCGCAACATCATCGGCATACCGCTATGCCATGGCTACGCCATTGGCAAGCCGATATGCCATGGATACGCCACTGGCATGCCATTAGCATGTGGCTGACGCCACTTCTCTATACAACAAGATGTGGCCATAATCAATGGTCATCCTTCTTCATGAGATGCAATCTCAGCCATCCAAGTTCGCTACCGAACTGATGGACTTGTGGCAACTCTTAGGCGACCAACCGCCTAAACCCAACGACCATGGCTACGCCAGGCGCCACTTGCACCATCGTGCCACTGGCATGCACAAGTCATGCCGCAGTACCACTGCGCCATTTTCAGGCGCCAACACAAGGTAGCCACAATCAACGGCTACCCTTATTCATAAGATGTGATCTCGGCCATCGAAGTTCACCACCAAACCGGTAAGCTCGCGACAAGTTTTAGGCGACTAGCCAAAACGAGCCTAGCATCGCATGCTATTTACCTGCGGCAAGCCTCTCGATTTTAACTTGACACATGTAGCAAAGTGCTACATGTTTTCCACGAAAACACTCGAGACATCAAAATATGTCATAAACGGGGGATGCTCATCGTGGTATTGGTCTGGCGGTTTACGCGTGCGGCGTGCAATGCGCCTTACAAGAAAGTGTCATGAAGTTGGATAATTAGTGGTGGTGAAAAGTAACGGTATAAACAATTCATTTCCTTCATCATGGAAGCGTAATGACTGGCGGTTACACGAATTCACTTCCCTCATCATGGAAGCAGAACATCTAACAGTTACACGTTACTATTTTCTTCCACCACTCAATCGTTTCCACTTCCTACGAGACTAGGGTACGTTTCACTATGACTTGTATAAATAGGTCTCACCTATTTCCACCAAACAACGAGTTTTTGGTCGGAGAACAATACAACATCCGTAAAATCATCTGATAGCTTTTTCATCTAGCTAGCCAGTTCAACATTCTGATACAAGTCACAAAACGCCCACACTTCCAGAATCAACTATTCTGGTCTCAACACTTTCTTCGCTTCTCTCCATAAGACCAACCCTTCTCCTTCACTTTGTGACCGAAGCAAGCCTGGAACGGCCATTTCTTCGCTACCGAACTGATGGACTTGTGGAAACTCATAGGCGACCAACCGCCTAAACCCAACGACCATGGCTACGCCAGGCGCCACTTTCTCCATCGTGCCACTGGCATGCACAGTCATGCCGCAATACCACTGCGTTATTTTCAGGCGCCAACACAAGGTAGCCACAATCAATGGCTACCATTATTCATAAGATGCGATCTCGGCCATCGAAGTTCGCCACCAAACCGGTAAGCTTGCGACAAGTGTTAGGTGACTAGCCAAAACGAGCCTAGCATTGCATGCTATTTACCTGCGGCAAGCATCTCGATTTTAACTTGCCACATGTAGCAAAGTGCTATATGTTTTCCACGAAAACACTCGAGACATCAAAATATGTCATAAATCGGGGATGCTCATCGGGGTATTGGTCTCAGCGGTATACGGTGTGCGGCGTGCAATGCGCCTGATTACAAGAAAGTGTCATGAAGTTGGATAATTAGTGGTGGTGAAAAGTAATCAGTATAAACAATTCATTTCCTTCATCATGGAAGCGTAATGATCAAGCGGTTTACAAATTCACTTCCCTCATCATGGAAGCATAACGTCTAATGATTACACGTTACTCTTTTCTTCCACCACTCAATCGTTTCCACTTCTTACGAGACTAGGGTACGTTTCACTATGACTTGTATAAATAGGTCTCACCTATTTCCACCAAACAACGGGTTTTGGTCGGAGAACAATACAACATCCAAAATCATCCGATAGCTTTTTCATCTAGCTAGCGATTCAACATTCCGATACAAGTCACAAAACGCCCAAACTTCCAAAATCAACTATTCTGGTCTCAACACTTTCTTCGCTTACCTCCCTAAGAACAACCCTTCTCCTTCACTTTGTGACCAATGTTATGAAAACTGGCCCGGTCATCAAACCGGAAAAATTAATGGGTCAAGGGTCAGTGGGCCAACCAGTGGTTTAACCCAGGTTCACTGGGTCATGTTAAAACTTATGTCTCTTCCTCCACTCTAGTTTTCTCTTTCAATTTTAATACGTGTGCAGTGTAGTGTTTTGTTTTTTATGCTTCTAAGACATATACGTGTCTAGTGTTTAAAGCTAGCACGTCCTATCCTCAAATCTAACTTGCCCCACGTGCTTTGTCAAGTCAAAATTGAAAAGAGAGAAAGAATACTAGGGTTACCAAGCTCCCCGTCTCCTTCAACAACAACAAAAAAATCAATCTCCCCATCTGCTTCTCTATCATCAGTGTCTCTCTCTGTTCATAGTTTGTTTATCTTCTTCTTTTCTTCTATCTTCTTCTTTTCTTCTCCCTATTCTTGTAACCAATTTCACTTTTGTATGTTTTTTTTTTTTGGTAAAGTCTTCTGATATAGATGTTAGTTATATTAATTTTATAACTAAATTTTGATGTGGGTGTGTTTGATTTTGGATTTGAAGAAATCTCTCTGTACTTAGAATCGTATGCTGTAATGGAAAAGATTCACAATAACATATCAATTTGATGGATTTTAGATTTTTGAAAGTAATGATGCATGGTCGAATCGGCTATGGAACCGTCTTTGGTCGTATGGGTCGGTAGTTGGATCGGCCGGTCGTCCGGTTTTAATTTAGAAACGGTTTTCAAAAATTGTTGGGTCGATGTTGATTCGGACCGAAAGCCGATTAGTTTCACGGGTTTTCGGTCCAGCCGCTGTCGGGCCGGTTTTCAGAACATTGTTTGTGACCGAAGCAAGCCTGGAACGGCCATTTCTTGGTTTAGGCTAGGATTGTACAGATTGATCTCTCGAATCAAAAGTACTCCCGTGCAGTACATTGTTTAGTGTTTAGATTCGTTTCTCACCTACACACACCCAAAATTATCAAAATCAACAGAAACGGTTTTCACCCTCAAACAATAGGTTAAAATCTTTTGTTTACAAGGATTATTTTTATTGTATGTCCTTATGCAAATAGTGATGGAAAATAGAATGAATCCTTGTGTATTCCGCAGTAATTGATCTTCCCTGATCCATATTTTACTGTGAGGCTCCGTAATGTGTCTTATGTTGAGCACTAAACAACCAAGTTGATTATTTTATGATTAGCTTTGTTGTTGTTCCGTAAGGTACTTTATGTCGAGCATTTTTGAACTAAATTAATCATCTTTTTAGGTTATTTAGTTATAACTCCATAAGTCTTCTTATGTTTGAGCGTTTTTGACCGGGTTGATTATTTTCATAATTAACTTAGTCATTGCTCCATAGATTCTCTTATGTCGAGTATGACCAATTAAATTGATTACTTTTGTGATTAGTTTGGTTGTGTATTTCGATTAGATTAATTATGGGTTCTCTTGTGATTAATTTAATTGAGTATTTTTGAGTCTCCATAAGTTCACTTGTATTGAGCATTATCGATTAAATTAATCATGAACTTCTTATGGTTAATTTAATTGAGTATTTTGGATTCAAATTCATACTTGTATGTGATTTGTTATGTCCAAAGAAATCCTTCTTTTCTTTCGAAATTAAGGTCGCTCTTGTTGTTCTTTCGGGAATGACATATTATGGGGGAGAGTTCTTTTTGAACTTGTACTTGATTGCCAAATCTTTGTGGGGAGTGCGGTTGTGGAATATTATAGGGGTTGTCTTGTATATTTAAACTCCTTGATGAATGCATTTAGCTTCGGCTTTATGATTGTGTTTCTTTCTTTTGGTCACGAAATGTCTCTTTCGGAAATTTCATTAGGATCCCGTTCTTGTACCTTTGCCAATTTTATTAACAAAAAGGGGGAGAATTAATATGTAGTTCACACTACAAATACATATGGTTTTCGGATCATTATGTAAGGGGGAGCGGTTTCCATGTGAGATGGAGTATTGACAAAGGGGGAGTGATACATATCACCATAGTATTGTTGTTGAAGTTGTGATACAAATGGACTTTGACGTTGTGTAATGATACAATGACACTGTATAACAATGATTGAGAACTCTTGTTTTCTTGTTGTTATAGCTACGGATTTTCAACAACGATGATGCTAAACTTACAACCTTTGGGATCATTGGAGTACTTGGAAGTGACGAAGATTGCGAGTAATGTTGAAGATTAGGCATGTTGAATAGGAGATACAAAAGTTAATTTATTTATTTTTTGTATTCCATATGTATTAATAGTTTTGTCACTAAAATTGACAAAGGGGGAGATTGTTAGAGCATTTCTCGGTCGAACTCGCATGCGTTGCTATCTCGGGCATGTTTGTCAATGTTAGTGATCAAAACTATAAGTTTTGATTTCTATCCTATTATAGCTAAAGGTCTCGGACTAGGATAGAAATTGTAGTTGAGCTCAAGATTCCATGGTAATCATCACACAAGACGAAGGACTACTCAAGGAACTAGTGGAACTTCATCGACTAAAAGGTATGTGGAGACTTGAACTTATCTGTCACTCAAAAGTCTATTTACTCTATCTCCTATTCTTGAGACAAAAGTCGTTTTGATATATAAACTTTCATTATACATATTTGCTATTTCGAGCCGAGTTTAACTCGCCTATTTATTTCTCGAAATATGTGTTGGTAAGCTTTCGCTTTAGCCAAATTCATCTTTACCTAGTGACGAATGTCATGTTATGTTTCAATCACTTTGAAAATTGCTCTGACGAAAAATGGTGCATGAATAACGGCTATATAACGTCCTCGAGAATGTTTCAATGATTGAAATGAGAGTTTAGATTACATAACCAATGGTAGGATATAAGCATTGTTGTGGAAACACATATATGTATAAGCCCTTATTCCTTGAACCAAAGTTTGCGAACTTTGTTGACCAAGAGAAATTCTCGACCAAAGAATTTCTGCTGGAGTTTGTGAACTTCTTTGGTGATCTTAAGTCCGCGAACCCACCAGCGAACTTGAGTAGGTTATATCTAAAATCGGTTGTTCTTGAACTCATGTTTATATAAATCAATGAATGCTTTTGCAAACCGTGGCTATAAAGTTCATGAATCGATTCGAGTGAATAAAACCGTTTTTGCTTCGATTGTGTCTTGTGTAGTTACATAAGATCTAAGCAATTGAACAACTCTCTAACTAGTTCATTTGAGTCATTTGAACTAGTTATGGTGAAAAAGAATATGGTTGATATGAAAGTGATCTGGTTACTATTGTTGAACCAACAAATGTTAATGTTTGGGAACGGTTACATAACCCAAAATTGGACATTTCATTTGTGTGTAACAAGCTAAGGTTTCGATCCAACGGTTGAGAAATATTAGCTTGAATCTAATCAGGTTTTTATCTAACGGTGAATATTGAATGCTTTGTTACCAAGCTAACATTGATTGCAAACCCTGATTTGAAAGACTATTAAGGGAGAACTCTGGCAACTGGGAAACCTAATCCCCACACCTTATGTGTGATACTAGTTGCATAAGCTAGAGTCGATTCTCCTTTAACCTTGGGTTTTTTTTCTCTAAACCAGGTTAACGACTTAAAGACTTCATTGGGATTGTGAAGCGGTGATACTACTTTTCTTGTAGTTGTGTGATCTGATCTTGCTGTTTCTATCGTACAAGTACAATTGGAATGATTGGCTTGAGATTTATATCTCCGATAGGCAAGATAGAAAATAAATCACAAACACTTCGTCTCATCGTTTGTGATTCCGCAATACCATTTTCGCTGCGTCGATTAAGATTATTGTGAGGTGATTGATAATACTAGGCTGTTCTTCGGGAATATAAGTCCGGGTTATTAATTGGTTCCTGTTCACCTTGATTTATCAAAAGACGGAACAAAAACTCGTAGGTATATTCGTGGGAGATGGATTTATCTACTATCGTAGACTTTTATGTGTGATACAGGTTTGTTTATTAAAGTATTCGACTTTGGGTCGTAGAAACTCTTAGTTGTGGGTGAGATCAGCTAAGGGAATCAAGTACGTAGCATCCTGCTGGGATCAGAGACGTAGGAGCATAATTGTACCTTGGATCAGTGTGAGATTGGTTGGGGTTCAACTACGGTCCGGACCGTTAATTTGGAGTAGGCTAGTGTCTCGTAGCGGCTTAATACAATGTGTGTTCAATCTGGACTAGGTCCCGAGGTTTTTTTTGCATTTGCGGTTTCCTCGTTAACAAAATTCTGGTGTATGTGTAATTTCTATTCCGCATTATATTTGTTTATATGATTGAAATATCACAGGTTGTGCCTTGTTCAATCAATTAGAATATCCGACCTTTTGGTTGTTGATTTAAATTGATTGACACTTGGATATTGTTTTTTGGTACCATCCAAGTTATCTCTCTTTGATAAAGACTCGCAGATTTCTATTTGCTTGAGTAAAGATCAAATCGAGAGATTGAGATATAAACTCTTTGATATACTTTTCTCTAGATTGAGTCTGACTGTCTAGTTGATTCTTTAGATCGTATATTGGAGTTTGTCCATACAGATTGCTAAGCGAAACATTGGGTGTGGTTGTTGTACCCCGCTTTTTCAATTAATGTTAACTGTGTTAAAAACAACTGCAACAACATCTAGAGTGTGTTATTAGTTGCTACAATTCTGATGAGAAATGGATGTATACTTGTATGATAGATATATGAGTGTTGTGGAAAGACAGATGTTATTCTGTCTTTCAGGGAGTATCTCTAAACCCTTATGGATTTGTTTATCAAATCCATTATCATGTAGCGTCTCACATCCATGACTTAGGTTGCACATCCATAGCCACTAGTAATAACGGTTTCTCTAAATGGTCACCTCCTTTAGAAGGAATTTTAAAATTCAATGTAGATGCTACTTTTGATCATGATATTAACCGACTAGGTACTGGTCTTGTTTTGCGCGATCATATTGGACAATATCAAGGAATCAGGGGGAAATATGCAAATGGAGTACTAGGTCCGGAGATAGAAGAATACATTACTAAAGTGGGAAAAAAGAAAACAACTTACAAAGATACAAGTGGAAGTTGTTGCTAATTTAGTAATTCAATCAGTAACTTGAGATGCTCATATTTGGGAGAATAGAAGTCTTATCAAAGAGTTAAACATATTTGGATTTAAGTTTTAATTATTGTTGTTTTTTATTCACTAGTAGAGACGATAATCAGGTGGCAGACTACATCTGAAAAACAATTAGAGAATCTGCTATTGCAATAGAAATAGATAATAACTTCTCTGCAACCATGTATGATCTTCTAGCAAAAGACCAAAACTTTCTCAACACCCGAAGCTAATAAAATTTTCGTTCATAAGAAGAAAAAAAAAAAATATATATTTTCATTTTCCCACTTTGATCCCTAGGACGCACCGCACTTCTTTATAAACAAAATTTCAATTTATTTATTAGATGTTCAGTCGCCCTCTTTTCCGAATCACAAGCCATTCACCTTAATGGTTTTGTTGCCTTACTTTAGATACGACACGCTGCTTGCACAATATTTTGAGAAATTAAAAAAAAGGTGAAATGTTTTACTTGGATATATACAAGTAAAAAAATCGGCCACATTTAATCATGTAAAGAATATCATACAGAACTATTGGTTGGTAACCTAGCAACAAGCTGGGCACCAACCCCCTTCTTATTAACGGGACGGCAAGCGCATCGAGCATGCGTCTCTGCTAGCCGATAAACTCTGACTCGTAATTTTTGAACTACGGTGTGGACTGCAGAATGATATGGATGTGGTCCTTCTTGAGTTTCGGTTTGAACAATGTTATTCGTATAGATTTGTCGAGACCAATGTTGATAAATAAGAAAATGTTTCATCATTATTAGTATGATTACTAATTTCTAGTTTTTGTTTGCTGTTTTTGTATAGTTTCCGAGTGCACGCCACAGCTTCACAATGCGGTCCAAGTGAGTTACGACAGTTAGAAAAAATGCAACGCTTCATCACTAATCAAATATACAATTCCAAGTAAGGCCAAGGGGAACTTTTTCTACATTAAAGAAGAAGGAATATCATTCTTGTTATCTCTCACTCGATTTACATATAGGGTTTCAAAGTAAACCTTTTAGCTTGCCAAAAAAGAGTACGCCTTTTTAGAGAATATACGTCATACTATTGTTCTCAAAGGAAACCTTTCAACTTACCAAAAAAATAGATATACCTTTTCTAGAAGAATGCGTATTGCCTCATCAAACTACTACCTCCAACAGCACAATAGACGTTTTGAGACTGAACAAACAATATCAACTCACTATAAAGTTGAACCTTAACTTCCATTTTCTGCGATATCCAGCCAGTATCTGAGAACCTTGAGCTCCAAATCAAACTCATCTTCTATACGCTTTAAACTTTCATCTACTCTCCATATCAACCTAAATAATTAATCAAAGCTATATATGGAACTAGCACTCGCCCTTCTAATCCTGGTAAACGGCTCATGCTTTAAGATTTTGGTATATAGTTGTTTTTAATAATTGCTGTTTCATTCTACTCTCTTGGTTTTAATAGTTTGAATACTTATCATGCATGTACTGCAGTCTGTTGCAATTCCCCTTCCGAAAGCACTCAGACAAGGTAATGAAAACTACCCCAAATGTAGTCCGCCACCTTCTGTCGTACCCACCGGCGCTCTTCTATTACCACCGACTTCCTCGTACGCATGTCTACCAGGTTGCATTAGCTGGAGAAGAAGACGGAAGGACTCTGCTATCAGCCATACCTGGAACCCCAAATACATCGCGTTCCAACAGTCTCTTGGTTTTAATTGTTTGAATACTCATGCATGTATTGCAGTCTGTTGCAATTTCCCTTCCCAAAGCACTCGGACAAATTCTAGGAAGGTAATGAAAACTACCCCAAATGTAGTCCGCCACCTTTTGCTGTACCCACCGGCGCTCTTCTATTGCCACCGACTTCCTCGTACGCATGTCTACCAGGTTGCATTAGCTGGGGAAGAAGACGGAAGGACTCTGCTATCAGCCATATTCATTTACCACCTGGACACGAACCCCAAATACATCGCGTTCCAACAGTATCCTGTTCTCAAGCGAGGACCCCGGTTTGTCACATTCTTATTAAGGCGGACGTAATATAGTTTGTTACTTCTACCAATAAATGTACTCCTAAATATCTATCCGATCGGGAAAAAAAAAAAAAGTAGTACTACCGCAAATAGGAACTATGAATGATTACTACTACCTCTGTTTTAAAAAAAGTGGTAGTACCTCTGTTTTATAAACGGAGGGAGTAATAAGTGTATTGTATATGGGCATCACAAAAAAAATAAAGTTTTATTATGATTATGTATTTCAAGGAATACATTAATCCGTATTTTAGAGATTTGTATAAGGAATCACAAATTATTCTCATCTTCTTCCCTCTTACACTTTCATAATCAATTTTTATCCGGATTTTAGAAATTTGTACATTAAAAGGTACTTTCCGACTAACCTATGTTCTTTTTATACATTTGTGATTGATGAAAAATTTAGTAGTAATGAATCATGCATGAAAATTGAAGTTGTGGAGCTATCCATACTTTTATTCACCTAACCGAGCCTATAACTAATTTGCCGATCTAACCTTTAAAATGAATTCATTTTCAGAAATCACTCATTAGATGCGTGTTCCCCTAAACTGGTTTTCATATCAATCATTTTGATTACAAGAATCTAAAAACCTAATTTTTGAAAGAGACTCTTCATCTCACTTTCGTCTTTCAGATGATCTTTAATCTTAATTTTCTTACACTAATAACATAATCTATTATTTTAACTAATTTAAAATTAAAAAAGGTATTTTGGCCATTAAATAAAATATTTGGATAAGAGGTGTACTGAAAATGGAAGAACCGTACCCTTCAAAATTTCCATGGTCCCTAAAAAAATGTTCATTAATCTCTAAATATGTGTAAATTATTTTTGTTTATAGCTAGAGCCTCAATTAGCCCCTCACTTAGCTGGCGAATCCCTTGTACTAGGTTATCGGTGGGAAAGAATTTTCATTTCCTTTTGCGAAGGAAAGCTTAACTGCTGATTTTTCCATGACTATTCATGGGGATCAAGTCTTTCTATGCTAGTTCATACAAGAACAAGACAAAGCTAGGATTCTGAAACTGGGCTCAGTTCACATTGCTAACAGATTGTTTCTCATCAGACCTTGGTCACCCATTTATTACAGCCATATTGACTATCAAAGCTGTTCCTTTTTGGATGAATTCTCAAAGGGTCTCAATCCATCTCTGGAACACAGTTACTTTAGCTAGGATTGCTAGCTTAGTAGGAAAATTTATAATAACTGATACACAAACTGCATTGAATACTCAGATGTCTTTTGCTAGAGATTTCTTGAGATAACAGCTGATTGTTCTTTCCCTTCTAACCCAATAAAAGATGATGATGTGAGGCTTGTAGCTTATGAAAGCAATAACGTAGCTTATGAAAGCAATAACCCAAAGTTGTGAAAGTGACATTTCACAAATGGGATTCTAATACAAGCATTTAGGATTCAGACCAAGTTAGGATTCCAATACAAGCATTTAAGCAACTCCCTAATTAATCTGCTTCCAGACTAAATCAACCGAATCCTGGGAAGGACAGTTCTTATCGTAGGGGAAAATTAATCAACACAACTTCTCCTAAAATAAACAGAAAGTAGACAGGTTTAAACAAAAATTAGGCAAAAGGTAATCCTTCATGACTAAGTAGAAAACATTGACCGACAACATTATCCAATCCATAGTTTGATAACCAGAAAATGAAAAGAACTAAATTCAATATTCAAACTCTTTAACACTAACATATCCAAAACCCTTGTTATGTCTGTAGAACAAAAAGCGAAGATCGACTGCATCCTTAAGCCTTGTTAGATTTCTTGGTAGTCTGCATGTTCCTCTTCTTAACACCAGACTTGGCAACCTTGAGACTCCTGTGAACAGCGCTCAATCTTGCAAGAGCTGCGCTCTTCAAGTCCCTTCTGTAGAAGTTGTCGGCAACCTGAATAATAACAAGCAATCAACTTTTAAGAATGTAAAGAACAGTATCAAAGCAGGCATAATCAGTTCTTAAGAAACCCGAATGAAAGAATAATTACACATAACCAAACCTAGCTTCAACCTTTGTAAAACTGCAATATTTGCAACAAAACTAAGCCAATCTTAACAAGAACAATGTTTAAAAGAAGTAACAGGAGAACCAGATTGCAACAAAATATAGCACTAAGATAAAGCTAAGAAGAGGTTTATCCGAGATCAAAATAGCATACATAGACAAACTGAAGCTAAGCAAACCAACCAATTAAAATTATAAAACCACGATGCCAAGCCCTAATTCCTACCACGATGCCAAGCCCTAATTCTTACCACGGCGCCAAATCCTAGCCTTGGCCACATCGCCAAGCCCTAATTTTTACCACGACGCCAAATCCTAGCCTTGGCCACGTCGCCAAGCCCTAATTCTTACCACGGCGCCAAATCCTAGCCTTGGCCATGCTACAACGCCACAGGCGTGGCCATGCCACAACGCTACTAGCATGCCGCTATGTCATGGCTCCACCAGGCGCTACTATGCCAATGTAGCCACTTCGCTATACAACAAGATGCGGACATAATCGATGGACACTCTCCCTCATGAGATGTAATCTCAGCCATCCAAGTTCGCCACTGAACTGACGGACTTGCGGCAAGTCCCGGACAACCCGCTACGCCATGGCTACGCCAGCGCCACTATGCTAATGGCGCCCACTTTGTTACACAACAAAGATGTGGCCATAATCCATGGGCTACCCTTCCTCATGAGATGTAATCTCAGCCATTCAAGTTCGCCACCAAACTGACGGACTTGTGGCAAGTTTTAGGTGGCCGACCAAGGAGAGCCTAATAGCATCACATGCTATTTTCATATGGCAAAGTCTCTTGACTTTGACTTTCCTGTTACATAAAGAACTTTGCTACACGTTTTCCACGAAAACACTCGAGACATCAAACATGTCACAAATTGGGGATACTCATCAAGGTATTGGTATGGCGGTTTATAAAGTGCGGCATGCAATGCGCACGTTACAAGAAAGTGTCATGAAGTAGGACAATTAGTGGTGGTGAAAAGTAACGGTGTAAATAATTCATTTCCTTCATCATGGAAGCGTAATGACTAACGGTTACACGAATTCAATTCCCTCATCATGGAAGCATAACGTCTGACGGTTACACGTTGCTCTATTCTTCCACCACTCAATCGTTTCCACTTTCTACGAGACTAGGGTACGTTTCAATATGACTTGTATAAATAGGCTTCACCTATTTTCACCAAACAACAAGTTTTGGTCGGCAACAACACAGTATCTAGAAATCACCTGGTGGATTTCCATCCTGCTAGCCAGTTCCACTTTCAGATACAAGTCATAAACTACCACACCATCAGAATCAACGATTCTAGTCTCAACACTCTCTTCGCTTCCCTTCCTAAGACCAACCATTCTCCTTCACTTTGTGACAGAAGCAAGCTGGAACGTAGTTTCTTGGTTTAGGCCGAGTTGTCGCAGTTGATCTCTCGAATCAAAGCACTCCGTCACGGTGCATTGTTTAGGGTTTAGATTCGTTTCTCATCCACACACCCGAAATTACCAAAATCAGCAAAAACGGTTTTCACCCACAAACACTTATCAGAAGCCAAATATTTTATATGGATTTCTTTGCCGTCAGAAGCCAGAGATTTTATATGGATTTCTTTGCCTCTTTATATAACATTTTGTAACGGTGTATCTTAGAGCTTTTTAGAACTTATGATGGAACAAAGGTATCCCGGTTGACTTAAAATCAACCTACAATATGATCTGCGGAAATTACTTGGTTAGTAACACCTGATACTATTTTCGAAATGATAATTCTTATGCCGTTCTTTTAATGAACTACATATTAAATGTTTGCTCGCGACAGGTGGATAAATGGAGATAATAGTGGAAACTGGAAAGTAGGATCATCAATGGAGCAATTTCAACTTTTTTGTATAAAATGGCCAAATCAAGAATAATTTGCAGCGGTGAATGTTATAAAACTTTCGGAAGTATCCGACTTCTATAGTTTTTTTCTTCAAAACTTGCAAAATCCGGCTAGCTATTACACATGGCCTCACAATTCCAAGAATAGTAAGAGAGAGAGTTGTCTTTCCATTGTACCTTGTCCTTTCTTTTATAGGCTTTCCTAAAAGCCCCTTTTTACTACTTCATGACACATGTCCTAATACCTCTTAATTACCCTTAATGCCATTCTTTAACATAACCCCTTCCTTCTTCATTAATTCCTCCTTTATCCTCCCATCTTTCATGGGTATCTTCTATTGGGCTTGGGTTTAGTCCCCAACTCCTACATCTTAACCCAAGTTCACCTCTATTCTTAGGGGCATCTCCAACTCGTTAAGGGGTATTATTTTTCATGTATCAACATTAGTCCCCCCTGATATTGGGTCGATTATCGAGATGATCCAATAGCCAAATCCTTTCATACTCCTATATGTACCATGTCATTGAGAGCGGACAGGTTGTCGGAGCATTTATGGCATTCTCTCCTTTATATAGCAGCACCAATCTTCCAGCCCGGTCAATTTTAGTCCTTATCTTCATTTTTGTTTTCTTGTCAGCCACTTTACGTAGATGGCTCACTCCCTTCACGAGTACGTCTTGTCCTTAGCGCTCATTTCCATGTTAGTCTCGGCTTCGTTCAAACAAGACGAGTTGAAGCAACTTCACATTCGTGAAGGCCGAGGTTGAGAACTTCGGACACGAGAAAGATAGCGGGGATGCTAAACGCTACGAATTTGAGCCCATCGAGGCATATCAAACTGCTCGAGGCCGAGTCCCTCGGTCGGGTATCATTGGAGATCCAACGAGAGTTGGGCGTCACACCGCTCGCGATGCAGCCAATCAGTTATTCGCGGACACTTTGATGATGGTGGCTACTATGGATTGTGCCATCTATGATTGTCATCTTTGGGTCCCTCATTAGGGGGTCTTACCGCTTCTCGGTCATACTTTAACTTTAGCGGCCGCGTCCACACTTGTACCTCAACATTACCTTGAGGAAAAGTTGGCTCGTTTATTGATTTTGAAGGAAGAGGCGGGTCTGTTGTGGACGCTTAGGCTAATTCGTCAAGATAAGGCGCGCAAGGAGTACGATGAGCATGAAGATACTCTTTTTCGATTGCTCGCGAGCTTCGTGTTGAAGATAACGTGATCCAGGACATCCTCAGGTTGGTGCATGAAGCCGATCAAGATCTTCGTTTGGATACTGCACAATGTGCAGATGGTCGCTTGATTGTGGAAGCCTTGGACGCTCACTAATAGCTGGTTAAGTTTATCACTGTGGAATGTCTTTTTAGTTTAAACGTCTTTTGTACTAGATTGGTGGGAATAAAGTTTTTGCTTTGAATTTCGAGGGTGATGTTATTTGCTTGTATACGAGTATATCGTGCCTTCGGTCCGTCTGTGACCTGTTCTTCTCTTGCGGGGTTGTTGGGTAAGGTTTTTCGTTAGTTGAGCGCGGTTATTCCTACCTTTCTCTCTATATTGTCTCCCCCATTTTTTTGTCTTATGTATCTATTCCCCCTCCCCCCTTTTTTTAAGGGAGTTGGACGGGGCAGGCGTTGGTTAAACGCGCCTACTCCCCCCCCCCCCCCTTTTTTTTTATTTTCAAGGGAGAAGGGTAGGACGGGCGTTGTTTAAACGCGCCTATTCCCCCCTCTTTATTTTCAAGGGAGCCGGGTGGGGCGGGCATTGGTTAAACGCGCCTACTCTCCCCCTTTTTTTATTTTCAACGGAGCCGGGTGGGGCGGGCGTTGTTTGAACGTGCCTACTCCCCCTCTTTATTTTCAAGGGAGTTAGACGGGGCGGGAGTTGTTTAAACGCTCCCCCCTTTTTTTTTATTTTCAAGGGAGCCGGTGGGGAGGGCGTTGGTTAAACGCGCCTACTCCCCCTCTTTTTTTTTTGTTCAAAGAAGCTGGGTGAGGTGGGCATTGTATAAACGCGCCTACCCCCCCCCTTTTTTTTTCTTCAAAGGAGTTGGACGAGGCGGGCTTTGGTTAAACGCGCCTATTCCCGCTTTTTCTTTTCGTGCTTGTTGGTCGTTCGGATGCTTTGGGAATTCCTGGAACCTTTGTGGTCTTGTCAGTTGATTATGCACCTTGAGCGTTCCTGAGTTTTATTACAAATATCAGTCAATCAGGTGCCTTTGACATTCCTAAGACCTTTTATGAAATTGTCAGTTAATCGGGCTCCCTTGGCGTTCCCCAGACCTTTTGATGAGACTTGTCAGTCGATCAGGCGCCCTTGGAGTTCCCGAGACCTTTTGTGAAACTTGTTGGTCAATCAGGCGCCTTTAGATGTCCTGAGACCTTTCGTGAACGTCAATCGATCAGGCGCCTTTGGCATTCCTGGGACCTTTTGTGAACTTGTCAGTTAATCAGACGCCATTAGCATTCCGAGACCTTTTTGAATTTTGTCAGCCGATTAGGCGCCTTTGGCTGCCCTGAGACCTTTTGTGAACTTGTCAGTCAATCAGGCGCCATTAGCATTCCTGACACCTTTTGTGAATTTTGTCAGTCGATCAGGCGCCTTTGGCTTCCCTGAGACCTTTTGTGAACTTTTCATTGAATCAGTCGCCATTAGCATTCCTGAGACCTTTTGTGAATTTTGTCAGTCGATCGGGCGCCTTTGGCTGCCATGAGACCTTTTGTGAACTTGTCAGTCAATCAGGCGTCATTCGCATTCTTGAGACCTTTTGTGAATTTTGTCAGTCGATCAGGCGCCTTTGGCTGCCCTGAGACCTTTTGTGAACTTGTCAGTCAATCAGGCGCCATTAGCATTCCTGAGACCTTTTGTGAATTTTGTCAGTCGATCAGGTGCCTTTGGCTGCCCTGAGACCTTTTGTGAACTTGTCAGTCAATCAGGCTTCATTAGCATTCCTGAGACCTTTTGTGAATTTTGTCAGTCGATCGGGCGCCTTTGGCTGCCCTGAGACCTTTTGTGAACTTGTCAGTCAATCAGGCGTCATTCGCATTCTTGAGACCTTTTGTGAATTTTGTCAGTCGATCATGCGCCTTTGGCTGCCCTGAGACCTTTTGTGAACTTGTCAGTCAATCAGGCGCCATTAGCATTCCTGATACCTTTTGTGAATTTTGTCAGTCAATCAGGTGCCTTTGGCTGCCCTGAGACCTTTTGTGAACTTGTCAGTCAATCAGGCATCATTAGCATTCCTGAGACCTTTTGTGAATTTTTTCAGTCGATCAGGCGCCTTTGGCTTCCCTGAGATCTTTTGTGAACTTGTCAGTCAATCAGGTGCCGTTAGCATTCTTGAGACCTTTTGTGAATTTTGTCAGTCGATCAGGCGCATTTGGCTTCCCTGACACCTTTTGTGAATTTTTCAGTCAATCAGGCGCCATTGGCTTCCTTGAGACCTTTTGTGCACGCGCCATTTTTCCAACTTACTTTATTGCTTAAAGCGGGCATTTACAAGGTAGGACTCAAGCGTACAATTTTTTCAACCACTTGCCATTGATGGGTGTTTTACCTTGGTCCCATTCATGCGCCGAAGCTTGTAGTATCCGCTTTCTGCCACTTTCCTTATTGTGAATGGGCCTTCCCAATTTGTTGCGAATTTGCCAGCACTGGCATTTCTCTGTATGTGCGGGGCGATTTTTAAGACTAGCTCATCAATCTTGAAGGTCATTTCCTTTACACTCTAGTTGTAGTAGTTAGATGCACGCTTCCGCGAACCTTTCTGCCCGTGATCTTCTTTCCTCTATTGTGTCTAAATGGGCAAAGCGGATCACTTCATCTGGCGTGGTATGGATAGCCATTGCCACTCTTGCAGATGGGATTGCTATCTCTGCGGGTATGATCGCATCTTCTCCGTATACCAGTGAGTAAAGAGATGCGCCTGTAGAACTGCGCTTAGAAATCCTATACGCCCAGAGTGCCAACGGCAACTGCTCGTTCCATTCTCTATGGTGGTCATGTACTATTCTACTGAGGATGCGGATGAGCGTCTTATTTGTTTCCTCCGCTTGCCCATTCCCTTTGGGATAATAATGGGTAGACGTGTGGAGCCTTACATTGTATTGGCGGAGTAAATCAATTACATCCTTGTTCACGAATGATTTCGCGTTATCTGCCCTGATTATCATGGGCGCGCCGAACCTGCAAATGATGTGTTCTTTGATGAATGCGGCTATTGTGGCACCTGCGTAATCTTTGAGGGGTATCGCCTCGACCCATTTTGACGCGTACTCGGTGGCGGTGATTATGTACTTATGTTGCTTTTAGGATGTTGGGTTGATTGGCCCTATCAGATCGAGCCCCCAGTTGTGGAATGGCCAGGGCGTTACTATGCTATGCAATAGTGTGTGAGGGGCTTGGATCAAGTTCCCATGTGTCTAGCACCGCAAGCATCTTCGGGCGTTTTACGCGGTATCACTTTCCATGGTCGGCCAGTAAAACCCTCCTTCGTAGAGTTGCAGGAACAACTTCCACATCCCCTGGTGCTCTGCATCGTGGGATTGGGTCATGACTTCTATGGCTTCCTGATTTGACAGGCATCGCAGCGCGGCGTTACCATAACTTCTCAGATAGAGAATTCCTTCATGCATGAAGAAACGCGCTGCCTTCTTTTGTATTTTTAAATCCATTTGTCTGTCACCAGGCAACTTCCTGTGTTGGATGAAATCAATGTAAGGTTGTCTCCAGTCTACTTCTTCGACTGTTCAGACCTCCGTAAGCTGTGGAGGGGCTTGGCAATCGGCACAACTATCTTGGAGTCTTTCGCTTGGTGACATACTTGGCCAATATACGCCCATCCTTTGAAGCCTTCTCAGATAGATGAACGGCACCGGTCTGCCCACATGTTTCCGTGTGTAGTTCTCGGAGTAACTTCTCTCGCCTCCCTTTTATTTACACATCTTGCAAGGGATCCTCCGGCCGCCGCGTAGGAATCATCACGAACTGCTTTAAGGCTTGAGTAGGAATCACTCGCTCTTCGTCCATCCGCGTCAAGTCTTCGATGTATGCCTTTGTCCAGTCGTCCGCCTACTAGAAGGACAAGTCCTCTTCCAAGTACTAGGTAGCCCTTTTCTTCGTACCGTAACCGTACCCTCTTCTTCATCGTTTAATGATACCTTGCTTGCCAAGGTTGCCAGGGCGTCTGCGTGTTTATTTCCGCCTCTGCCAGTATGATCTAAAGTCGATCCCATTTGACTCATCAGCCTTTGGGCCTCCGCCCGGTAGGGGTCCAAGTGCGGCTCTTTAACGTGGAAATCTCCGTTCACTTGATTCGTAACAAGCCGGGAATCGCCTTTGACTTAAACACCTCCAAGGTTAATCTCTTTCGCCATTTGGAGTCCCAAAACTAGGGCTTCATACTCTGCCATATTATTACTGCATGGAAAATCCAGTTTTAACGAGTATGAAAGTAGTTCTCCCCGCGGGGCTTCAAAGACTGCTCATGCTCCTCCCACGGACCCGTAAGAGGATCCGTCAAAGAACATGGTCCAAGACTTGTCAATATCTGCGGCCGTGACCTCTCCAGGTATGTATTCATGTACTTCATCGTCTCCTGCTCCTGGGAACATGTCCATGAGGTCGGCTATTGCTTTTCCCCTTACAACGTTCGGCCGCTGGTACTTGAGCTCGAATTCCGATAGTTGAAGCAACCATCGGGCGGTTCTCCCTGTAAGGACAGGCTTCAAAGCCAGGTACGCTATCGGGTTCGCTGATGCCACCATAATGTTTTCATGTGTTAGGAGGTAGGGGAGCAACTTTTGAGTCGCGTATATGAAGGCCAATCATGCGTGCTCTACACGCTGGTATCTTAATTCTGCATCTCGTAGGACCCGACTCACGTAATAGATAGGTGACAGCTCAGTTCCCCCTATGTCTTGCGCGAGAACTGCGCCGATTGTTTGGCCGGTAAACGTCGTGTAGAGATAAAGAGGGACTCCGCGTACGGAGGTCTAAGAATCTTAGGGCTGACAAGACACCGCTTCAACTTTTCAAAGGAGGCACACCGTGTACTCTCTCCATACGAAGGATATACCTTTTTCAAACAAGGGAAGGAACGCAGGTCATCACCGTGCTAAACCCGTGCACGAAGCGTCGTATGTACGATATTCGTCCTATAAAGGCTTGCAACTCTTTGGTGTTCGCCGGCGGTGCCATTGTTGTGATTGCTTTGACTTTGCTCGGGTATACTTGAATTCCCTCATTAGTCATTACAACGCCCAATAATTTCCCGGATGTGACCCCAAAGGCGCACTTGAGAGGTTTCATCTTGAGTTTGAATTTCCTGCATCTTTCAAAGGCCTTCATTACGTGAGAGATGTGATCCTAAGCCTCTTGTGTCTTGACTACGATGTCGTCAACATATACTTCTACTGTCCGGTACAGCAGGTCGTGGAAGATGGATGTCATGGAGCGCTGATACGTGGCACCGGCGTTCTTCAATCCAAACGGCATCACTACATAGTAGAAGTTGACGTATGGGGTTTGGAAGGCGCTTTTCTTTGCATCTGGGGGTCCATCTTTACTTGGTTATATCCGCTTGAAGCCATCCATGAAAGAATATCTTTTCTTTTTCCCGGTCGCGTCCGAGCGTCATGTCGATGTTTGGCAAATGGGAAATCGTCCTTTGGGCAAGCTCGGTTCAGGTCTCTATAGTCTACACAAAGACCTAACCTTTCCATTATTCTTGGTTCTTGCACGATGTTAGCCAACCAAGTTGGGTGTTGTATTGGCTTAATGAATTTGGCTTTAAGTAGCCGCTCCACTTCCTCCTTTATCGCGAGGGCGGTAGCCCTAGGAAGCTCGCGGCTTCTTTGCTTCACGGGTTTGAATTCAGGCGATACTCCTAGATTATGTACCACGAGATCGCTATCTAAATCCGGCATTTCGTCATAAGCGAAGACGTCCTTGTATTCTTTAAGTAACGCGATCAATGCTACCCTTTCCTCTTGGTCCAGAATCTTGCTTATCATGATGGAGCGCTTGTCTTCTTGTGTTTCTATGTTGATTTCTTCCATTTCATCCACGGTGAGGTCTTTTGGCGTTCGTTCCTCATTGGTTATCGTAGTGACGCTTACCAACTGATCGCGCAATTCTTGGTCATCAATCGTGTTGTAGGGAAGCTCGGACAAGCTTTGTTATGTGATTTCATCGGGAACCCCCGCTTCACTCATCAATTCGTCAGCGTGGTTTTGCTCATTTGTGGGCATTCCCTTGGCTAATTGCTATAATCGGTACACATGTCCACCATTGGGCCTGGAGAAGCGTTGGAAACAGGGTTACTCATCTTGCTTCCTTTTTCTTTCCGTTGGTAACACCATCCTTGACGAACTGAACATGGATTTGGTGGGTTTCGCTTTTTCTTCGTCCCCCCACTTCGGCAGCGGGGTGAGTCGGGCTTCAGGAATTTCGTCCTCTTCTTTTGGCTCGTCATAGAAAATTGCGTCGGCCATATATGCTTCTTCTGGGTCAAAAGGGTTGCTCGTGGCGGGAATTCGGTACTGCTTGCCTCCAATGTTAATTTTTACACATTGATGGTACGTCGACGTGACTACTTTGTGGTTGAGTAGCCATCCTCGCCCTAGTAACACCTGGAAGGTAGTGTCATCTTCTAGAACATAAAAATGGGTGATCCCTCGGATAGGACCAACCTTCATTGCTAGGTTAATGATTCCAATAGTTGTTTGGGCGTGGCCTCCAAACCCTTTCACTGCAGTGACCCGCATTCTTATCGCGGACCGCTGTATGCCTAAAACATCGAGCGTATGCATCGAAATCAGGCTTAAGGATGCGCCCCCGTCAACAAAAGCTCTTTTTAGCGGCTGTCTGTTGATATACACGGTGAGATATAGAGGCCTGAGGTGCTCTCCCGGTTAACAGATGTCTTCGTTGGTGAATACGATCGCCTACTTAGGGAGGAGCCCACAGGGCCTCCCTGCTGCTATGGCCTTAGACGCTTCCTTGATTTGATCTTCGCTGAAGCCGAGCGAATCGAAGAACTGTTGAGCCAATACTGTCTTAGCAAATTGATGAGCCACGCCGTTTGTGTTAGCAAAAGTATAATTCTCCATATCCACCTCGCATGCTTCTCCTTCATCCTCAGTCTAGGGCCTCTAGGCATCTCCGCTTGGGTCATGGGAAAGAATCATTACGTGATGTGGGGTGGTTTTTCCATCTTCCGCTTTGTTCATTTCAATCTCGCCTATTTCCAGCTTCTTCTAAAACATCCCTCGCAGGTTGAAGCAGTCGATTGTAGGGTGTTGTATCCTCCGATGAAAGTGACAATAGCGCGTATCATTTTTGTCAAGAGTGCTAGGATCCATTTTTGTCGGGGGTAACTTGGTTTCCTTGTTTGCTACCCATTGTTATAATAATACGACAATTTGTTCCTTGCTGCAAGGCAGAGGTGGCGGTAGCGCTTGTGTTCCCCAACCCTCGCAATTATTATTTGCACGAGTATTTCTCAGCATGGTCGTACAGTGTTAACCAATTTTGGCCAAACATAATCCACTAGTACAAATCTTCACATTGGCCACACTTAATCACCGTGTCCATAGGCTTTTGGTCATGGATTTTTTCACTCCAAAAATGTGGCATCAGGTGCCGTGACAAAGAGGTACCTTTATGGCTACAAAAACTTTGAGTGGCTATAAAATATGATTTACCATGGCTATACCTCTATAACCGTGTCTATATGGTACTCATTATTTTTTTTGTAGGTAAGCTTTTTCACTATCACCGTGACTATAGGATCCTTTTAGACACACAATTTGACTTGAATGTGGCTATTGTTTACCTTTAAGCCACATAAATTTCATTTGAACCATGGCTTTCCTTGTTATTTAGACACACAAATTTTATTTTATCGTGGCCAATTTATGACTTATGGTTACGTTGGCTTGTAGCACCATGGCGATAAATTTTCGAAAAACACACGAATCGTTTTAAACGTGGCGATTGTTTACCTTTGGGACGCGGAGAATTATTGGAACCATGGCGATAAATTCCTTAAGGACACATATCAGCCTTCCAATGTGGCTAGTTTGTACCTTTAAGCCACATGGAATCATTTTAACAGTCGTCATTGGTATCATCTAAACCGGGATTAACGTGGCCAATTGACAACTTATAGTTACAGGTAAGAATCATCGTCATGGCTTAAACCTCCAAATTATGCCAAACGCACAGAAAATTCAAATAAGAATGTATTTTGAACAAACAAAAATAAAATGAGAATATCGACTTTTTAGTACACCGAAACATATTATTATTATTTGAATAATAAAGGGTAGTATATTAAGCTAAGAGGTAAATTACATGACAGACCACATGCTCCTTTAACATGAGCAAAATGCCAGGAGGAGGACCATTCATCAAGGACTTAAAAGCACGCACACAATAAGGTTACAAGACCTGTTAACAAACTTATAAGCATAGAACTGGAAAAAACTTAAATCAAATTTATATTACAGGATTGGTAGTCCACTTAGCACCAGACTGAGAACCATCTTCACTCTCCATTGATTTGGATTCCAACTCTAGCCCATATGATTCTTGCAAGAAGAGCATTTAGCTTCAGCCTATTGAGCATCTAATGTTGTGCTTGTGGTGGTTTCGGCACCTCAGAAGTACCCTGCATTAGCAAGAAGAATTAAACCAGTTCCAGTAGTAAGATTCTAATCTATATAGAAAGCATAAAAAGAAACGAGATGAACATTCAGAACTTTAACATTTGAAATAGAACACTGCAAGGAGATGTACTAGACTAAACTTAAAAAATAAATATCATGAGTACACCCCTGGAGAAAAGAATACATACAAGCCATGAAACGTGTAAAAGACGTATAATTAAAGAGAGTACTACTATCAAATCAAATCAAATGTTACCTTGTTGTCCATGAAAAGTATCAACCAAGAGAGCGACAATGGTGCACAAGGTCATTCTTCGAACGGCTAGTGGGCTCAAGGCCAAGATATTTCTTCATAGCTCCAAAAGAAAATATTTTCGAAAAAGCTTTTTGAATGGACACGAAAGAACCAACCCATTTGACCACTGGAATTCACATGTTATAGGGTTAATCAAGTTTAGAGTTTCCTCAAATGAATGGTTAACCTTAGAAGATGCTAATGTCACATGTCATAAGGTAGTTGACCAAACAAAAAATTATCTCAAAATGAAATATGCTAGTCAGTAGGCACCTAGCAACTACAGTTGACGGGCAAAACTAACTAACAATCATGTTAAGCACACAACCGATTTTGACAGACTAATATTATTACGCATTTTTAAAAACAATGTGCCATCATTTACCAACCTACAGAATCCTACAAAAAACTAAGATACTTAGGTTTCATAACACATAACGTAGCTCGGCAATAAGATCCACCAACATCAAGTTGATGAACGAGCGGATAATCTCATAGCAATAAAAGCTGAGACAACAATATATGTGAAGTAGTCAGGAAATTACAACATTTGGACTAACACAACTCCCATTCCTCATTACAACTAGTGTCATAAACCTTTCATTACAGAGTACATCACAAGGGTTCATGAACTTGTGTCACTTTTATTAGTTTAAGAAATCTCAGTTCTAATGACTTGCACGAGAACATAGATATCCAAAAAGATAACTTCCCTTAAGGGCCTTTCACTATAATTATATATCAAAGAGGTGTAAAAGACATGAATTGAACATAAAATGTAAACTAAGTACCAAAACCTCCAGATTTATCTAGGAAGTGATGATAAAGAGGAATCATAGTATTATTAAAAACTTCCTCAAAATCTCTTCTCCATTTTTCTTCAGTGAAATTCAAACAAAGAAAATATTAAGTGGAAACTCAATTAAAATTCTTTCTCATACACGGAGAAAAACCAAATCTTTAAAAGAATCGATGCGAGAATCAAACTAGGGCTTGTAAAAAAAAAACTTTAAGAAATACTAAACTCATCTCAACAGAATGGATGAAAATTGACTTCATGAAGGAAGAATAGGAATCCAATTGAACATAAAAGTTAGGGTTTCATCTATTCTTCCTCTTTAATTGATGAAGTTAGGCTTCTCTTATGAATCTACAAAGAGAAAAGAACAGTAAAATGTAAATCGATAGATAGTTATAGGAGACGTGAAGAACGGTAGATAGAGAGGGACTAACTAACCCTTAATTTCGCTTGTTTGATTGATTTGCAGGAGATGAAAAATAACTTCTAGGTGAATCAGTTCTTCTGATTTCGCTTCGATTGGAGTTTCAGTGGATTTGGTTCTCGCGATGGAAAGGTACGAGATATTGGATTGAACTTACATAAACGATAGGGTTTGGATGTTACATGTTAGGATTTTTGCAAAGTTCCGCATCTTCGATATTCAGGCGGAGGCAGATCGAGATGAGGAGGGAAGTGTGGGTGCGGATATAGAGATATGTGAAAAACTGAAAGTAGGCCTTCATTTTCCAAAAATTGTGAGGTTTCCATGCATCTTAATGCATCAATTGTTTGATGACAAACCAATAAATATCCGCCACGTTATAATGTTGATACCTTGTCTTTCTCCTCAATAATCTAAACCGTCCATCCCAGGACCATCCTGACAACCAAACGTTCGCGCAATACACGGTCGCTCTCTATCTCAATTTTATGTAAATTTGTTAGCTCACCCAACACAAGCCAAAGAAATCTAAAGTTAGATGAATCTTTCTTGGAATCAGACTTATGTGAATTTCCATGTATATTCAATAGGATCAAATAAATATAACGACTGAGATTGAGTAAAATTGGATTAAGCTTATGGATAACTAACAAATGCAAGTATTATCTAATGATAGTGAGTGAACATTGAGTTCAATTGGACTGAATGAAATGGAATTAGGGGGAAAATTAGTCAAGCAATGTCAATTTTGATTAATAAGTCAAGGCACGTGCGACCTAGTATAATTGGAGTGAAGTAGATGGAATTCTGCAAATAATCGGTCTTACCGAGTTTGTGCATGGATTTAATTCATCAATTAAAATTATGTTAGATAGAATCAAGTTTACGGAAAAATATTTAACCTAAGTGTGATCTAGTAATGTTGAGGAAAAGTTGAGTAGACTTGGAATAAATTAAATGGAATTAGGCGAACAATTAGTTAACGAGTTTGGACAGACAGTATCGAGCATGGTCAAGTTATTTTGATGAACTATAGTAGAATCAGATTGGAATACTTAGTCAGGGCGAGTCCAATTTAGTAATGTTGAGGAAAAATGTGTACAATCGAAATGAGTCAGACGGAATCAGGCGGATAACCAGTGATACTAGGCTAATGTGGTAACATTTAACATGATTTAGTAATTTTGGTGGAATGAAGTAAAATTAAATTATACTGGATTGAGTTTATGGATAATTAGTCAATATAAGTGCGATCTAGTAATATTCAGAAAATATCGAGTGTAATTAAAATTAATTGATAAAATTATGCGAAATCATCCATATTACTAGTCAACCTGACGTGATATAATAATTTTTAGAAAAAAATAGAGTACATTGGGATGAATTAGGAGGATAATCAACCATACCGAGTTTAATATGATAATATTTAGCAAAATTTAATGATTTAGATGAAATTACGTGAATAGTTAATAGTACCGAGTCTAATCCGATGATATTGAGCATAATCTAGTTACTTTCATGGAATAGAGTAAAATTGAGTTTAAACTGCATTGGATATACGAATAACTAGTCAACATAAGTGTGATTTAGTAATAATGTTACGGGAAAGTTGACTACAATTGGAACAAGTTAGATGGAATACGCAGATAATCAGTGGTACCGAGTCTAATCTTATAATATTGAGCATGACCTAGTTATTTATATGAATGAAGTAAAATTTAACGAAAATTGGATCGGGTTTATGGATAACTAATTACGGTTAGCGTGATCGAGCAATGTTGAGAAAAATTGTGTACAATTGAATGAATAAGATATGGATTTAAGTGGATAACCAGTCAGATGATTCTAAAGCAGAATGAATCTCTTTCGGAGCCCACCTATAAAATTTGTAAGCATATTTAATGACATATAATGAATCTTCAAGTTGATATATTTTTTCTGGAAAGACTATCCGGTTCTCTAAACGTACACGATTGGATCAAACGAATTACAAAAACAGATATATCTTTCCTGCCGACACATATACTTAAAACATCAATTTACTATAAATAATCACGAAATCTAATATGAGCTACTGCTTAGTGACATGTCAAATATTACAAATTGTGATTAGCTTTTACGAAATTTTGCAAAATGAACAATTTCATCGAATTATTTCAATTTTTTATTTTACTTGAATCACAATCGGGGTTTTGTAAAGTTCAACCACATTGCAAATTTTTTGATCATCTTCACCCAATTCACGCACACGCAACATATATCTCATGCGATCCATATAGTATTTATTCAACCAATAAGAATTGCGCATATGCGATCGTAAAATGCATACAGATTGCCCTCATCCGTCAAAAAGGTAACTTGCCGCCACAATTTGTTTGGCGGGCAATAATTTTTAGGGGAAAAACGTAGCGGAAATTTTGGCGCGCTAGTTTATTATCCCGCCCTAACAATTTTGGGGTAAAAACATTCGGGTTCACTATTCTTTTTCCATCTCTCCTTCATCACATCTCTTGGCAAACTGCCAAACCAAGCAGCTTCGGAAGCTCCGCATCTCTCTTTTATCCCTACTAAAACAACCCATTAAAAAACCCCAGCATCTTAGGCCTGGTTTCTTTTCTCTTTTTCCCTCTTCTACTGCAGCCATCCCAACTCAAAACCTTTTTCTTTATCTTTTCAACTTTCTTCTTTTCAATTTATTACAGTTGCTCCTCGTGATTTAAGCTAAGATCTCTTCTTATTGTTGATTGCGATTTAGGGATTTTTCATTAATTTGTCTTTCAAAATTTTGTCTTTTGTGGATTTGATGAATTAGGTTTCGATTGTCTTGTATACCTGTCTTGCTAATCTTGGCTTTGTTATGTTTTGTATATATTATTTGGGCTAATCATTATTAGGGTTGATGCTTTAGATTTCATTATCTTTCAAGAAAAAATATTAATAGATTAATTTGCTATTCAAGTTCTGGATTTTCAGATGTATGTTGAGATATAAAAACCACTTCATGGTAACAAAAATTGAAATTGAATTCTAGGTAATCTAATTGAGTTTAAATGCTACTTTGTTTGTATTTTGACTGTTCTGTTGGTGAGACCTAAATCTGTTTATGAAATCGACATCGGTCCTCTTTCTAAACCCTATTACTCTTCCTCTCTCTCCAGTCTCTCTCAACTAAAGTCCTAATTCTGATTTCCGCAGGCATAGAAATAATGGCGAAATCTCTGATGTCGACTTGAAGGAAGGAATGTTGGATATTTTCAATAACATGGAAAATAAATGGTTTTCGTTTTCTGGTTTGCCGCTACAACGGGGGAGTGTCCTGTGCCGAATAAACACAATGGATGTTAGTTGGAGATGAAGAGGCACCTCCAAAGGGTGTGATGGTTTACAAAAGACATATCCATTCCCATTAGACACTATTGATGTCTTTTGTTAGTGAAGAGGCATCTCCAATAGGCATGAGTTCCCTATAAGTAGTGATGATTTGTTTTCATTCATATAATGAAAAACATCAAATACTTTCTGTTTTCTCTCTTCTAAGCATCATCGAGAATCTATTCTTGTGTGTTCTTGGTTGGGTGAAGGGTACAAACCTTGAATCCAATTACGTTGTTATAGGGCTTCATTGTATCCTGACGGCAATATTTCGCATACATTGTAATCGCCAATTGATATTGGGAGGGTAGAAATAATTGTCTAAAAGAATCTTAATCGAGCCTTGAAGCCTAAGTACAACATTTCTCTTATTGTTTCATCCTCTCGTTTAGCCCAAAATTTCCAACAAGGAAAGACTGCTAAAGAGTAAGGTATTTTTTGAATTGGCTCTCATGGATATGAATTTTGCTTATCAATTTTAATATCTTATTGATTGATCCGTCTATGGTATTTTGGGAAACAGATGCTACCTTTTTCTTCAAGGATGAAGATTTCCTTAAGGTTGCCACTGGAAAAATGGACTCTTAACTTGTGTTTATGATTAGGTACGATGAATATATTCTTATTGCGATGGGACTTCATTAGTAATCTAGGAAATGCTGGATATGGGTTCATTTGTCGAAACCGTAGCTGTAAGGTGCAATCCTATTTCAACCAATGGTTAACAGTTTGGATATCTTTGTGATTATTCATTTCTGTCGATACAGTTGCGGTTGGTATCCGGTGAATATTTGAATAATGCAAAAGCTAAAAATGCTTCACTATTCAAAGTTTCACTTGATACCAAGTGCTTCTACTATCACAATTCTCTAGCTGATTAAAACCAACGAAAAACGTGATTCTCTTAGGTTCTCATTGTGAATTCGATGATTTTGTTGTTGTCGTCTTGAATGATGTTATGTCAATGCTTGTTTCGGGAGTGGCTTAGTGAAATCGGTAACTTCTATGCAATCCATTTAAACTACGAATGTCATAGAAAGTTTCGTTTCATAATGTACTATTACATTACAAAACCATTTTATCTACTTAGCTTAGACATTATAGTCATATGGCTCATATACTAGACTATACTATGTTACTGTTTCAACCGCTAAACATACATGCGATAGAGAACCATTCTTGTTACGGTTAAAGAAGATGTGCTAGGAGGGTGCTAACTTTGTGTAAGTTTGTCTATACATCTGCAGGTGATTTAAGGGAGTATTCTTTAGGGGCTATATCTGGAGTCTATGTGAGGATGGAGTATGGCGTGGAGAGGGTCCGTGGTATCAACAATTGGGTAAGTCGCACCCAATTTTTTTTAGGTAATAAATGAAGTAAATTGTGTGTCTGAATACGTAATTTATTCCACCGCCAATTCAGTCTTGCTTTTGAGCAGGGGTACATCTGATTGCTCTGACAGAGCTTAACGCCTTAACCTATTCTTAATGGAGTATTGAGTTATATACTAGAAGAGATCAAGTTTTGCTCGAAGTGGTTCACTTTGATTTGAATGTTAAATATTCATTAATATACTAGAGAGACCAAGTTTTTCAGTGTTTTGTTTTTATTTGTTTTTTGGTAGAAATCCCAGTGTTTTATTTGAGTTTATTCTTCATAGATAATAGTAATTTGTTTTCTGTGAACGATTACACGAGTCGTTATCCAAATTACGCGTTACTAACAGACTATTTTGGCAAGATTGTTTTCATTATAGTGTTTATTAATTTGTTCTGCTGTTTTTCTTTATGTTCCAATGAGAACCACATACTTCAAACTGTCATTCAGCATGTGTATATGATCTTGTACAGTTGTCTAGGTAGTCAAATGCATCTCTATCGTTCTCTTCTGCTACTAGATGCTCTCTAAGTTATTCTGGAACTTATTGTATTTTTTGCTTGCCGTAGGGAAATATCATTATATGTGGATTTAGAAATGGAGCAAATGTGACAATTGTTGTTCGCCGAAAAGAGGGAGTTTCCGCCTGACTTCCTAGGCACCAACTACCGTATTCTTCTTGTACACTTCGTGGTTCATCGAGTACTAATCCACGGAAATTTTCTAGGTAATTGTTTGAGGTATATTGAGCGAATGATATTCCTTTTGCTCTCATTTCTCTTTTTAGTTTGTATAGTTTTGGATTTACTAAATTAGCTCAACCTTGAATATTTGCTCTCTTGTTTTACCACTCGTCCGTCTGAATCACTATTGTTTTATATTAAAGAAGACAGTTGACCAAAAGTCGTTTTTAAAATTTCTACACATCTAGTGTACAAGTTTTTGTGGTTATGTACATGGCTTAATGTTGTTTCTCTTTTGCATTGTTCTCAGGAACGAAGTCACAAATTTAAAACTTTCTATTGTGTTAAGTTCTCTATTGACTTAGGGAATTGGATGTTTAAACCTCAGATCTCCCGATTCTAGAGTTGAGTATATCTATTGGCCTATGTCCAGTAAATTTGTTCTTCTAGATATGTTCAAAGTTAATCTTTGGAGTGGCATGAAACCAATGATCGGTTTTTCTTTTTCACTTCCTATTATCAATCTATTTACTTTCTATTGTGGTGTTGCGAAGAATGTGATGCTCGGGGTCTTTGTTATGGGAGTTTTGTTATCTGCTAAACTAGCGGTAATAACAGAGAATTTTGACAAATGCAATAACAAAAAGCTATCGGCCCAAACAACACGAGTTTACTAATTGACTTGCCTAAGCGAAGAGAAATAAATGTATCTATCATTTGCATGTACATTTCATGCTTGGGTACTTATTTCCTAATAAGTGAATTTTCTTGAACAAATTTTAAAACCTCAAAGAATTTATTAGTACAACATTTGATTCAAGTGAAAATGAATAGATGAATCTAACCTTTTATGATTCTCTTTTTAGGTGAGTTGAATGTAATCATGTTCTAGTAGTGTAACCATTCGCCCAACCATCATCTAAAATGTTACTTTCTAGATGCAAAACTATAAACACCAAAGATATAATATATTTAACAGACTCCACCAAGAAAAGTTTAAGATATATTTTCCTTGTGTGATTGTCATTATATTTTCCACAATGAACGTTTTATTTTCACAAAATACCCAGCTGCACCCGATATACTACAATTCCCTTGGATATCGCAATCACATGTAATGTACCCTTCCAAAGACCAAACCTGCACCACATTTATTGCAATTACCTTGAAAATTGAAGTCACTTGTAATATATCCCTCCTAAGACCAGAGCTTGAGGTTTCAGCACTGCAGTGAACAAGCATAGACATTAAGAAACGGTGTAGCCGTATGTCAATTTTTTGTCATGCGTAAGTCAATTTTTGTCATGTTCGATCAAATGTGTCTAAATCTTAGTATATGCATGTCTTATAAACCATATATTATGGGCATATAAACAAACCAAGGAGGCTAAATAGATCCTCTTTCCGTCACGGATTAATAGGTGTGTCTATTGCCATCCTACACATTCGACACATACATAATTATTTAATGTAGTAATTTACGCATCTATGGCTACAGGTGATGGGTTTAAACTTAAACCCATGACCAAAAGGTTCCTTATGGCTACAGTTGATGGGTTTAGGTTTAAACCCATGGCCAAATGTTGCACTATGGCTACAAAGTAACACAAGACGTGGCTATAGTTATACCTATGACCAGTAGCCACACAAATAACGTGAAACGTGGCTAGGCTGTAAACCAAAAAACGTGGCCTATGTGAAGGTTTGTACTAGTGATCCGAGCTTGGTTCTTCAATGCAATCGGTGATCCTTGCGGCTGCCTCCTCTAGTTCTACAAATGTGGGTAAGCGAAAGTTTGCTGTTCTTTTGAAAGATGGAGTCATCCTCTGGACGCAAATTTCCACTAACGCTTCTTGTTTAACGTCTTCATGGAAATCGAGAGTGAGAAGGCGGAATCTAGCGATGTATTTTTCTATCTCCTCGCCTATGCGCTGATTGCACTTGCTCGAGTCTATGGTTGTGACCTTCCTTTTTCTTTGAATAGAACTTTTCTCGAGAAAAGCGTTGACATGGTTGACCATGAATGGACGCTCCTTGGCTTTAGGTTGTCGTACATCAGTGAACGCCGTATCGGTCGCGATTTCGGAAACTCTCTCGAGACATAGCTTCCCATCTGTCGCGCGATCATTCATTGTAGACAGGAATCGACTGAGGTACTCTCTCGCGTTGCCTTGGCCATTGTAGACCTTGAATTTTGGTGAAGTATAATCTTCAGGGTACTGATATTCTATGATTTCAGAGGATTAAGGACTCGCCATGAAGTTATAATTGTATTGTTTAACGATTCTGTAATTCAATTCTAGGTATTTTGCAATCGCCTCTTGTGTCATAGCCGCGGGCTCGTTTTCCACTTCCTCTACATCTTCCACTGTTTCTTTAACATTTTTCCTTGCACTGGCCACCTTCATGAGCTTTCTCAGCTCTCGTTCTTTATGTACGTGCTCTTCTAGTTCTTTTTGCATCTCCTCAAGGGAAAGCTGAGTGAGCGGCGCTTCCTCGCCCTCGTGCTGTTTATTTTCTTCGCGCATGATGTTTGATTTTCTCGCATGCGTGATTGGGTCTGATACTATACCTACTCTCTCTCCTTCTGGGTTAATTTGGGGTGTGTTTAGGTTTCCTGCCGCGCCTGAGCTAGCGCCTTCTGTGTGTGTCATTGTAATCTAGGCACGAGCCTCCGGGTCTGGTCACCAAATATTGAGGGCTGAATTTTAGTTTAGGTTCTACCCGTCCTAGCTATTACACATGACCTCACAATTCCAATAATAGTAAGAGAGAGAGAGTTGTCTTTCCATTGTACCTTGTCCTTTCTTTTATAGGCTTTCCTAAAAGCCCCTCTTTTTACTACTTCATGACACATGTCCTAATACCTCTTAATTACCCTTAATGCTATTCTTTAGTCCCCAAGTCCTACATCTTAACCCAAGTTCACCTCTATTCTTAGGAGCATATCCAACTCGTTAAGGGGTATTATTTTTCATGTATCAACATCCGTCACAGGATCTGTTAACTGTGTAAAGCAAACTATCTTCATTTGAATGCAAAGTTTTAACATTTCTGGTGTTTAATAAGGTAATCTAATATTGTTTTGCTTTGCGAAGTAAAATGGAGGGTATGAACACCCTTTCATTAGCTATCTACCTATACAATAGCTTACTTTAAGGAACTCTAGCGTGTACATACCATTTGAAGATTGAAGAACAAGGAGGAAAGTTGGAAGAACAAAAAAAGATGGAAGGAATATGATGGTTAGCTGACGTCAGACACTGCCAGATATGTGGTCTTGGAGCTGCTAGATCATATTTGATCTAGCAAAATATGCAAGATCTAATGCAAGCTCAGTTGGAACGATTATCCTCCAGATTTTATCATTACCAAACTGGAGATGGACAATGTACAAGTCGGATTCCATCAATATATCTAATTTTCCTATCAAAAAAATAAAAATATTTGATCTAGCACTGCTAAATCAAAATCTTTTCCAATTTTTATTTTGTTGTGAAAGAGAAAGAAAACAGGTGTAGAGCCTAGTTAGCAATTCAAAATTCGTCAGACGTACGGAACGGGAAACGTACGAGTATTATTCGGTTTTGTAAGAATCAAATTCGATAAAAAAATCGGTCAACGGTTCGCGAGTCGGCAGTAATACAGAACGGCATATGTACGCGTATAATTCGATTTATTAATGTGAGTTCGACACTGAAAATTCGGCTTACATATAACAGATTAATAAGTTTTTATAATCTTAAAATACTAATATCTGCACATGCATGGGCTATAAGATGAAAAAAAAAATAGCAACCTAATATAAATTTTTAGGAAAATTATTGGATTTTAGGAGTTAATATCTTTATCTTTATTGTATATTAATAATTAGTCAAAAATGATCATCTGGAACGGTGGTTTGAACCTTATCCCGAGAAAGCTACGTCACCCCATCGAAATCCCCTTACTGAATTTTTTCTGGCTAGACATTTAGTACACTAGCTACGGTAGCCAGCTGTCCGTATTAGTGGGACGAGACGCAAATACGCGAATGCGAATAATTCGCGTTTAATCCGGGAAGTCCAGAATAATTCGCGTATGATTCCCGACTTTACTAACTAGGGTCTGTAGAGTACTTTTATTTCTCTCTTAAGATATATATATATATCCACGCTAGATCACTGTACCAACTGATCAAAACGCGAAAATAACTCGTGATGCGCTAGCTCGACTGACAAACCAGTCAATAATTTCGCAGATTGGTATCTGAATTTAAGTACGACACGAGAATTATTTTTTTCAGCAGGGACCCCTTTGGTGATTTTTACCAGGTCTTTTAGACTTCTACTGAATTGGTCCACCTACTAAATTGGTCCCCTAGTAAGAGACTCCAGCAATTATTAAACTCTCTACCTGTATTTAACCTACAGGAAGACACACAAAAGTTATTTTTCCTTTCACTCTTCTGCGCTTGGTGGATGCATTGTTCTTTCAACAGGTACTCCACTTGATTCCACACCAATTTTTAGTATTTGCTTACGACTTGGACTCTATAGGATGTTCTATAAATAGTCATCTGTTTATGCGTTTTGTTGCATTCAATTTTATTCAATCCAATTAAGATTTGCTTACTTGAGGTGTCCGGCTCATCTCCAGTCAAAGGATCAACTTTTATCTACTGTTAGTATTATTAGAGTTTTTTGTTAATTATATATACTCCATATTCTTGATTTACCTTCTCAAAGTTCTATATTTTTTACACTTATATTGTTGCAAAACTACAGATTTCACCAGTAAAGAAGAATCAAATAATATTAATGGCCAAAGAAGAGGAAGACGGCAAGGTTTCTTTAATTAGAGAGCCTCTTTTGAGTACTAGCGATCATAATGCTAGCAAGGGAGAAGAAGAACATTCATGTCCTTATTCAACTGCCAATTTATATAAAATCCTCAATTTTTCTTGGTTAAACCCTTTGCTTGATATAGGTAACAAAAAAACAATAGGCCTCGATGATATACCGCAACTCTCTCAGGTTTATAGTGCCAACGGAATCTACCCCATCTTTAGAGAAAAACTTTTCCATGCTAGTATCACCGGTAATGGAGGTGGTGGTGATGAAATATCAAGTCCCAGACTTGTCAAGGCACTGTTTTGGTTAACATGGAGGGAAGTACTATGTACAGCTTTACTGTCACTTGTGTATATATGTGCTTCTTTTGTCGGTCCATACCTCATTGATTCCTTTGTTCAATACCTCAATGACTCTGCTGCAGCTCCACCATTCAATAGTAAAGGCGGATATGTCTTAGTGTCTGCCTTTGTTTTGGCCAAGATTGTTGAGTCGTTCTCGATGAGGCATTCGTCTTTTAAGTTGGAATTGATTGGCATCAGAGTTAAAAATTCATTAGTTGCAATCACTTACGACAAACTTCTGACCTTATCAAACCAATCAAGGCAGGGTACTTCTACTGGGGAGATTGTTAATCTCATCGCTGTTGATGCAGATAATGTAAGTTATTTTAGTTCCAATCTCCATGATTGTTGGAGAGTCCCGCTTCAGGTCATCCTGGCATTGTTGCTCTTGTACAGAAATGTTGGTGGGGTTGCTTCAGTTGCAGCGCTTTTAGCCACTGTGTTAGTTATATTGGCAAATATTTCATTGGGCCGATTGCAAGGAACTTTACAAGGGCAACTAATGGAGTCGAAAGATGAAAGAATGAAGACAACATCAGAAATTATAAAGAATATGAAAATCCTTAAGCTTCAAGGTTGGGAGACAAAGTTTTTGTCTAAGATAGTCTCTCTTAGGGAGAATGAGGAAGGATGGCTGCGAAAGAGATTATGGACAGAGACCATTAGCACTGTCTCTTTCCATGTAAGCCCTACTATTGTGTCTGCTGTCACATTTTTTGCTTGTGTGTTGACTGGGATCCCGTTAGAGTCAGGAAAAGTCTTGTCTACAATTGCAACAGTTGGGATTTTGAAAGAAGCCATCTTTGATCTCCCTCTGTTAGTATCGAAGTTTTTTAAAGCCAAAATTTCCCTCTACAGGGTATCTTGTTTTCTGCGTCAGAAAGATGTCCAAGCTAATTACATAAAAAACCTTCCTAGTACTTCAAAAATTGCCATTGATATAAAAAATGGAAATTTCTCTTGGTCTTCTTCGGAAATTCCTACACTGAAAGATGTCAATTTGCAAGTGGTTAATGGCATGAGGGTGGGTGTATGTGGTACGGTTGGCTCGGGAAAGTCAAGCTTACTTTCTTGCATATTGGGAGAAATGAAAAATCTATCAGGTGAGATTATGTTATGTGGAAGAAAGGCATATGTTTCTCAATCACCTTGGATACAAAGTGGAAATATAGAGGAGAACATACTATTTGGGAACGAGATGGACAGAGAAAAATATAGAAGGGTTCTTGAAGCATGTTCATTGGAAAAGGACCTTGATGTGCTGCCTTTCGGGGATCAAACAATTATAGGGGAGAGAGGGATTAACTTGAGTGGAGGTCAGAAGCAAAGAATACAAATTGCACGCGCTTTATATCAAGATGCTGAAATATATCTCCTTGATGATCCTTTCAGTGCACTAGATGCTCATACGGGAACACATCTGTATAAGGTATAACTGGCGTTCTTTATTTGTATTCATCAACTATGCGCGTGATGCTTTGTTTTTTTCTGGCTACTTTAGTTATTGAAATATGTGTGTTCTTCATTGCAGGAGTGCCTGCTCAAGTTTCTGAAATCGAAAACAGTGATTTACACAACCAATCAAGTGGAGTTTTTACCTTCTGCCGACCTTATACTGGTAAGACACAGGACTCTATACTTAATTTTTTGGATGAAATTGGTTAATTCACTAAACAAATCGTTCTAATCTGCAGGTATTGAAAGAGGGGAAGATCACACAAGCAGGCACCTATGAAGAGATACTGAAATCCGGAACTGACTTCATGGACTTGGTGAATGCACATAAGAAGGCTTTATTAGGCCATAAGAAATCAACACCAGAGATAACAACACTTTCTTCTGACATCATTAGTAACTTCGAGGATGAAGCAGGAATTGGAGAAAATAGTATGCATGAAGAGGTTCTACATGATAATCAAGCACAACTTGTTCAAGAAGAGGATCGACAAAAAGGACGAGTTAGTGTTGAAGTTTATTGGAGCTATATAACTGCAGCATATAAAGGAGCTTTGGTGCCAGTTGTAGTGTTAGCGCAGGTTCTGTATCAGATACTCCAGATTCAAAGTGATTACTGGATGGCTTCGCATACTCCTGTGTCTAAGGATGTCAGTTCTCCTATTGAAGCTTCTACTCTCATTATCTATACTGCGTTGGGCTCCTTAAGTTGCATTTTTATGTTTGCTAGAGTTGTAATTGTTGGAATAGTGGGGTACAAGACTGCCACAATACTTTTCAAACAAATGCATTTCTGTATCTTCCGAGCCCCAATGTCATTCTTGGATGCAACACCGAGTGGACGAATACTTGATAGAGTAAGTAGATTAGAATATACAAATATTTTCTTCTGTTTTTAAATGATGAGGTTTTTTCTGTATAATATGGCTTCAAACCATTATATTGTGGTTTATTTATACAGTCTCTTTTCTTGTTCTCAGGCATCTGAAGATCAGGATGAAGTAGATTCCTACACTTCGGCGATGTTTGGAGGATTTGTAACGAACACAATAAGACTTTTGGCTGTTATTGGAGTAATGGGGCAGGGGGGATGGCAAATTTACCTTATCTATGTTCCGGTTGCTTTCTTCTGCTTTTGGTGTCAGGTAATAGTGAACATGGTCGTCTTTTCATTAAATTCATCCCAAGCACATATCATGAACACACAAAAACACACTATTGACTACAGTGACTTGGTGAATTCGCATATTATTTTTGCAAATTTGTTTTTGTTTATGCCACTCAAACTATCTGCAATTCCTTTTTCTTCTTCTAGCAATACAGCATAACTGCAACAAGGGAACTAGGACGGTTGAAGGGAGTAAGCAATGCCCCACTGAAGCAACACTTTGTTGAGTCTATCTCAGGCTTGACAACTATCAAGTGCTTTGATCAGGATTCAAGATTCAAGGAAACAAACATGAAATTGATAGACCGTAGTTCACGGTCGCAGTTTTATTCAGTCGGTGCAAATGAGTGGTTAGGTTTTCGCTTAGACATGTTATCATCCTTCACGTTTGCCTTAGCTTTAGTTTTCTTAATCTCTATTCCGCAGGGGATAATTAATCCTGGTAAGATTTTACTTTGCTTGTATAGTGTTATATAAAGTAGCTAGGAACCTTTTCTTCTCTAAATGTTTCTTAATATTTATGCCTGAAAGGGGTGGAGGTGGGTATCTTGCTAAGTGTTTACTTTGATGTTATGCTACACTCCTCAGACTGCCGTCCATGCTGGTTTCTTGGCCTTCAATTCATTCTTTAAATTTTCTTGCTTAATATATTACTTGATCCTGGCAGATGGGTATTGGGTTGTTATGTTCGATCATCTGATCAATTTATTTTAAATGTAATGCCGTTTGTGTTCTTACTTAATACCAATGATTCTGCACATCTTTGTTACTTACACAACTCTTTTGTTTGTTGGTAGCCATAGCAGGGCTAGTGGTAACTTATGGACTTAGCTTGAACGCACTGCAAGTTAAGCTTATATGGCTTTATGGACTTATTGAGAGAGATATTATATCTGTTGAAAGGATTCTTCAGTACACTTGTATTCCCAGTGAAGCTCCTCTTGTAGTAGAAGAACATAGGCCAGCCTCAGATTGGCCTTCTCGTGGAGAAGTCACTGTCCTTCAGCTAAAGGTAAACAATTAATTTCAGCGACATCCGTAGTTTGAATACTTGGTGGACATTATCATCCCAGTTTAAACTTATTTAGTTAGGGTTTATATCTTCATACATAGAACTCTCACGTGAACAAAGCATGAATGTTTTTGGGAAAAAATAATGTGAACAATCTGTGCAGATTCGATATGCACCACATTTGCCACTTATCTTAGATGGCGTCACATGCACTTTTCGTGGAGGGATGAAAACTGGTATTGTTGGCAGAACAGGAAGTGGAAAATCAACCCTTGTTCAAACACTTTTCCGCATAGTTGAAGCTTCTGCTGGGAAAATTCTAATAGATGGTGTCGATATATCAATGATTGGATTAGATGACTTGAGGTCCAGGCTAAGTATAATTCCGCAAGACCCAACCATGTTTGAAGGAAATGTGCGAAGTAACTTAGATCCCCTCGAGGAGTACACAGACGACCAGATATGGGAGGTAATGGTTTTCTCTTAAGAAAATACTTGAACATAATGAATTTTTAATTTACAAGCACGCAGAGCAAGATTTGGCCGGGATCATCAAGTGATCAACTATAACTAATGCAGTTTATTCTACCGTCATAGGCATTAGATAAGTGCAAGCTTGGAGATGAAGTACGGAGGATGGAGAAAAAGCTCGACTCCCCAGGTTTGTTTGTTCTTTTTGAAATTCAGCAAGGCATATTGTAACCCGTAAACATAATAGATTACACTTGTATTTACCTACCAAACATATGCATTGGCTTTGTTGTCGCAGTTGCAGAAAATGGAGAGAATTGGAGTATGGGTCAGAGACAACTGGTATGCCTAAGTCGAGTACTACTTAAGAAGAGCAAAATCCTGGTTCTTGATGAAGCTACTTCATCAGTAGATACGGCAACAGATACCCTTATGCAGGAAACACTCAGGCAACACTTTTCAGACTCAACAGTTATTATAATTGCACATCGCATAACTTCAGTCCTAAATAGTGATGCTGTCCTTGTTTTGGATAAAGGTTAGTGAAAAACAATAGTCACTCATATTACCTTCTTCTTTTTTCCTGTATTTTATCATGCCCTTGAGAGCGTTTGATATGGAAAGTCATTTTGGTATTCAACAGGCCAAGTCGTGGAATATGGCTCACCAAGGATATTGTTAGAGAACGAGTCATCTTGGTTCGCGAAGCTCGTTGCTGAACAAGTTCAAGCTTAAGTGCTTAGCTGAAGTTTTTTTTTTTTTTTTTTTTGAAGCAAATTAGTTGAATGTTGATTTACATTAAGTTCACTAGAAGGCATCTTGGAATGTTTTATCCACCAACTAGCACTACAACAAAAGCATACATGCATCATTCTTAAAAAGTGTGATCTAAGTACTAGTTGTCTGTGATCTTTGTCAGTATAATCTAAAGGGTGATATATAGATAACAACTCTCCTACAATGAAAAGTGTGATCTTACCCTATGTAAAGAACATAAAGTTTTAAAAAGTTGAGATCTAAAGACAAGGTTTTTAAAAGACAAGGTTTTAAAAGTTGTGATCTTTCCTCTAAGTCAACCCAAACCTACCCTATACAAACAGTATACCCATAACATTTCTGCACCTGTAACTCCAATCTAAAAACTGATATAATAAAGGAAACAATATCTAGAAATAAATTCATTATGTGTCCGAATCAAATTCATTCAATGTCCGAACCAAATTCATTTATGAACCACAAACTAATAGAAAAATTACACATTTAAAGTCTTACGACATCGGATCAAAGTATACACTAAACCCGTCTTTGAGTCTCACGAGTCTATCAATTAAAAGACCAAACATACTGATTTAAAGCTCATTACATGAATAACGGTTCTAGTGTAAATGCAATTTCAAGTTGCAAATTACGCTCAAAAGGGGCAATAACGGTCACCAACCAAAAGAACAGAAAGGAAACTTAGTCCACTTCAAGGGAAATCAATCGTGTGTACCGAACAACCCGCAAATAATTCACTCAACATATTCAGAATTCTATATTTTCTACACCCAACATAAGCTTTAGTCATGAAATGAATGCTTAAGAGAATCATCTTAGCTTAACAGAGTCCCAATCCCAAGTCACCATTAATTAGGCATAAGTAAATTGAATACAGGACATAGGCATACATTTCCTAACGTATATGATGTGCATGCCTCCACAATGATTGTATGAGATAGTGACAAAGGTAAATGAATACAGTCTTATATTTTAGAGAAAGAAGTACCTGAAGCGTATTTGCTTGAGATTGTTCTCACCCTCGGGCATAGAAACAAAGGTAATGAGAAGACCAAGCTCGACGTCAAATTCCAACAAGTATTCTCACAGTATAAGGTCCTAGTGCATCTCCAACAAGACTACGAACGGTCGAAGCATCTGCAGATAGCCTTGCACCAATTGCACCACTAGAGTGTTCAATCATCAAACCAACCAATATCCATGTGAACTACCTTTTTGAAACACATCAAGCGAATACGCTTTATCAACCTACATCCAAATCATCGCAAAAATATGTTCTTCTTTGGGGCTGCCACTAATGTGACAGCGCCAAGGACCACAAACATCAAAGCCCAAAACCCTGAATCCTTGCGAAGCTCGTCTGGAGGTGCAAACACACCACCAAGTAGCAGATAAGGGAGCTCCGGTTTGTTCAGATAAGCAAGACGGCGAAGTGGAATTTCAGTGGAATGTTTTGAAGATACAATCTAAACCATATCGCACCAAAAAGAAATCAAAAGCACAAGCTGATCGAACTCAAAACTATCATTAGCCAAAAAAAGAATGTTAAGAAAGTGCACCTTTTTCAACTATCTTCCCTTGATGAATGACTGCTATCATATCTGCATTTTTCACCGTGCTCAAGCGATGAGCGACAATTACAGTAGTTCGGTTGACCATTACCCTATCTAGTGCCTCTTGCACAACCTTCTCAGACTCTGCATCAAGTGCACTCGGTAGCTTCATCTAAAAGAAGAATTCGTGGATCTTTCAAAATGGCTCTAGCAATGGTGATTCTTTGCTTTTGACCTCCCGACGCTTGGAATTCCATGCTCACCAACCAAAGTGTCTAAACCCCGAATACATTCAACATTCAAAAACTCGATTCTCTTTTAGCTAAGTACAAAATTATCATGCCTTAATTCAAGAAAATGGATTTCGACAAACCCTCAGGTAATTTATCTATGAACTTTGCCGCATTTGCTTGTTGAGTTGCAACTTTAATTTCTTCAATCTGTTGCACCTTCTTTTCCATAGGCAATATTATCTTAATGCTACAAGTAAAGAGCGCTGGTTCCCAAATGACAAGCCCAATCTTTCTCTAATCCATTTCAGTTGAAACTCCTTGAGATTTATTCCGTCTATGAGAACTTTACCTACTTGTGGATCGTAAAATCTCTCGATCAGGCTAATCGCAGTTGATTTTCCGCTTCCACTTTGTCCGACTAAAGCATTAGTTGTGCCACTTGGTATCTGTAGACAGATTTCCTTAAATATTTGCTCATCTGGTCTTGCAGGATATGTGAAATGAACATTTTTTAACTCGATATCTCCACGTATATCATCCAAGATATGCGTCCATGGAAGCGTACGCATCAATTTCTCATTTCCTATTTATCGCCTCAAACATTTTGAAGGTCATGGCTTGTCCAAATGAGAATGCACTTAGAAGAGGTGATTCCCAGGCCTAGCGACTCCGCAATATAATACCGGATTGTTCTCACCTCATCCATTCCTAATCCAGTCTTTCAGCCAAAACCATGTCAACAACAAGAATCACCAACCAAAGTCAAATTCCAACAAGAATAAATGAGCATTTAGTACTTCCGACCTGGGCCGCTAATACATGTTGGACATGATCCCAGAGACATAACGAGATGTAAGTGGCAAGTACAACAAGTTGCATGCTATGACAAGATATAATACATGAAGCATTCTGATTGAACGACAAACACCAAAGTGTGAAGTTCTCTTTTTAACACCCGCATACAAAAGATCCCATAAAACCTAGCCATTCTGTGCAAGGATAAGTGAACATAATAAAACGTAGTCCTGTTTCATTGTGCCATATATATTTAAAATTAAGGAGCACGAGGAGGGACTAGATTCAAAGAAAATTCATGCCAAAGGTGGAGTTTGACTACTAACTAGTAAGGCTTTCAGAAACCAAATAAAGTATTAAACCTCTTTTATGGTCCCTCCTTCATGATCGCCATTTAACGTTCTCCAATTGGCTAATTAAGAAAATCACTAATTTAATCTAGTAAATTACATTATCCTATAAACTTCCTCAATAAGATAATCAGCGCACAAATGCTTTGACTAGATATAATTTCAAGGATCAATCATCATTTTTTTCAAAACACCATCATTAATTAGTAAAAATGTTTTTTACTAATTTCTTGACCGTGAAGATAGTTCAACATTACTCAAAGTCACATGGACAACAAATACCTGTCCCGTAAATGTTATTTTGAAAATCTTCAAGCAACACCGTCACTTGCTTAGGTAGGTCGATTGCATAAATCGAATGCGTCTGTGATGAATTTTCCTTTCTTTTTTCGGGATTGATGTGCATTGAACTTTTCGAGGTTAGTCGGCAGCCAAATAAAATTAGAGTAACCCCATTCAAAGTAAGATAGAACTTACGGTGACTAAATTATTCGTATGACACCGAAACTCGAATGGAGATAATATTATTACAAAATTTCCAAATCAATCCTACTAATAAAACCAAGAGAAACATCATGTGAAAAGAAAGGAAAAGCATATCTCAGAACTAAGGTACTCCTAAAATTACCAAATCTCATATGTTTCAGGAGGCACAATTTGTTATTCCTAGAGACCAAATAACATCTTTGCTTCACAAGGATAAGTGCAACACTGAGAACTAGACAATTAGGAGTCTTAAACATACTTCAATCTTCACAAATTTGAAAACAAAAAAAAACTAGGAAACAAATTGAACACGATGAAATTCATTCAATCTTTCTTCTCCAATCAAAAGTAATTAACTGAAATTCAATCAACTGAAACTATGAAACTAAAAAAATCCACGAGTAGTATTTTAATTACCTTAGAAGCATGTCGAGCTTTCCATGAGTTGTAGAGTACTCTGTAACACAACCCTTGTATATCAAAACAGTTTATCAGTTGTTTTCCCTCTTTTTGATTCTTCTTCTTTGTCAACTTCTTCGAATACAACAATATACAACAATTTTGGTACTTCTTCCATCTATGAAAACACATTTTCACAAATTCCCGACCTAGACACAAAATCAAAACCTTAAATTCTGATCGTTATGTTAAGCAATCACAATGAAATTGGAGGATTATGAGATATATTTAAGAATTTTCCTAAGACACTTCACCTTCGATGATGATCTAATTTCGAAACCCTAACCCTTCGACATTCTAAATGAACTCCAAAAATCAGATTTCTCCATGAAATATGTAAGTATAAACACAATTACTCCAAAAACGGATGAATCACAATATTGAAGACCAAAATCGAAATTTTAGGGAGAGACTTGTTTTGGATTGGATCAAAATTGACCTAGGGCTTCATTTCGCTCAGGGGAATTTCGGCTGAGAGAAAAGATAAGAGTGAGAAAGGAAAAAGTGAATGAAGTTGAATGAACCAAATTTTTTGATTTATCCTGTTGACTATATGAATTAGTTGACCTGGTCAAAAGTCTTTATTTCCTCTGAGGGAAAATGTAAAAACCCGAAGGTTGCATGTTCGAACCACGTTGGGCGCATAAATTTTTAAATAGACAGATTTTTTATCACAAAAAAATGTTAATAGTGGTCAAAATAGCCAAGTTGTAAGATCACACTTTCTAAAATGTAAGAGATGTATTGGAAGGTCTCTATATCTAAGATCACAAACACTATAATATCAATGATCTTTAAGTTTTAGCCCAAAAAAAACCATAAGTGTTCATAAATTGTGATCTTTAGTATGTGCTCTATAGCACTTTTTGTTGTAGTGTAGAGAGAAGAAGATGGAAAAAAAAAGTTGCTGGGTGATTCGATCTCAGCCAGCCGTAGTGGGTCGCAGGGGCGTAGCCAGCCCATTGCAAGGGGGTGCAAGTGCACCCCCTGCCGAGCTGGCTACCAAGCCCATTTCAAGCCTAATTAATTTTTTTTTTTAATATCCAAGCCTATTTCTGCATTTTTACATCCCCTAAAAAGATTTCGTGCACCCATAGCAAATTTTTGCACCCCCATCCAACATTTCTTGGCTCCGCCCCTGAGTGGGTGGAAGCTAAGAACATCTACCATTCTTTAGATTTTATAGTTTTTTTTTTTAACTTTTATTAAATTTTCTTTAAATCACTTTTATCAAAACGTTGTTTCTGAACCCACGGTTATGCATTTTGGAAGAATCATGCAAATTACATCTCATGTCACTTGCCTTCACTTCACTTCACTTCAGTACATGAACTACAGTACTCAAAAACATGATCTGAATTCGACAGCGACTACAAATATCATTCTACAGTATGCTTTCTACTAAGTTAATTCAAAAATGAGAATAGCTGAATAGATATTCCTGCAAGCTAGCATAAGCAAGCATGATTTCGTTTTGCTAGTATAATATCTGCAAGTATAACGTACAACGATGTAAATTCTAAATCGACGGTAATTTTGTAGTGATAAAAGTGATAAAGGTGAAAATGATAGAGAAAGAGGCAGAGTTTCTTATTGATCAACCGTTGGGTTACATGGATACGATAACATATATATACATGTAAGGGAAGCCCTAGGTATAGCTAGTTGGGGCGCACATCCATGGGCCGTAAGTCCTACAACACATAACAAAGCTTTATACATAGTGCTTTACATATAGTGCTTTGAATGTAATTTTTCAAATGCCAATCACCAAGTGGTCTGGTGGTTGGCGTGCTCCCTCCCACTGCGGAGGTAGGGGTTCGAATCTTGTAATTGCTGAAATCCACTCCAATTAAGGAGTTTGGATGTAGTCTAGGGACCACTAGTCCAGGGCATCGGAAAAAAAAAAAGAATGTAGTTCTTCAAATGTCGTTCTCTCCTTGATGACTTGTGCCGAAATCAATTGCCTAATTAAAACTTTGATAAGGAAAAACCCAGTGGGATAAAACCTTGATACAACTCTTCACATGTACTACTTCACACGTTGTCTCGTACTTTACATGATACGTATTGATCACTATACCTTGGTAGCTATTACTATAAAGGCGGAATTCAGAATAATAATAGACGAGAAACTTAGAAAACAGAGCACAAGTAGTAATTCGAAGAAAATATCTTCTCTCGATTATGAACAAGAAAACGATTACAATTTTCTCTTTGTTACGCTCACAATCTTCTCTAAACAGTGGGTTAACTTTAAACTGTTTGCTAATCTTGTGCAAGTATTGTCACAAACTTTCTAGGATTTTTGTGCCTAGTATATTATGTGTCCTTGGCTATTAGCCAAAGCCCTCTATTTATAGCCTTCATCGTACTCAACCGACCAAGGACTTCTATTAGGAATCTATTTCCTAAACTAAGAGTATTGCCTAAAACAAAACTCTTCCCTAACTAGGAATTCCCGCTAAACAAGTTCCCGCCTAGAATAGGGATTCTTCCCTCAACTTAGCTTGAGGTTAACTAAGTTCCTTAAAGAGTACGGATACACCCGTATCATGGGTCTCCCTTTTAAGAACTTGAACTCCTGTGAGAGTTAAAAATGAAGGTTAGGGAACTCGAGAGTCCCTTTTTCCTTGTTAAACCACCAACCAGTTTCTGGCCTTTTCCACAAGTCTGACGCTTACAAAATAAACTGCTTGTTAGATCCCATAGAATCAAGTGAGCAAGAAGTATCACAAAATTAATAATACCTAAAATAAAAAATCGTCTTCAATCTTCAAAGTATCACCTGCGTAAATAACTTGATTCCTACTACCAATCGATCATACACGAAACAGGGTCTGTTAACGCTGGATGATCATAGTCTTATCTTGAGACCTCGAATCAAATAGATTCGAAATAATCAATCCTTACAAACTTGAGTGGACTTATATCAGAAGAGAAGGACCATGACATAATCAAGTATCTATCAAGGATAACAACACCGTTAGTCAATCAAATCAATAATCGAAAAATAAAATAATAATACGATTTTTATTCTCCAACAAGCTTTTTGATCCCAATGAAGATTTTAAACGAAGCAACCAAGAGATTTTACCTAATTATATTACTCTCATTTATCAACAAGTTGGCTTCCCATGTCAGGCAGTGTGTCACGGGATAAGTTTGTTATAGTGTTATAACCAAGGCTTGTTTGGACAACAAGGAATTACTAAATTCGAAAATCCTAAAGATATGAAACAAATGCATAGTTTTTGATTTGACAAATTCCAATTGTAATTCAACCAATATACCGATAACTCTTAATTGACAACTAATGTTAGCTAGCATATGTACATATACTTTACTAATATAATAACAAGAGATGTGAAAACCTCTGGGATACGAACAGCATATAAATATTTACATCTAAAAGATATTTGAATATTTCGGTTTAGGGATTTCGCCTTTAGTATCAAATAAAAATACATGAACATTAAGTAATAAGATTTTAACACATGTTCAAATCAATATGTCGACTTTATGAAAACATTCCAAGTCCAATCTGTATACATCTCGATGTTTTTTCAAACCCGAATATCACCAAACATATCAAAAATGTAATTGAAGATTAAACTTATACGTGGTCGGTAAGAGATCGGTCCTACACATGAGATCGGTTCTTTCTGTTAGAGCATTGCTCAGTCGAACTCACAAGTGTTGCTAGATCAAGCTTGTTGTCAAAACTATATCTTGATTTCTAGTCTACAAAGTCTCGGTTTAGGATAGTGAAATTGAGAAATGAGCCAGTCATCATTTGCGTTCTACCGTTTGAAGGCGAAGATCAACAGAATATTTTGGAGAACTTCATCAACAAAAGGTAAGTGAAGACGAACCACCTATTTCTCAAGTTATATTCACTTTTTTATCTTAAGACGATTGTCGCATAATTAATTAGACTATCTTGCATAGAAAAGAATTTCTAGTAGAGAACTAATCACTTAGTTTACGAATTTCCCGAGATATAATGACTAATCTTAATGAACATTTGTTCATACTTGATCAAACCTGGTGGAGAACAATTTATTGTTCGGAACCAAATCTTGATTCGGGATCATCATTCGAAAATATCCTGGAATATGATAAGTGTCACTGTTATTTATTCAGGAATGTTTCGAAATTGATCTAAAGAAATATAGAACTACTATATTCGGAATACAAGACAGTGTTATCAGTCTTATAAACTGAGAAAACTGTTATATATCTGAAGCCGTATTATATGTATTTGTACACATAGCACAGTATCTATATATCGACTTTCAGATTTGTGTGATACGCATATTCGTATGTACATCATGGGAGAATTTTTTTGTTTCGTGATCCGGATAGGTTTGTATATTCAAATACAACAATTTTGGAACTGTGGTAAGGGAATCGGGTTAAAATAATCAAACCGGTATGCGAGCCAAAACAGTTCTATGTTCTTTAACCAATTTAGTACCCAAACGGGTACTAAACTGTTATATGAACTCCGGAACCGACAAAAGTCTAAGAGTTTGCAAATTGGTATATGAACTGAAAAGTTTTGTAGACTCCGAAACTTTGAGTTGGGTCAAAGTTTGCAAACCGGTACGTGAACTAAAAAGTTATGTGAGATTCCGAAACTTGGTAATTGCATAAGTGTGTAAACCGTTTTGTGAGCTAAAAAGTTTTCTTTTTATTAAATTTTGACTACTCCCCAAATAGTTGTTTCGTTCTTATATGGTTTGGGAAATGATCCCATGATTATTCTTATATTGTTTTATAATTTCGATACTTGATTTTCTGAAAAATTTAAAACTGCCAATATCTATTAAATTAATTAATATTTTGTATTTATGTTTTCTTTACCCTGCTTTATATTCCTACTAAAAGTAGTTGCATTCTGAAATGCCAAAACTCATCGTATACCATACCGATTATAATTTTATTCTTTAATTGTTATATGTAAAGTCTATAACTATTTAAAGAAAATTAACAAATAACATTAATGGATGGTGGTTATCAACCGATTTGGAAAATAGCCGAGTTGTATGTCTAGGATTTCTTTATTTTCTAAAGAAAGTTTTACAAAAAAATTAGCGGGGAGCCTAGGATTTAGAGTACCTGAAATGAAAGAAGAAAAATGGATTCATGAAGGTTTAATTATTGAATCACTTCCCAATGGCATGTTCTGGGTTCACTTAGATAATGAAGATCTGATTCTAGGTTATGTTTCAGGAAGGATCCGACGTAGTTTTATACGGATACTACCACGAGATAAGGTCTAAATCGAAATAAGTCGTTATGATTCAACAAGGGGACGTATATTTTATAGACTCCGCAATAAAGATGCGAACGATTAGGTGTTTTTTTTTTTTTTTTGACATTATTTAGGAAAGAGGGGGATTCGAACCCTCAGTAAACAAAAGCCTACATAGCAGTTCCAATGCTACGCTTTCAACTACTAGGCCATCTCTCCTACAAAATTTTATTATTATGACCCAGAAATCGGGTGAATAGCAAGCCATTCATATTTAAATATTTAGTGTAAATTACGAATCCCGTTGTAATTTACTTGGGATAGAGTATTTATCATCCATGGAGTGGATTTAAAAAGTAGAATAATTATCCTCTACTAATTTCAATGAAAATTAATGGTATGGTATGATTCCAAAGCAAGGGCAAATTAGTGAGAATTTAGGAAAAAAGCTTAAACACTCATCTATTTTGGAACATAAAAAGAACCCTAAAAAAGCAAGTAAAATGGAACGGAGGGAGTATGTAACTCCAAATTCAATCAAAAATTTTTGGAATCTCCAGGTTCGGTATTTATTGCAATAGTGTTAAATGCTAGTCATTCTTAATATGAACTCTGATCCCTATAAATTGTATACCCGTATACATATTAAGGTTTAATAAAAAAATATATTTTCTTTGGAATTTGTGTTTTTTTTATCTTATTCTACTAGAAATTGGTTTTTCTTGCACTAAAAATAACAATTTTTGTTCTCAATGCAATACTGTTTTCAATGCAACAAAACAAACAAATATTGTTTCCAATGCAAAAAATTATTATTTTAATGAACCTTAACATGTATACAAGTTAACAAGACCCTTTGAACTATGGTATGCACAGCGAAACAATTGGTGTGGTCCTTCTTGAGTTTCGGTTTGAACGATGTTATTTGTATAGATTTGTTGGGTACTTTTCGAGTTCGCAGCACAGCTTCGCAATGTGGTCCCAAGTAATTACGACAGTTGCAAAGAAAAAAAAAAGCAACGCTTCATTACTAATCAAAGATACAATTCCAGTTAACGCCAAGGAAAACTTTTTCTACATTAAAGAACCCCTAGTTAGCAATACGGGGTACGGAGAGGAGTTCGGGACGGCATACGTTCGGGAATTTTACGGATTTGGATAGGTCGGATTCGGTCAAAAAGTCGGTCAACGGTTCGTTGTTCGGAGTGTAGTTCGGAACGGATAAAATGACGTCTATAATTCGTTTTAGAAATATAAGTTCGGTACGGAAAATTCGGGTTACATAAAATTAATAAAAAGTATATTTTTAAGGTTGTATGGAGTTGGAGGAATGATTTAAACAAATTTTATTGTATTATATAGATAATACATTAGGAATAGACAAAAACAATCAAATAGCTCAATGGTTTGAGCCTTAATTAGCAAGGAAGAGGTCATGGGTTCAATCCCCACCACCAATTTCTTTTTAATAACTCTCAAAAAAACACTTAAATGGGTTGAATCGCCGAGTCACTGTCAATCGCTCAGTCACTCACTCGAATTGATTCGCTGAATCATACCTGAATCCGAATTATTCGCATAACCGGAAACCCCATATAATCTGTCTGCCTAATGCAACGGATTCGGACGGATTCGCGAATCATTCGCCGAATTGCTAACTAGGAAAGAACCTCATTTGATTGGGGCGTTTTTTAATTGGGGGCCAAGTACTTAGAGAGGACAAAAAGGTCACCTTTAATCCTAATTTGGGTCACCCCTTATAAAAATATTTTCTAAATGGCTAAAATGCCCTGAGTGATTAGTATTAAGATTTAATTAAGTTGATTAGTGTGATAGTTTTGTTTAGATAAAAATCGGGTTTTGGGATTAAAATTTGGGGAAATTTTAGTTTTGGGGTTTTTTTTTTGAGAAGAAGAAGAGTAGTTTTGAGAGGAAAAAACTAGGGTTTTTAGAAATGAGTGATTCAGTGAAGGGAATGAGGTTGGTGAAGGTTCAAACAATAACCATGATTGTGTTGATGGTGAGATTTTCTCTAATAAACCTATGGATTGGATGTTTGATGAAGAGATGTTAATGGAGGAAGCCATGAATAATGGTGGAAATGAAGATCCCATCGCTCAAAATGAAGGAACCAATCCTTAAATGAAGAACCCTGAGCTCAAAACAATCGAGATAAACTTCATATACTCTTCAAATTGTCTGAATGGTGCTCCAAGTGGTCGATTCATGGTCACTATGGAACTACTCGGAGTGAGGGTCGTTATAGTCGGGTGTTGTATCGCCAACGACCCTAAAGAGTCGTCATTTTGTTGACACACATGGCGACATTTCCTCTAACCTGCAACTTTTAATGGTGATGAAAAATCGTCAAGGTGGTGTGTTAAACCATGACGACTTTATTTATATTGTTCACCTAGAGTCGTTAGTTGATTCGTTTAATACCCGACGACTCTCGAATCCAAACTCTCGATAAAAAGGCCATTTTTTGTGTGTTTGAGTCGTCATAGGGATATTCGATATACCGATGTGACCCTAACCAACCATTTATAATGTTCACTAGGTCGTTAACCAATAACAAAGGTCGTCAAAACAGGTCGTCATTTTCAACCTAATACAGAACGACTCTATTTTAGGGCAAAAAATGTTGAAGTAGCAGAATTAGGTCGTCATCTTCATCCTAATACACTAACGATTTTTCATAGAATGCACTTTGCAAATGAAAAGTCGTTAGGGTTTTCATTTCGATACTAACGACTCTTACCTTTGAAATTTCGATACTAACGAATACAAGGTAGGTTTAAGTTCATATACCTTCTAATTGGAGCCATAGCTTTCTTGGGTTTTGATTTTTTTGGCGTTGATTACGCCATGAATCGGTTGAAGAAAAAAAATTTCTTCAATATAGTCGTTAATGGTGGTAGTGGAGAAGAGAACGGGGAGGAGAGGAAGATGAAGAAGAGAAGCCTAATTAAGGTTTCTAATTAAGGTTAACTGATTTTTAATGTTTAGTTTTAGGTAAGGGTAAAACAGTCTTTTCAATATCGGATTACTACGCCCCTCAAAAAATTGGGGTGCAAATAAAAAGTTGTGGCCCCTAATTAAAATGGTTGGCCCCAATCAAATGAGGTTAAAGAAGTGCATCTTCTTCTTTTTTTTTTTTTTTTTTTTTGTAATCTCTCACTCGATTCATACAGGTTTTCAAAGTAATCCTTTTAGCTTACCAAAAAAGAGGTTAGAGAATACGTAATGCCTCAAACTCCACATTTGATGGGGATACAGTGTCGGTAAGGAGAATTTTGTGTTTGATAAATTCAGTGACCTTGCAATGGTGCTACACGGACCAATTTAATTGAGTAAGGGGTTAATAAAAACCATGTGGACAGTGGACACACGAGTCTTGTTTTAGCCCTTGGCATCATTCCGAAGGAAGTCATATCCAGGGAAAGAAATGAGACATAGAAGTGAAGCAATTTGGCATCATTTTGAAGAAATGATATGCTCGGACGTACACTGTACATCTGTTTCTTCCGATGCAATCTAATCTCAAGATTATGAAATCTTAGAGGGAATTTCCTATTCATTAGGTTTGATCTTTAATTGTGCGAGTATCTACATGATTGAGATGGTATTACACAACATGGTAGTTCGAAATGTTTGGTTGGTATAGCGTCTCCCAGAAATTGCATGAACGCCCCTTGTTCGTCCATGGGCAACGCCCATGCTCTCGGCTTGTAATTCTTAATATTGGATAGTTTTTGAGTACACGTCCCAGCTTCACAACAATGTGGTCCAGGTGAATTACGAGAAATGCGACGCTTCATCACCAATTGAAAGTCGAAACCTTGTCAGTGCTGGCAAAGATACAATACCAGTTAAGGCCAAGGAACACTTTTTCTGGATGCAACGCTTCATCAATTAAAACATTCATTTCTGGCTCTCGTGATCCCCTAGTGACTATTCCAACTCCCAACTTCAATACTACTAGTATTTTCCTTTATTTATTAGCCCCACGCCATATTTCCAATTCCAGAGCCGGGCCTGAGGGGTGCAGGAGGTGCGACGCACAGGGCCCATCTCAGGCCAAGGCCTTTTTTTCCTATGGACCTATGGTGTATACTCACTTTGCCCTCCAAGCCCAGTAAGCCCAACATATCAAAAAAAAAAACAAAGAAAAAATGTCTTCCTTTGCTAGCACTCGAACGCGTGACGTTGAGTGAGATAACTTAGTTCCTCAATCGACTAGGCAGCGGACTAGCTTTTATTATATTTTTCAGCCCCTATCTATATATTAGAACATCTTGAATCTTTATCATAAACGGCAAAAGCACCTGCTCATGGCTATATATTTTGAGTTTCCTTCTGGTATTCTTGTTTTTGTAAATGGACATTAACAAAAAGAGTTACCGTTTGCGTCAGAAAAAAAAAAAAAAAAAAAAAAAAAAAAAAATTGAACTTATAAAAGGCCCTCCGTAATTTTTTCGCACAGGGCCCTTGTAGGCTCAGGACCGGCTCTGTCCGATTCATCTCTTAACCTTAACACGTACGTGGGGTACATCGTCGGTTATAGCATAAGAGCATCTCCAACAGTGGGTGCTAAAAATCCTATGTGGAATTTTTATTTAGATCCTTATTTATGGGGTCATATGTATGTGGCAAAAATAATAATGCTTTGCTTATGAACCATCTCCAATAGTATGGGGTCTTATTTTTAAAATTTGTTGTTTTGGATAATGATAAAATTGATTCCCTCTTTCCTATTGGTTCATAACAATTTATTTAAAAATTAAAAAATAAAATATAGTTAAAATGATGATGTGGAGGTCATTCCGAAATCTAAATAAGACCTTTCTCTCCAAGACCTTTATATTTATTTTAACACCCTTCCTATTTTCTTGGCTATGACCCATCGCTTTGATATGAATTTAATGTAAATGAGGGTCTAAAATCCTATGTGTCATGAAAAAATAAAACCTCCACCCTCTGTTGGAGATGCTCTAATAAGAAGAAGAAGTACAAAGAAAGAAAAAAAAAAAAAAACCTAAACTTACCAGAAAAACCCTTCTAGAAGAATACGTATTGTATTGCCTCCCACAGCACAATACGTGTTTCTGGCAGCTCTTTCAATCCCGGGGGAGACTGAACACACTCTTTTTCAATCCCCATTGTGGGCAAGTTTTGAGGGAGACTGAACAAACCACCACTATATATAAATTAAACTCGACTTCACCAAATCAAACTCGACTTCACTCCTATCCATATCAAACCTAAAGAATTAGTCATGGGTCTTGTTATTCAGAGTATTATGCTTTTTGCTCTTGTATGTGTATGTGTTACTCCAACAATTGCCGCTGAAGATTACCTTCCTCGTGATACTCCCCCGGTAACTCAACTCTTCTTCTGTTAGAATTTTGAGTTCTTTTTTACTACAATCGTCTGATTCTAACTATTTAAATCGCTTGCAGGTTCTGCTCCCTACCAATGCGTTGCCTGGAGCAATTTTACGAGTACTTCCAAAATCCCACAGAGCAGTGGTTCAGCAAACAGTGAACTACAATATATCCTTGGGAAAGGAAAAATATGACACTGCTCCAGAGAACCAAACAGTTAACTTTGGAATTTCCTTGGGGAAAGTGAAATATGACGGCATTGCGGATAAGCCCACTAGGAAAGACCTATTATTCGCTGATGATATTTATTACTCCCACAGGCAGTTGAAGGTCGGAAAAATATTCTCGAGTGTCCAGTTTCCCCCGGTTGTTGACAACCAGTTTCTAGAGGACAGCAATTTGAAGGATGGTATCAATTTACCCACAATGAAACTGGCACCAGCAGAGGCACAAGCCGTAAGAAAGTCTATAGCAGTTTGCAAGAGAAAGACGTTGGAGAAACATTTGTGCGTTGCCACATTTTATCGAATGATGGAGTATATCAGCAAGGAAATTGGAAACCAAGCCCAAGGTTACTCGTCTGAGTTTTTAGATAAAAATCACAACTTCACCATGAAAAAATCTTACAGAATTGCACAGTTACAGAACATCAAAACTGAGTCAGGGTTGGCGTGCCACTTACTCCCATACCCCTCTGCTTTGTTTTATTGTCACCCCCTGACAAAGACACTGGTGTACAAACTTGAACTGGCAGGACAAAACGAGGAAAAAAGATTCATCGACGCTGTTTCAATCTGCCACATGGAAACTTCCATGTGGAGCTCCAGCCATATCGCGTTCCTGCAGAATGAGGGGCTGGAGCCTGGAGAGGCGATGTGCCACATCCTTCTTCCGTCGGATGTGGTCTGGATTATCTGAATGTCTTGATCGTTTAAGCACGGATCTCCTCACGTTCTCCTCTTAATCCCATGTTGTTAGTAAGAATAATTAGCGCTTTACTGTGCGCGTTTGCTGTTCGCATACTGTATCAAGTTTCATGGAATATTAATATATACTCAATATTAGTTTGTTTCTATTCTTGTCTGCAATTTTCTTTACATGACTTCATAATCAAAAGAAAATCCTTTCAACTTGCTTTTGATTTTACAAAGATCAAACTACGAAAACAACATGGAATTAAAATTGAGGAAAAGGGATTGGGTGATTGTCACAAAAAAGGAAGAAGAAGGGTGAATGCATTAAGGGTGTTATGGAAAGAAATATTATTCAAACCTGATCAGGAAAACAGGTGGAAGACAATGGAGAAGGAGATTTTGCATTTAATGTTGAAATCTCCAGGTCTGACAGAAGCAAAAGAATGCATTCCTCTAAAGGATAAAAGAATTGTTGTCACCGTAAATGGAAGAATCTCCAGAAACCGGGTTTATATTCCTACAAAGCATCATTTAAGGAAACCTTGCAAGAGCTGCAGTACTCTTCAAGTCCCTTCTGTATAAGCATCATTAAGTACCATTGCATCTCTAGAATAAAAACACTGAATTTGGCAAATGTTTTGTTTATAAAATGGAGATACATAAAACAAAAATATGAAGGGAAAATTGGTATCGGAGCTTTAGGTTGGATAGGAATTTTGAATAGAGAAGTTTTTTGAGGTTTTTATGTTTGTAATTTTTTTTTTTAAGACGAAGTATTTGATTAATTTTATCAAGTATATGGAGGATTTGATTTCATCAATTAGGTAAAAGCGAAGTAAAACATATTTCTAAAGGAATGAGATTATATATGATGATCTGCATTCGGTTTGGTCAAGATGATGTTAGGATACTAGACCTCTTAACACAGGATGGCAAGCAAGAAACAAATAAGAACCAGATAAAACCCTTTTTCTTTGGGGTGAGCAACCAAATACGAAAGCAAGTATTAAAAATAAACTGAGTTTTCTTAATTGATTCTTAATACCATTGGCAGCTAAGTATTTATAGCTCAAAGAACTTGAGTAGCAAGCACTGTAAACTAGGAAACTTAAACACGCGAAACTAATAAAGAGAAGTCTAGCTAAACCAGGAAACTAACAAGCTAAAATAGGTAAGAGTAATTTAAGGAAACAAGGTTAGGTGTTGGTGTTGTAACATCCCACTGCGCTTGAAAAATGGCTTGTCCTCAAGCCACAAAGTCTGGAAAACGTATGAGTAACTCATCTGCATCTTCCCAAGTAGCATCTTCCACGGCACGATCTTTCCAATGAATTAACCATTGAGTACCGGCTTTGTTGCCTTTCTTAAACATTTTTCGATCCAAAACAGCAGCAGGTTCCCATTTATCGTAATCAATGATAGCAGGTAAAATAGTCTCAACATTAACAGAAGAGCCAAGCTTTAATTTCAGTTGTGAAACATGAAAGACTTGATGAATACGGCTTTCTAATGTCAACTTCAACTTATAAGCAACTTATCCTATGCGTTCGATGACACGAAAAGGACCATAATAGTTTGGAGAAAGCTTGGTGAATGGTTGAGCAGCCGCTGATGATTGTCTATACCGATGCAAACGTAAAAATAGCCAATCATTGATGTTGAAACTCCTTTCAGTGCGATGAGCATCAGCATAAGTCTTCATCCGAGTTTGAGCAGCTTGAAGATGAAACTTAAGTATATCATCAATGTACGATCTCTAGCTCGTAACGTTACATCAACATCATGCACAGTTGTAGAACCAGGAAGGTAACTAGATATTGTTGGTGGAGTTCTACTATACACAGCTTGATATGGAGACATATTAATGGCAGAATGGTGACTGGTATTGTACCACCATTTCCCATGGTAACCACTTAACCCACTCAGAGGGTTTGACAGTTGCAAAACACCTAAGATAACATTCTAGAGTTCGATTAGTTACCTCAGTTTGACCATCTGATTGTGGATGGTAGGCAGTGCTGCGGCATAATTGTGTATTGTGCATTGCAAAATAGGCTTCCCAAAAATTACTCATGAATATGGGATCACGATCACTCATAATACTTCTCGGCATTCCATGTAGACGAACAATTTCTCGAACAAAAATGGTTGCAATGTCAGCAGCTGTATATGGATGCACAAGAGCAATGAAATGTGCATATTTTGACAATCTATCAACCACCACTAATATGGAAGTCTTACGGCTGGAAAAAGGAAAACCATCAATGAAATCCATTGACACATCTAACCAAATATCAGTGGGAGTAGGCAAAGGCTGCAACAGTCCTGGAGGTGATACAGCTTCAGCTTTGCTTCTCTGACAAACATCGCATTGAGAAACAAAATCCTTAACTGATTTTTTTAAAACTCTCCAATAAAAATTGTGTTGAATTCTTTTGTATGTTCGGAGGAATCCAGAGTGACCGCCTAAGGGAGTTGAATGAAACTCATGAAGGAGTTTAGCACACCAGGAAGATGTTGGTTTTACTACAATGCGTCCCTTGTAGCGTAAGACATCATTAAGAAAAGAGTAATTGGGCTTACATGTAGGATTGCGCCGTAACTGATCAATTAAGGCTCCTAATTCTTGATCACCATTGGTCTCCTGAATGATCTCATTAACTTCTGCAAATACTAGAGAAGTCATAGCATTGAATGCTAAACCAGGATTTCGAGAAAGAGCATCAGCTGCAATATTGTCTTTCCCTTTGCGAAAAATTATTTCATAATCATATCCTAGAAGTTTAGAAACCCATTTCTGTTGCTCAATTGAGGATATACGCTGATCCAAAAGTACTTCAAACTATTGTGATCAGTGTAAATTTTAAAATGCCTGCCCAACAAATATGGTCTCCACTTTTGGACTGCTGAGATGATTTCAAGCATTTCCTTATCATAAATAGAAATATTGAGATTCTTACCTGCCAATGCTTTGCTAAAGTAAGCAATTGGTCTACCATCTTGCATTAAAACATCCCCTAAACCAGTTCCTGATGCATCACATTCTAGTTAAAATTCTTTCGTAAAGTCAGGAAGCATCAAAACCGGTGTAGTTGTTAATGCATGTTGCTAAGATCAAAAAGAAGAAGTAGCTTCATCAGTCCATAAGAATGCATCTTTTTTCAACAGCTGTGTCAAAGGTGCACATATTTTACCAAAGTTCTTCACAAACTTTCGGTAGTAACTTGCCGATCCAAGAAATCCTCTTAGACTTTTAACTGTGGTAGGTACTGGCCAAGAAAGTACACTATCAATCTTTTCTTGCTTAACTGCAACACCTTCAGAGGAGATAACATGACCAAGGTACCCTACTGATGGTTGTGCAAAAGTGCACTTGGATTCTTTGACAAATAGTTGATGCTTGCGAAGGATTTCAAACACTAAAGTTAAGTGTTTAATGTGATCTTGCATGTTGGAACTATAAACTAATATGTCATCAAAAAAAACGAGCACGAATTTCCTCAAATATGGTCTGAATAGATGATTCATCAAGCTTTGGAAGGTAGATGGCGCATTGGAGAGTCCAAAAAGCATGACAAGAAACTCATAGTGACCATCATGAGTTCTAAATGCCGTTTTAGGGATATCATGTCCATATAGACGTATTTGATAATAGCCAGAACGTAAATCAAGCTTTGTGAAAATAACGGCACCATGCAGTTCATCTAACAACTCATCCACCATAGGAATGGGATATCGATCCTTAATTGTCAACTTATTTAAAGCCTTGTAATCAACACACATTCTCCAGGACCCATCTTTCTTACGAACCATTAATATGGGTGAAGAAAATGGACTAGAACTTGGACGTATAAAACCAGCTTGCTTGAGTTCTGAAATAACCTTTTCAATCTCATCTTTCTGAAAATGTGGATATCTATATGGACGAACATTAACAGGGCGAGAATCCGTAGTAATGGAATGCGATGATCATGTAGTCTTGACGGAGGAAGAGAAGTTGGTGTTTCAAACACATCTTGAAAGGTAGATATCAACTTCTTAATGGCAGGGTTCTCAATTAAAGGAGTAGTTAGCGCAGAATTGTGTACTGCAGTTAATTGTAGAAAAAATCCATAAACTTCCTTACGTAGCAATTTCTGCATGGGAGCAGTATCCAAAACCATCGATGCATAAGAGTTATTACCCAATAATTGAATGTTTGCGCCGTCATATTTAAACTTCATTAATAATTTGTCAAAATCCCATTCAATAGGCCCTAACTTGCGCAACCACTGGACCCCTAGAACCGCATCGCAGCCACTAACAGCCAAGACATGAAAATCAATTGTAAACATGTGATTTTGCAGTTGAATTGGTATGTTTAAACAGGTTCCTTGAGTGTGTATATGGCCACCATCAACCACTATAACACGAAGATAAGTATCCTTGGAGTGAATGGGATAACCACATTGTTTAGCAAATGATGGGCTGAGAAAATTATGAGTAAACCGAGTCTACTAGAACTCAGTAATTGGTTGAGCTTTAGAGGAACCTGTAATACGCATTGTAGTAGGAAAGGGAGAGCCCATGAGTGAATTCAGAGAAATAGTAGGAGCATCCTCAACCGTATAATCATCCTCGACTGGGTTATCAATATCAGTCGCAGAATTAGAATCCGCAGCTTGTATAGTAAGTTCTGTTGTAGGTTCCCCAATATCCAAGATAGTTAATTGAGGATTAACATATCCTCCATCCGTCCTAAATTAAGAGTCCGCTTTGACTAAGTCAAGATATTAAGGAAATCCTATAAATTGTCATGACTAGCCCTTGACTAGCCTATTTAATGTTATATTATTACCAAAACTAAATTATTAGTGTTAAAATAAGTAGAAGTTTATTAGGAATTTTATAACTATTCATAAATGTTTTTATTTAAAAAAAGGAATGACAATTAATACAAATATATTGAGTAAGTTTTTTTCCATAAATATGGTGATATTATTTAAGATTTGGATATTAAAAATGATTTTATGATTATAAAAATAAAGGGTATATTTGATAGTTTAAGGGAAAAGTATGTCTATAAACAGAGAGGACAGATAAAAATGGACATACCAAAGTAGAAATTAGGACAGATAAAAACGGACAGAGGGAGTACATGATTTGGTCTGTATGGTTGATCCCACTTGAAGCACATACCCTTAGCTCTTGTTTCTCTTTGTTCTTCTGGTGATAATCTCTTATAACCCGGAGGAAAAGTTGGCTGAGGTTGTTGAGCCAGTTGAGGAGTAATCATACTTCGGAATGTAGGTGGACGATATGGAGGTTTAGGGATAAACTTGGTAGATGCATAAGATGCTTCCTGATGTATTGCCTTAGTATAGGCCTCATCCAAAGTTTGGGGTGCAAGTAGTTTTACCACAGACCCAATATGTGGTTTAAGGGAACGAATAAAACAGCTTATCAAGTAATCTTCTGGAAATTAGACAAAGTTCAGTAATTTTTCAAACTCCGAGATATGTTGATGAACTGTACCTTTTTGCTCCATGGTGCTAATGGCTAGGCGAGCATCAAAAAACTTTTCAGGGTTAAATCGAGCACGAATTAAATTGCAGAATTCTAGCCATGTTGTCACAACAACTCTGGTTCTCTTCCATCTATACCAAATATTGGCCTCTCCTTTTAGATGTGCACAAGCAACAATGATTTTGAGAGCGTCATAGTTGTTATATACACTAAAGTACTGGTCAGCATTGAAAATCCAACCATCAGGATCCTCACAATTGAAAGTAGGGAACTTGATATTAACCGAGTTAGGTCGCAGTTGTTGAACACCATTATTACCCGGAGGTGGCGGTTGTGGTGGTGGAGGTGCAGCGCCATTATTTTGACGATTTGGAGGAAAAAACTATGTAAATAGAGTACGCAAGGATGTGGTAAGCCTGTCAGCAAGAGCGGTGCCTTCTTGTTATTTTTGCAAAAGCTTTTCGGCTGCCTTCTTATTCTGCGTATCTTCATCAAGAACATAGAAGTTGGTGATAGTTTCAGTAAGAATATCCAACTTGTCAGCAACACCAGTAATACTCTCCTGTAAGGCTGATAAATCCTCTGTATATGTCATCTCGAAGGAAAAAAAAATTGGTGTATTTTTTTTGGTATTTTTGATCGAAACCGGCTCTGATCCAGATGTTAGGATACTAGACCTCTTAACACAGGATGGCAAGAAAGAAACAAATAAGAACCAGATAAAACCTTTTTTCTTTTGGGTGAGCAAACAAATACGAAAGCAAGTATTAAAAATAAACTGAGTTTTCTTAATTGATTCTTAATACCATTGGCAGCTAAGTATATATAGCTCAAAGAACTTGAGTAGCAAGCAATGTAAACTAGGAAACTTAAACACGCGAAACTAATAAAGAGAAGTCTAGCTAAACCAGGAAACTAACAATCTAAAATAGGTAAGAGTAATTTAAGGAAACAGGGAAAGGTGTTGGTGTTGTAACAGATGATATTTCAAATTTGTCGTATTTTCGGAATTCAAGCTAATCTAGAAGTGATTATGGATATGGGAAATGTTTTTGGGTTGGTGTTGCTCTACATTGGAGATTTGACATGAATATTTACCGAAGTATATGTTCCAACGTTACTTCAATTAAGTTATCTTTAACCATATTATCGGGACGACCGAAGGGAGTCCCTTCTATACTTTCACTATGGGGGCTAAAAATACATTGTTTGCAACGCTTTTTTTCTTCATTTTTAATCGATTCAATTGAATGGGTAGTGGTCGTTTTTCCCCAAGATTGGCTCAGAAATCGGAGAATCATCATCCCGAGTACGGTTAGGAGTGATGAAAACGAACGGAAATTGACCCAGTTGACGGTTATTACGGCATGAAAATGACAAAAAAAAAAAAAACGTCACCTGAACTTTTTTGATCTTGGCCGCTGATTACCAATAAAATTTAGCCATCAAATTTATAACTGTTACAAAAATTGTTACAAGACTATTACAAAATAAGTGTTAAATAAAATATGACGCTTATGGATTTTACAAAACCACTGTGACCAAAAATGTTACACAATCACATGAATAGTGTCACAAAAACCAGCCCTACAATTCCACTTAGCCGGTCGGCACTCCAAATTTCGGTCGTCCTATATCGTTGCAACAGTTATCTAGTTAAATTTAATAAGCTTATTGATTATGTTTTATACTTTGTACCATGTGAGATTCTTGTGAATTGCTTGAAAGACCTATGCATAATGGTTTTCCAATTGAGTGGCGTTTGTTTGGCAAGACACAAATATGATAAGGCAATAATCTTGAAGTTGAGAAAAAAAACAGTTTGTATATTGGTAGGAAATATTAGCAAGTAAAATTCTCATTTTTTTTCCATATCAAGCAAGGGAAACAATAATTTAGTTATCAAACGTCATCAGTTGAATCATGTTCTTTGATTTTCTTTGACTGAAGTTGAAGAATATGAAGATGAATACATACTCTTGTCTGACCTTTTAAGTCATAAACAATTTAATAAAAAAAAAATCTATTAGGTCATAAACAATAAATTGTTCTTAACCAAATTCATCAAGTATGAACAAATGTTCTTAAGCTTAGTCAACATATTTTGAGTATGATTAACAAGATAAACTTGACTCGAGATTTTTCTGATTAAAAACGTCAATCTCTTCAGGAAAAATTTATTAAAATTCCCTTTCTCAAAAAAATATGTTACACTCGATGATAGTTCTGAGTTCAGACATGTTGACCTTCTGGTTTAAAATTGAGATAGTGGTAAAGTCATTTGTTTCGATGTCACTGGTGTCTCGTCTTTCACTGGCGTTGGTGCTCGTGCTTTTAGGTAGGGCCTAGCTATCTCCAACGCAGTCACTCATAAGAGGAACAAATATTTAGACAAATGCAACACAAATTGTTGTATATAGTTTTGGTTTCTTGGCTTTCTCCACTTGGGTGAGCTCAGTAATGACATGATGACCTTCCTGAAGAGATTGAAGAATTGTATTGAGTGTCATGATTTCAATGTGAAAATTACCAATTACTTATTTTATAGAATTGGGCTTGTCATTTAGAAAGGAGTTGGAGCTCAGCTTGTTGCTAGGCTTCCAACTAACTCGTTGTAATTCTCATTTTGTATTTTTTTGGTTTAATGCAATGCCCTTCTTAAGAAAAGATAAAATTAAATTAAAAAGGTTATTTTGACCATTACCTAAAATATATGGATACATAGGGTATGAAAATATGAAAATGGAAGAATGGTCCCAATCAAAATTTTCAAGGTCCCCATTGACTTTGGATGGCTAGCGCCTCAGTTAGGCTAAGTCCTATGGGCTAGATTGGACTGCTAGATTGGCCAAAAAGTGTTGCAAATCATGAAAAAAATGTGGGAAAAAAAAAGTTAACACTCAATCAGCTACTTCTCTCTCAAGCATTTGCTCGCAATGACCTGCTCGGGCGAGATTGAAAAACGCCCGAACCGTTCGGCGCTCAAAAAGTGACAAAACGCCGAACCGTTCGGTCCGCCTGGAAAACGTCCGAACTGTTCAGCGCTCAAAAAGTAACCAAAACGCGAACCGTTCGGCGCTCACAAAAATCACAACAATCTAATTCGGAGATTTAAGTGCCGAACTGTTCGTCACTCAAAAAGTAACTAAAACGCCGAACCGTTCGGCGCTCACAGATGACGTGGATGGCCAAACTAGCAGCTAGATATCTAGCCCATAGGACTTAGGAGGTTTCCCAAGCTGACGTGGATGGCCAATCTAGCAGCTAGATATCTAGCCCATAGGACTAAGCCTTAGCCCTTCACTTGGCAGGAGAATCCCTTGTACTAGGTTATTGGTGGGAAGAAAGTTTCACTTCCTTTTGTGAAGGAAAGCTTAACTGCTCAATGGAAAACCAGTAGGTGATTTTACCATGACTATTCATGGGGATTAAGTCTTTCTATTCAAGTTCGTACAAGAACAAGACAAAGCTAGAATTCTGGAATTGGGATCAGTTCACACTGCTAACAGATCGTTAAGGGGTCCCGATCCATCTCTGGAATGCAGTTACTTTAGGATTGCTACCTTAGTAGGAAAACTTATAATAACAGATACACAAACTGCATTGAATACTCAAATGTATTTTGCTAGAGATTTCCTGAGATATCAGCTGATTGTTCTTTCCCTTCTAACCCAATAAAAGATGATGATGTGAAGCTTGTAGCTTATGAAAGCAGAATACCTTATAAACCAGTTTCTTGATCGCAATGCAAGAGCTTTGGTCAGTTCCATGAGTAAGGGTTAGGCCTCTTCCTATGCACATGCCAAAAAAATGGTGTTTGGCATGCCACCCGGCATGCCAAACCATTTGCGCCACTATGGGGAAACCGCTGAGCGATCGAATTCCTAGCGAGCGATATAGTGAATATCGACAGCGATATTCACTCTAGCGTTAACGGCTATTTCTTCATCGCTATAAATAGGTAACTTTCAAACTCAACACTTACCCCAAATTTTTTACACAAAAAATTTCTCTTCTTCTCAATCTAATATTCCCTTTTCTCAATCTAATTTATTTCTTCTATTTTTTCCAAATGGCACAATTAAGCCAACTTGATTCGGCAACACAACTTGATTTTTAAGGTAGTACTTGAAGGTGTCGTTGAGAAGATATGTGATAGATTTAAAGAAATAAGTAAGAAGCAAAAGAAGTCTCAAGTTTTGGATATCAACCATGTCAAAAACCGCCAACTAAGAGAAGGCCAAGAAAGGTTAAAGGCAAGGAAAATCAAGGCAAAACAAATTTGAAGCCAAAGAAGAAGATAAACAAAGGAGACTCCGATCATGAGCGCATTGATTGGAAGTTTAGTGAAATGAAGAAGATGAAGAACATTGTTCCAATTATTATTTTTTAGAGTCTTTCCAATTATTCCTGGCACTTTTAGGGGCGACCCCGAAAGAATTAGGGGCGACACTAAAAGACAAAAAAAGGTCACCCAAACGTAAATCTAAGCTACCCCTTATCTTCGATTTTTCGAAATGGCCAATATGCCCTTATATAATCGGTAGCCAACACCATAATCGGTAGGTTAAATGTGAATCGGTAGGGTGAAATTGAAACTATGCCTCACTGATTATTGTGTGATACTTGACCAATAATCCCTTTTATAATCGGTAGCTTATCCAACTTATAAGACTACGATTATAAGAAGCCCCGTATTCAACCTTGGCCAAATTTCATAGGTTTTGAGGGTGCAGAGCCAACCATAACCACTTGGATTGAGCTGTGGTTGTAGCCATAATCGTAAGCCAAATAGGTTCCACAACCTACCGATTATAGGTTGCCCCAAATTTAGTTTTTTCTAAAATCCTTCACGTGATGAATTTTGAAATATACCATAATCGGTAGGGTATATAATTATATAACCAACCGATTATAACGAGCCCCGGATCCAACCTTTGCCATATTGCATAGGTTTTGAGTGTACACAACAAACCACAACCACTTGGTTCGCGTTTTGGATGCAGACGTTAATCGGGAGTTACATATATTACCAAACCATCCGATTATTAGTTGCCCCAAAATGAGTTTTCTAAAATCCTTTCTTGTGATGAATTTTTGAAATCTACCATAATCGGTAGAGTTAACAACTTAACAACCTCACAGATTATAGGAGCCCCAGATCGAACCCTTGCCAAATTCCATAGGTTTCGAGTGTACAGAGCCATGCATAACCATGTGGTTCGTGATTTGGATGTAGCCATAATCTTAAGCCAAATAGGTTCCACAACCCTCTGGATTATAGGTTGCCCCAAATGAGTTTTTTTAAAAATCCTTCATGTGATGAATTTTGAAATCTACTATAATCGGTAGTATACTCCACTTAATAACCTACCGATTGTGAGGAGCCCCAGTTTGAACCCATGCCAAAATCCATAGGTTAAGAGGGTACAGAGCCAGGCATAACCATGTGGTTCGTGATTTGGATGTAGCCATAATCGGACGTCAAATAGGTTACATAACCTCCGATTATAGGTTGCCCCAAAATGAGTTTTTTCTAAAATCCTTATTTGCGAAATGTTTAATTTGAAATCGACATAATCGGTAGATGATAAAACTTATACCATACCGATTATAGAGTGGTCGAGGATTCAACCTTTGACAAAAACTATAATATTCGGTAGCCAAACAATAATCGGTGGGTTCACTCAATAATCGGAAGCAAACTCGTGTGTCGGTAGGATGGGGTCTATATATTAGTGTTTGGAAAAAAAATTGACCGATCGCGAGGTAACTCCGATTGAGTGAGAGAAGAAGAAGAAGAAAAAAAGAAGAAGAAGGGGTATATGTTGCCAACTTCCGATTTTGTCAACTTCCATAAACATGGATGGGTACGAAGAAGGACGTGAAGTTGTTGAAGTTCAAGGTTCACTACCGTTTAGAGATGATGATTTGGGGTATATGTTGAATGATCCAAACTTTGATGGAGATGAAACCCTAGACGACGCTTTCATGGAAGAAAATGGAGAATCACCCGAGATCGAAGCTAACGATGCATCAAACATACAGGTATGTTGTTAACAAACTCTAATACCCATGTTATCCATGTTATGTGCGTTTGTGTATGTTTTTGAACGTGAAAATTCGATTACTGCATGCATTGAATGCCATGAACGACATTTAATCGGTAGTTAATTTAGTAACATATCTATCGATTATCAATAATCGGGTATATTTTGATTTATTAATCTGCCGAATATTAAAAAATCCCCAAATTGAAAGCTTCAATTTCTCATAATCGGAATTTGTCTACATGAATAAACGTTCGATTATTGGTATATATTAATCGGTTGGTTAATTAATTTATAGTTCTTCCGATTATTGAAGCTTTTTACACAGAAGAATTGTTCATTTCTGTATGTCGTTAATCGGTAGACTATATGCGTACATGACTACCGATTTCTCATAATCGGTTACGTTGTATAGTATTAAATCACCGATTGTATTACAATCGGTTACTTATTATCTAAGCTTCCTTCCGATTGCTAATGCATAACTTGTTGTTGTTGTGCGTAGGCTGTTGTAGCGGTTGATGACGATTATTATTTGAGGCCTGATACTTCCCTACACTATGCAAACGATTTGGTATGGTCATGAATTATCTTTTCTTTTCCAATCGTGTATGTTAGATGGTTATGCTTTTTTTTTTTTTTTGTAATATGCCCATTTAGATATTTGGAAGTAAGAAGGAGGCCAAGGAATGGCTTATGAACAAGGCAAAAGAGAAGATGTGCGTGGTAGTTCAGAACCGTTGCGTTAAGAATATTCGCTTTGAAATGGTATGTGAGCGAGGTGGGGAGAAGAAGAGTCACGAGGGAAAGAATAATAAGTATGTAAGGAAGACGGAGAGGAAGAAGTCACCGAAGTCATACGAAGAAGATTGGATGCCCATTTAAGATTGTCTTCTATAAGCCCGATGGTAAGGAAAGTAAAGATTGGAAAATGTCTAAAGTTGCTAATGGTTGTCACAACCACGATGATCCTGGATACTCTACTTGGACATGTAATGGTTGCGAAGTTAAAAACACATGAAATGGAGACGGTGAGGTCTATGCGTATCCAAAAAGGCGAGTGCGATCTTAAGTAAAATAAAAGGCGGACTGACCCCCGACAACTTGTCTTCTTTGTCTACAATTAGGTCGGCCCTAGCTACGATCAAAAGGACGGAATGGGATGGTAGAACGGTCATGCAACAATCGCAGCGGTTAGCTGAGTTACGACTACACGTTGAGAACGGAAGAAAAGGATGGTAAAGTGGTACGTATTTTCTTGGCACATCCCGAAATGATAAAATTGGCTCAGTGTTTTCATCAAATTGTGTTGATAGATGCCACTTACAAGACAAACAAATATAACATGCCGTTGTTGAACATTGCTTGTCACACTTCGGACAAAAACACGTTTACGATTGCATGGGGTTTAATGGATCATGAGAACAACGTGAGTTTCATTTGGATCTTGGAGACGCTGAGGTCCATTTACAATGGGGATGATTTTCCAAGGGGTTATTGTAACGGATAACGATCAAGCCTTAATGCATGCAATAGCGGTAGTGTTTCTGAAGCCCAAACTTGGCAAAGTGTACGTGGCACATTCAATGCAACCTCGACACACAATTGCCATCGCCATTTCCAAGCTAAAAAACCAAGGAAGGGTACCAAGAGGTCGAAGGAAGAGGATGAGCGCATTAGTAAATTAACCGAGGAAGAACGAGAGGAAGAGAAGAGGTTATTTGATGAAAAATGGAAGGAGGATGGGATAATTTGGAGATCGTTCATGAAAGCATGGGACAAGATCGTTTGGTCAATGACCGAGGTAATTTACTGAAAGAAACTTGAAGAAATTTGAGGAAGAATATTGCAAGGACTACCCAAAACCCGTTGAGTATTGTAAAACACAATGGTTACCGATTAAGGATAGGTTTGTATATGCATGGACATATGAATATCGTAACTTCATGAACGAGGCGACAAGCATTGCGGAGGGGTCTCATGGCGATTAAAGAAAATACTTCTAGGTAGTCAAAATGGAGTTGTGTCGATCAAGAAGCAATCCATGAATTCACCAATCGTGATCTCATAAAGATTAAGGCTTCTATGCAATTTAGTGTACATAAATTCCCTACGGAACACGAAGGGGAAAGATTGCTTCTAAGGGGCATTGTTCATAAAGTTTCACGTTGGGCAATAAATCACATGATGGAACAATTGAAGTTGTATAAAGCTTACGATGACGAGAATACGGTTTGTGTTTGCAAGGATATGATAGGTATTGGTCTCCCATGTCGTCATAAAATGGGTAGGTACGTTGATGTGATTGACATCAATGATATTCATCCATTTTGGAAGCAATTAAATTTCACTCCAAGCACCCCCGTAGTCGATGGTCCGTCATTCATGGAGTCGGAATTGTATGCAAGAATAGCCGAGCGTTATGCTACAACAAATGGCGCCAAGAAGAAAATATTGATGCATGATTTGGAGCAAGCTCTTCACCTTCGTTTAAGGGAGGTTGATGAACCTATTAAGCAAAAGGGGGCGGGTAGGCCAAACACCGAAGTGTCGAGGACCATTGAAAGAAAAGAATTAAAGGATCATTTGTCTAATAAAAAGAATATTGTGTCGGCATGAGCGTTCGGAAGCCGAATTTGAAGATGAGCCGCAACCCAAGAAAAAGAGGTCGTCCAAGAAAGATCAAATGGAAGTCCAAAGGTCTCTACGAAGCCTTCTCAAGTAAGTCAAGTCGATGCGGTGGAAGAAGTTGTGTTAGTGGAGACCCAAACTAGCTCCGTAGTTATTGATCAAATGAGCGACTCGCCACAAACACATTCAACGGAAATGGTGACTATAAGAGAGAAGTATGGTACTCTTCGTTGTCCTAGGAATTTTCATGGAAGACCAACACGATCAAGGTATACGATTATAGAAGAGTATATGAAACAACTCCTCCACTCATTGTTCCATTTGTTTTGTCCACCGACGAGGTTGATGGGGATGGCAATTGTGGGTTTCACGTCGCCTCGGAACAAATTGGTTACTTTGGAGAGGCGGTGAACCAAGATGTCACCCAATGGCAAAATTTAAGAACTAGAGATGGCGGTACAACTAATAAAGGACAAGGATTTCTATATGGAGATGATGAAGGAAGGAGATAGGCACGACAAAGAACTAGAGTTCAAAGACTTTGTTGCGCGTGTAAAGTGCCGAAAGGGATTGAAGTCAATCGGATCCAAGTATTGGATGACAATGCCTAAATGTGGATATCTCTTAGCGGACGCTTTGAATTGCGTGGTACATTTCTTTGTTCCTCCTAAGTATGGACATTCTTATACGTTTACACCTACAAGGGACGGTTTGCGATGAATCGGTTAAAGATAGAAGAATTGTTATGGCATTTGTGAATGAGATGCATTTTATCGGTTTAAGAGTAAAGAGGATTGCCCATTACCTCCGTTAGTCAAGTTGGAGCGATTACTTCCCCAACGAATCATTGTAACGATTGGTTGAAACAATATGAGACCAACATGTTGGATTGGGATCGCGTCATGAAGGTGGATTCCCGGAAGGCCTACTGGAATTGGTTCCCTCGGATGATGAAGATCAATGATTGTTATGTTTGAAAGATGTATTTTGGAAAGCCCTATTTGTACATGTTTTTTTGGAATTTTGTGGAAAATATCGTGAAGTCTAAAGATATAATCGGTTGTTATATTTTTAATATATCAACCGATTATACAAACTTTTGTAAACAGACTCAATCAATATTATAATCGGTTATTAACTTTTTGAATTTATCTTCCGATTAAAAGGCGACAAAACAATCAAATTTTTTTCCCTGAATCGGTAGATTACATATTATATAAACATCCGATTGTCACCATACTCGACAAAAAAATAAACCGTAAATTTTTCCCGGGAATCGGTAGACAACATATTGAATAAACTTCCGATTGTCACCAAAGTCCGACAAAAAGCTGAAAATCTTCCTAATCGGTAGACAACATACCGCATTAACTACTGGATTGTCACCAAAGTCGACAAAATAGGTGAAAATCTTCCCGAATCGGTAGACAATATAAAATAATAACTTCCGATTTGTAACCATCAATCAACATTTATCTTATTCGACGGACTTCAGAATTCATAACTTCCATCATAAGTGAATTCTTCACCCTTTCCACTAAATCTTGTCTTTTTAAGTGTCTCCTATATAAACAAACATAAAATAATGTCAACTTCGTTTTAGTAAGAAAGATTAAACACCCGAGCGTTATACTTACAAATTGTTGGATCGACAAGCTTAAGTGGCTAGTGTTAAACATCCTCTTTTTGTATCGTTATGTAATCATTTACCCCTTTTTGGACAAGTCGGAAACGATCATGAACTTGTTGGAGTGATCTTTGCTTTGGATTTCCATACTCTACACAAAATTGGCTATATAACCTCGCCCAAAAGACTTGGGTGTTAACCTTCCTGCTATGACATCTTCACGTCTTGTTTCACGATACCATGTTTTCACAATGACCAAATCTTCATCTGCGTCAAACGTTGCCATGCTTGTAAGTTGAGATATAGAATGAATTCACAAGAGTAGACGATGGAAAATCTATTTGTAGAATACATAATGTTATATATGTGTTTTGTTTGGTGCATAAATAAGAAGAGTTTACCCTCCTTATATAGATGAGAGTCCCACGTCTCTCTCTTTTTTTGAAAAATATGGCCGTTGATGCGTACTTTTACAAGACTGTCTTGAAATTGAGTACAATTATTACCCACAATCGGTAGTAAATGTTTGAACAAAGCACCCGATTATTCGTAATCGGTAAACATGTATTGTTATATACTTCCGATTATAGGTTGTTTTGTCATGAGTTCTCGATTTCATTAGAGTAGTATAATCGGAGGTTTCTCAATACGTATTATCTACCGATTGTGTGTGGTTTTCGAGGCACGGCTAGTTTCTTTTGAACGAACTAGCGTTGGAGTAATCGGTAGTTAGATCAACAATTAAAACTTCCGATTTTCATAAATATTTTGAAATTCATAACAATATCACCTACACATCATCATAATTTTACATTGAACTCCCTCAATTCTATTACAAGGTATTGTGATTAGCATCGTGGACGTGTTGGACGAGTCCTAAACGGATTAAATCTTTCCATCGCCCTAAGGATTCTAAAATGAGCTTCATAACTAAGCTTGATCTTTCCATCTCCGCCATTCCCCAGAGATCGTTCTATAACCTCATCATTGGTTTCACCCCTCAATCGATATTGATTCACAAGATAAGTTAAATGGACGAATTCTTGGGCGTGTCCATTTATTGAACCAACTCGAAAAAGATCGAGGCGAGGACAGGTTGTTTGGGTTACGGTGTCGTCGCAGAATTTTTCGTGAATTTTCCCCAAATAACTCATACTCATTATGCCTCCTTGCCTGCGTTCTTCTCCTCGTCTCGGATAGAATTGAACATAGCGCCTACATAAAGATAAATCTTCTTTAATGGTGAATTCCGTAGGATTAATGAATGGTTGGGCCATTATGTTGAAGATGATGTTGTAGAGAGTTTAAAGGTATTTGTGTTCCATAGAGAGTAAAAGGATACAATCCTTATATACGGTTTAGAGTTCCAACGGTGTATTTTGTTAGAAAACCCCATATAATCGGTAGTCAAATGAAGTATTTTAACTTCCGATTATACAATTGCCTCAAATTTTGTTTTTGCAGAAATGTCATTTTTTTCGAATTTGGGAACTATATTAATCGGGTAGCTAATTAACTTCCGATTATACATTTGCTTACCCAAATTTAGTTTTTGGGCACTGTCATTTTTTTCGACTTGGGAACTAGAATAATCGGTAGTTAATAAGACTTCCGATTATACGATTACCCTAAATTTCTTTCTTGGCGAAATCACCAATTTTGGGAATTTAGGATCTACTATAATCGGTAGTCTCGTGAGGTTCTTTTCCTACCGATTGTTATAGAAGCCGGATGCGAAGTTTGGCACAAAATCGATATTAATCGGTAGTATAATATCGTTACTAAGCTTCCGATTTCTTTATAATAATCGGGCACAAAATAGCTTCCGATTGTGTAAGGGCATTAACGTATTCTCCGCGTTTTTGGACATCCCTTAACGGTGTATATGGGTTGGGAATAAAAAAGTCGCCCCTAATTCTTTCGGGGTCGCCCCTAAAAGTGCCAGGCAATTATTGTCTAGTTTGATGTCTTGTAAAACGACTATTTTAATTATATTGAAGTTTTTAATTTTGTGAAGTTTAATGAATTTTAAAATTTGATGAATATTGTTGAAAATTAATATTAATTGTATTCTTAAACAAATATTAAAAATATTTAAACTTAAACAAATATTAAAAATATTAATACTTTAAAAAATTTAAACAAATATTAAAAATTTAAAACTTTTAAACAAATATTAAAACTTTAAAAGTGGACAATTGAGAAATTACAACACAAATGTTGGACAATATTGGGGCAAAGATCTTAAAACCTCGAAACAACTTTCAAAATGGAATTTTTGCCCGTAGATGCGACGATATTCCACACGACACCTTTCATGAAATTCCATCGTGGTTTCACCACTTCTCAAGGTTGGACCTTCTCGAAGTAAAGCAACATACCTAGTAACTTCCGCTAATTATACCGAAGCGCCCGAACCTAATCAAACACTACGACCGCGTAGGTTCATTGTTTGTTCTTGAAATTTAAAAAAAAATCCTTTCCCACAATAGTTGGTGATCAAATACTAGCTCCATTGTCAAATCAATATAATTCCTGCAAATACATTCATCTTCTGCAGTTTTGAATTTTAGGTTTCGCCTCACTTGACATCTCCTAATTTGACTTCTCCTAGTTTCACTGTCTACAATTGCACGACAAGCGGCTCTTGATTTTGGATAATACAGTGGTTTGCCATGCACTCACCAAGATTCATATTATCGACCATGCTCTCTAAGGAATTGGAAGAGTGATGAAAAGAATTGGAGATTAAGAAATTCTAGAGAGATTGAGAAATTCTTAAGAGATTAAGAAATTCTAGTGTGAGTTGAAATGAGATCAAAATTAGGTATTTATAGAGGGGAGAAATATTAGCCGTTGGATGAAGATCTGATGAGCGATTATCATAGCATCGAGCGATAACTTGACTGTCGCTGTCGAGTGAATGACCATCGAACGACGAAGACTCTATCGCTCGCTGGAAACTCTGTCGTGTATGCCTATATGCCAGGAAAAACATATTGGCATTAGTTTGGCATACCCATAGTGGGTGCATATATGCCAAATACCATGTTTTGGGTGCATATATGCCAAATACCATATTTTGGCATGTAGGCCTTGGGCAGTTTCATTTACTACTGTGTGTCAGATAGTTTTTATAAGCTAGAAACTGCCATGATGAGAAGGGCAGATAGGCCCCAAAAATAAAATTCAGCAAACATGGGGATTCTAATACAAGCAATTAGAGCATCCACAGTCGTGGAGTATAACCAAATTTTTTGGTAAAAAACAGACGCAGTGGAGACGGAGTAAAGATCAAAGACCGGACTATAACCAAAACCTGCACCATATTTAGTCTTTAGTCCGGTCTTTAGTTCCAAGTAAATTGAAGTTATACTGATGGGCGTAACTCAAAGTTGCGCCCCAACAATTAAAAAAAAAAAAAAAAAATGGCGCAACTTTGAGTTGCGCCCCAAAAAAAAAATAAAAAAATTGAAGCAACTTTGAGTTGCGGCCCATCAATAATAAAAAAAAGAAAAGAAAGTTGGGCGCAACTTTGAGTTGTGCCCCAACAATATTATAAAAAAAAAAAAAAAAAAAAAGAAATGGGACGAGATTTGAAATTGCGCCTGGTTGGGGCGTAACTCAAAGTTGCGGCGTAACTCAAAGTTGCGCCTGACCAAATTTTAGTCTTCCTCCACTGCGTTACAACACGGACTAAACCCAAATTTTAGTTTTTTTTTTGCTCTTTGCTCTTTGGTTATGGTCGCACCATTGCAGTTGCTCTTAGGATTCAGACCAAATTAGGATTCTAATACAAACTCCCTTAGTAGTCTGATTCCAGACTAAATAAACCAACTCCTGGGAAAATTCAGGGCAGTAATTAGCGTAGGGGAAAATTAATTTTCTCCTAAAATAAACAGAAAGTAGACAGGTTTAAACAGAAATTAGGCAAAGGTAATCCTTCATGACTAAGTAGAAAACATTGACAGACAACATTATCCAATCCATAGTTTGATAACCAGAAAATGAAAAGAACTAAATTCAATATTCAAACTCTAACATTAACATATCCAAAACCCTTGTTATGTCTGTAGAACAAAAAGAGAAGATCGACTGCATCCTTAAGCCTTGTTAGATTTCTTGGTAGTCTGCCTGTTCCTCTTCTTAACACCAGACTTGGCAACCTTGAGACTCCTGTGAACAGCGCTCAACCTTGCAAGAGCTGCGCTCTTCAAGTCCCTTCTGTAGAAGTTGTCGGCAACCTGAACAATAACAAGCAATCAGCTTTCAAGAATGTAAAGAACAGTATTAAAGCAGGCATAATCAGTTCCTAAGAAACCCGAATGAAAGAATAATTACACATAACCAAACCTAGCTTCAACCTTTGTAAAACTACAATATTTGACTAAGCCAATCTTAACAAGAACAATGTTTAAAAGAAGTAACAGGAGAACCAGATTGCAACAAATATAGCACTAAGAAAAAGCTAAGAAGAGGTTTATCCCAGATCAAAATAGCATACATACACAAACTGAAGCTAAGCAAACCAACCAATTAAAATTATAAAACCACTAACAATTCCAAGTACACATGAGCAGCTAAGCATTGGTGGAAGCATTGCAGACATTAAAACGAAACAGAACCGACTACACACTACTGCAAGGCATCAACCTACCTGAAACATACATGTCAACAGAACACAAGAACACATGACTACAGAACTAATGTTTTTGCAAATTAAGCTAACAGGGTATCAATAAGACTTCAACATACCAAACAGAATGTGAGAATCAGTTCCCCAATCACAAGATGACCTCATATTCGAACACCAAACATACAGTAATGACAGTGTTTCACTTCATCATAACAAACAGAATGTGAGAACCCCAATACTTAACTATTCCAAATTCCAGCATTAGTCTGACCTCATATTCTAACACCAAACATACAGTAATCTACATCTTGCTGAATCATATGCACTACCAGGTTACAAAATTCAACTACCCAAACATATAAAATTTATCCAGACAAAATAATCATGCTATCCAAGTATGCATCAACAAAGTTTAATAACAAAATCTGATAAACATCAGTCAAGGGTTGTCCAATAAATTACCTGGTTGGCAACAGCCTTGGCCATTCTACTGAATTCCTTCTTCATGACAGTTTTGTGTACCAAAGCTGAAGGGTTCTTTTGCCTGTTAGTCTTGGTAGTAGCAAGAACAATACCCGAATCTTTTCCAGCTTGAACTGAAACAGTCTTTGCGTTTGCTAACCCTACAAAACCCAAAATCATCACAACAACAAATCATCAACAAAAACCCTAAAATCTCGAAACAAAACCCAAATCAGAACTCAAAAGTACAAGATCTCTAGATGAAGTTTTTCTTACCAGAGTGTTTGAAGGAGTTAACGTTGTAGAGATTGTTAGGTTCTTTACTGAACTGAACCATTTGATTTCCATTTCCAAACTCTTTGACGAGGAAAGCGTTGTTCCTCTTGATGATCTCCCAAATCAAAGACCCTGGTACTGTTGTCATTTTCTTCTTAACCTGACACACAAAAGGGATTTTACAGAAGATAAGATTCAATCAATCAAATCCAGAATCAAAATCAAACAATAAGAAAGAAATCAAGCGAGGGATTTGTTTTTACTTACAAGGAAATGAGAAGATTAGGGCTTTTCCTTCTTCTTCTTCGTGCTGCTGCTCTGGGAGGTTCTGAAGACTAGAGAGGAGAGACTGAACCCTAAATTACTTTTTATATGTAAACCTCAAAACCCTAAGGCGAGAAACATGTGAATTTCCTAAATCGTCCTTGTACTATTATAAAGTTTATTTGCAAGTCACAGTAGTTTTGGTAATATTTGTGGCATACCCCTCCCAAGAATGGGTGAGGACTGAGGTGCATTGAGCTGAGGCCCAGCTAGGTATACGTGAGTGGGGGCAGTTGCCCCTCTTACCTTCTGGCAGAGATGACCATGTTTGGAAGCCACATGAACGTGTATATAGGTGGGGGCAGTTGCCCCACTTCCCTTGATGTCTATAGGCTTGGAGCAAGTCTTAGGTGCTTCTTGCCAACATCTTAGAGAAATGGCGTACACCGGCATGTTAGACCAATTGGTTGGCTACAAAGGCATGTCTAATGCCTAACTTATTTTTTCTACCGACTTCTAGTTTAGCAAGTTCAACCACAGAATGCACACCTGCATTTCAGCGTCAATCCCGACTACCAATTGACTAAGCCAAAACGGTGCAGAAAGTTAAAACAAATTACTCGACGAGAGCATGGAAAAAAGAATGAGTGTGTAAAACAATGCCAGTTTGCTCCTGCGATTGCGTTAATACAGATTACAAGTATTCAAACATATTAAAACTAAATAAACAAAATTTCCAGAAGGAGACAATTTCAGTTTCTTTCAGCTTTGTAGAAGTAAGAGCAAAAAACAGGTATTTATGAGAAGCCGGTGATGAAATACAGACGGTATTAACACCACAACAAGAACAACAAAATCAAAAGCGAGATTTCCTTTTGCGAGCTGTGTATTTTGAGTCTGGAGGCACAACGTTTCCTTTTTTCCTCATTTGCTCTTTCTTCTTAAGCACCCACTCTCTACTCTTCCCTTTCTTGTTTATTTTCTGTCTTTTCCTTGGTCGTTGCCTGTCCGCCATGGAAACCTGCACATTAAAAAGAGATTTTATGAGTATATGAGATGCTGGTGTTTCATGGTGGCTAGTTTAATTGCCTTTTACAAATCTAAGTGGAGCTAAAAACCTTCATGCTTCTAAAATTTTTGCTCAGCCATGATTATAGGATGTTCTACATATTCCAGCACGAGGTGAAAACATAGACAAAAACATTTAAACAGATAGCTTACCGTCTTATTTTCTTCGTCATCACTACCCTCATCCTCGGAGCAGCTCTCTTCTTCATCTCCTTCTTTGCCGCTTGGAACGGCGGTGCTAAGGGATGGTGCACCGCAGGTCAATACGAGGTACTCCTTCCTACTCTTAGAACTGTAGTGATCATAATTATTGTCAGTCCAACTGATTTTGCACTTTAGTATACACAACATAAAATTTCTCTAAAAATGATAATCAACGATTTATGACTTGCTTTCCCATGCAAAAGAAATAAAAATCACAAATACAGTACCATTAATTTAGCTCGCATCATAGATCAGAATAAATCAATAAGTACATGCTCCTCAACACAATAAGACACAAAGGGTTTACTGAGTAGGCAATACCCTCGACCCTATAGAGCCAGTTATTAGTTAATTTTTTTTCATTTATTCAACTGAACGTAATATCTTTAAGTGGTTAAGATTTAGCAAAACTCAACTGCTCTACATAATCTTCTAATCATCTCATCTATGGACCAAATTTTGATTTGTGATAGCAAATGCTATGTTATTATGTCACATGGGATTTACAAAGTTACTTAGCAAAGAAACACCAAAGTGGCAATCTTCTCCTTTTCAGCTGACAAACTCCATGCCGGAGGATGACATATACCATCCCTCCATCCATTTTCAAGAGACAGAGAATGGGCTGAGGGATGTAGGGAGCTCGTGAATTACCCTTGGCCAAGAGGATAAGCCCATGAATATGAGTTACCAGAAAGGTTACATACATCTAGACATTTGAGTATTTGATTCTAGATATTGTGCGTAAGTGTACCCTTTGATTTCTCAAGATAAACAATGATTGTCCAGGAATTCAACTACTAAAGAGCTCACCTACATTGACCCATATATATCAAATAATTATGATACCAAAGTGCAAATCGTTGATTATCATTTTTAGAGAAATTTTATAGGGCCATAAACATAAGATAAACCAACTAGCAGAGGACCTTGGTGATTGGACATACGGTTTAAGGCGAAGTCTTGCCATATATTTGTGTCAATATAGGGCCATACTTTTACAAAAGATTTTAAAGGTCTGTCATAGAAACATCATAAATCAACCTAAATTTACCTGTGGGGAAAATCAACAACCACACCACCTGCAAAGCCAGCACGCATAGCAAATCCCAGAATCAATTCACGCTGGTCATTGCTTTCAGGGTAAACTTGAAAAACAGCTCTAGCTCCCCTAGCCAAACACCGATATAGTGATCCAAAAAATGCCCTACAATGAAATTGCACCATTTCAATATAGGTCTACATGAAAGATAAACTCAATAAGATGTTAAAAGAACCAGTTTAAGACATACTTCAATCTCAGTCTTGGGTTATGAGAGGATCTGTCCGCATTGCAGAGCCACTGTTTGATTAAGCGACAACAAGTACAGGTCAAAGTCAGTGAGTAAAACATCTGAAAAAGAAAAATGTCTAACTCGCGCATGCACCAAAAGACATATTATACATGTGAACTGATTTTTAAAAGTTCAAAACTGATCCAATTATCAATGTACATTTCATATATGAGGATAGAAAAGTTCCAACCTGCACCGCTGAGATGCTAATGGCACCATCAATAACTCCATCTCTAAAACCTAATCCCTGAAACCGAAAAGGCAACAAATGTTTATAACATCAAATATTTAACCAGTGATCTCCTATGATAGAAATAGATACAGAAAACAGTATAATAATGGTAAAGGGCGGTTAAGGTAACCTGTGAAGGTTCACCAGTTCCAACTCCCAACCATCTATATGCAGTGCATCTTCTTGCCAGAACTATTGTATAGCCCAGGATTGCTAGCACAAAGTAAATTGACATGTATGCATGGAGATGGATGAAAGAGTCTAATATAGCTATCAGAGAAATTTCACATCTTTAATTCATCGTTTGTTTTTTGGATAAGTACAATAAGATAATGGAGATAGTAGAGTAACAGGTTGACAGATTAGTGAAGCTTAGTGCCTTAATTGGCATACAGAAGGACGGAAAAGCAAATGAAGCGAAGAATATGTATAGTGAAATCGTAGAATGCCAAGCCAAGACAAGAAAACACATATAGATGGCTAGACCGAAGATTGATCCAAGTATTCAAAATATGGAGCTAGGTAGGGGAAAAAGGAACTCGGCGAAGAAAAAAATGGGGATCTAGCTTATATCTAGGGTAGATGTGTTGTCTGTTTGCTTCTTTTTTTTACTCTACTTTATTGGCCTATCTTGGCTCTTGTCTGCAGTTGTAGCACTGATGTACTGCCTTTTCCTTATTCATCGTTCTCTTTTTATCTTTGTTTCCAAGTATCAGAAGGTTCCTGATATCAGAGAATGCCTTTCACTTTTATTTGCTGAATGTGAATGAAAAAACAGTAAGATAATGGTAAAGGGCGGTTAAGGAAATCTTTAAAGGTCCCAACTTCCCAACCATGTCTATAGGCAATGCCATACAATGCATCTTCTTTTCAGAACTATCTATAGCCAGGCTTGCTATCACAAAGTAAAAATAACGAGTACGGAGATGGTTGAGAAGATCTAATATAGCTATCAGAATCCACAATTTATCGTTTCTTTTTTGGGAAGTGCATTAAGTAAGCTTCTAAATATTAGAAGGATCCTAAACAGATATCAGAAAATGCTTTCAACTTTTATTTGCTCAACATGAATATGAATCCTACAAATATTTAAAAGTAATTGGCTCCCGACTACAATGTAAAATAATAGCTTCTCAGAACAATATTTATGAACTTTGAAAAACTAGAGACCGGTTGTACTGAGGTTTTGGCACCTATGTCCAATCTGCAGCCCTGAGTTACCTAATCACTAGTTTTGTAAGCTATGATGACTCACGAATCAAACACAAACTAAGACGGCAACTTGGGTGAAAAACAAACAAGACGAATTACCTGACCCATATCACTTAGCAATAAATCACCTTCTACTTCCCGCTCCAACGCAACATCTATTATCAAACAGAAACTAAGATTAATCAAATGAAAATCCAGCACAGGCAATTTCACTTTCCAAAAAAACTGACCATTTCACTTACTAAGCATTGAATCAGATATGTCTAAACCAATCCACTGGTGTCCATTCTCAGATAATGTTTCTCCACTTAATCCAGAACCACAACCTAAAAACAAAACACGAAAAGAAAAAGAATCAAAACCTAATTCCAAACTTCAGCTGTATACTAATAAAAGCGCAATTTGCAGTAGCAAACTTTACTCCTGTGTTCAATTAGAGTGAAAATTCTTCATTTAAAGCAAACAGAACTCACCAATATCAAGCAGCAGCCGCGGAACATCGTCATCAGGCAACGCAAGAAGCTCTAATGCTCTCTCAGAAAGTTTCAGCCTTTAAAACAAAAAAATCCCACAAACAAAAATTAGTAAACAAAGATTTGATTTAAGAATTACAGAATGTTGAGGAAGTATTGGTATGATGATGGTACCTGAATTTCAGTGATACGAGAAGAAGAAGTATATTTCGAGCTTCTGATTCATTGTAGAAAATCTCAGGAGGAGCTTGAAACTCCGGTCTTGACATCCTCTGATGCTCTCCGAGGGCGCCTCAGGTGGCGGTGCAGTAGCAGGGATGGTGGTGGTGCGGTGGCGGAAGAGAGCGCAGGGTTTTGGTTAGTAATGGTGTTGGTGGAGGAGGAGATTTTAGGACTGTTGGATCTTCTGGTAACAGAGATTGAGAAGGGTTTTAGATTTTTCATTTTTAGGTCTGAACTTATGGGTTATGGGTCCATAATCCGGTTCGGGTTTCGGTACATGGGCCTAGACCAAGCTCATAACTTTTGCGAGTTTCTTTTTTTGCTTTTATGGCACAGATGGGGGCTTCACCCAATTTTACTAGGGAAAGTCTACGCACAGCGAAGTTTCATACTTCGATTTGTCCCGAGAGGGAATGGACGGATAGCACCTAGCGTTATGTGCATTTGGATTCGTAAGGGTTAAAAGTGGGGCTCGCTTTCTGTTTCAGTCGGTGCAAATCTCAGTGAAAAACCGAAGTGTATCTAGATTTTTCGATTTTACTAGGAAAACTCTGCCAGCTGGACCAGAACCAGATATTTACTAGATATGTATTTTTATTTTTATTTTTTTTTTGCTTCTTTTGCTTCTTTTTTTTACCACATGTTATCACTTTTGAGTTTGGCCTATTTTTAGGCTAAAATGAAAAAAGTAACGGTATCTCTTTTCAAAAAACAGAGGTAGCATGTTATTTCAAGCATATGGATGGAAAAAGATTGGAGATGGATAGTAAAGCGTTCAAATGTTTTTTTTTTTATTTTAAAACAAGATTACGAAACAAAGGAGTGTACAAAGTGTTGGTTACCCTTATCTCATTACGGTGATCCGAGATATTGGTATCGACCAATATACCGTTAACTCCATCGGTAGAATTTTGAAAAGCACAGTTTGAAAAGAAAGTTGACAGTTTTGTGTTCACGGAAAGTATGATTGATGCCAGTGAGGAGTCTGATAAGTGAAAGTGAATGATAACAATATGAGAAGTGGGACGTGAGTGTAACTATATAATCTACATTCATTGTTATATTGCTTTGTGTGATTATAGCATGTCTCATGGGACCACTAGTATGAGTTCTAATATTCGGCCATGGCAGATTCACTCCGAATTCTCACAATTTGATGCTCGTCTCTGTGATTCCAAACTGTCCGATACGTGAGTTCTTCATTCCATATGTCGGATTTGCAGTTTTGTTCTCCTGTATTTTTGGTAATACTGTGAAGTTAGAAACTTTATTTTTTGGGAACCGTTTGTCATATCCCATGGACTATAATATCATTCTGGATATAGTTCAGGACTCGTATATGTCATGTTTGTTCATCCACATAGAAATCTTGTAATTAAGGAGTCATCAAACATTATTTCACCTCAGAATTCAGTAAAATTGATTTTCAAATCGACTTTTTGTATATAGTATTTTTTCTGTGATTACAAACCAAAACATTGATGATCTTTTTGGTTATACAATTTTCATTTGCATTGTATTCCATCGTAGTAACGCCATACCTTTCTTGTGGTGGGTGTTATATGCATTACATGCCCCGAGAACAAAGTGGATTATACTTAGTCCGATGGATCATATGGCCATTTATTTATCTTCAGATTACTTGCATTTTGATATCTTAGGTATTTAACATATATAGCATAGTAAACCGTAAAAGGCTATGTGGTGTATAAGGCTAGTAGTTTTCGCACGTCGAGGTGTTTGCGATTTCACCAAAGGTTCAGTTAGATGTTCTACTTCGTGGAAGTTCGTGTATTCATGATGATTCACTTTAGGATTTTGATCTTTTGGTTTATGTTAGAAAATGAGATCATATCTTTCTTCCGTAATATAAATTGATTCTTTGCTTTTACATTCACTTTACTTCAGTGATTTTTCCACACTTCTTTTACTTCAGTGATTTTGACACCATTTGCATGTTATAACTGTGTTCTAGAATTGTTGGCTCGGTTCATCATCCGGTGGGATCTCATTTTGCTGGTTTGTAGTTGTCGTTATGAATCTTAGAACTTAGATATATAACTTGTATGAATTCAGAGCTTGATTATTTATTCCCTTTTGTAATTCTGAACCTAAGTGTAAACTGAATTCAGTTATGAATTGTGTAACCAATACAATGATTTTATTTAAATGACCATTTGAATTTATAAATTCGAGCTTTATTTCGGGGTAATTTGATTTGATTTAAGTTCAGATTTATTTCATCCCCTCACAACTCTCGATCACCATATCTCGATATGGAATTAAGTCAATCATCTCAAATTCATTTTTTTATATTATAAAATTAAGTCTGTGACATAATCCAGGTATCGTAACTAGCGACAACTTGAAAGTATCGTAATTCTGAGTCAACTTGAAAAAGTCATTCTAGAAAAAAGATACTAAATATACACTTTCCAACTATCTTAAAACGACTTTTTTACCCTCGTGTCTATTCAAGGTTTAAATGTCTTACACTGAATCTAAAACCAACATATATAGTTAGGTGACGCATGGACCAACACGTAAATTCAACAGAGGGGAACCGTTTCATTCTATCAGGCCCGATGAAATCGAACTTTCACAAATAGAAGGGTCTTCCATGTCGATGAAATATTAGGTTTGCCAACTCAAAAACCTCAAAGCAGTATTATAAAGAATGAGGTCTCCCATTAAAGAATGAGGTATCTCATTGCCATAATCATATATTTGGAGACAAAAAAAGAAGAATTAGCAAAAGAAAACATGTCTTGAACAGAAAGTTATAAACAAGATTCTTGCAAGATGTCGGGGTAAGTATCTATATAAGTTTTTCTACCGCTTCACAAATCTTCACAATGCATTATGTAAATATTTCATGGTTTTGTTATTCAGTCAGTAGTTTTGCAATAAGGAAGTTGCAACTCATTATAATTGAGAATTTTCCTTGGAATTGCACTGTTAAGTGTATGGGATTCCGCCAATAGGTAGTCTTATTACTAGTTTGTTTTTCGATACATGCTTCTTTAAAAGATTGTGGTAACATTACTTTAAGGCTATGATCTTGTGTTTTGGATAATCTCGGCTCGGCATTGTAAGGACCCTCAAGATCGTCAACGCAATTAGACCAGTCAAGAAACGATTTAGTCGCTAATAACCCGATTAGTTAATATAGTTTTTGATTAATAGGAATTAATCTAACAACGATCTAGATATGAAACTAGTATCATTGGATGGATAAATCTCGAAAAGTTAGGCGAAATATACTGCTCGAGCGTGTCGATCGAATGCCGGACGAAGAAGGTTTTATCAGTTTAGTTATAAGGGAAAATCGTCAATTTTGCATCCTGACCGCCTTGGCTGCCCTTATCCATTTTCTGGATGCCTTAATAATTATCTTTGGCTTTATCACCAAAAAAACGTGTCGAAGAGAAATGAGTTTCTTTTATTCTTTCTTCTTTTTCTTTCTCTTCTCTAATCTTATTCTATTCCTTCCCTGCTTGTTTTTCTGCCGATTTGGTTAGGGTTTCGTGTGAGATTTCGTCGAAGTAAATCAGTGGAGAAAGATCAAGTTAAGTACTAGGCGTTATTTTTGTGGATGAATTGATGATTTACGAAAGGGATATTTATAAATTGCTATAGCAGTTCACTGAGAACTGGAGTTAGGGTTTGGTATGAAGTTTAGAAGTGAAATGAGTTGTTAATGAATGAAGAATTGAGGGGTTCTTATCGAATTGATGAGGTGAAGCTGTTCTGAAGGTGAATCGAATAAATTAGAGTTTCTGTTCTTCCCCAAATTGAAACTAGGGTTTTTCTGGATATTGAATTGGAACTCAATTTGAATAAGGAATAAGAAGAATTATATAGAGTTATAAGATGGGTTCGATAGTTTTGAAGATTTTGATTGGTGTTTTGAGCTTGAATTCATAGAAAAGAAGATTCGGGATTTGAATTAGGATTTAGTTGCGAACAGATGATGAGGCTGGAGTTCAATTCTGTTCATAAGAAGGTAATTGTTTTCCTTAGTCAATTGAATCTAAATCATATCTTCTTTGTTATGTGAGTAAATAGTATAATTATTCTGTTTTTGTTAGAACATGGATTAAGTTAGGGTTGTTAGGAAAACCTGAGACCTAGAGGTATTGAGTTTAGTTGTGGTGCTGTTGATAATGACGTGAGATTAAAAATGAAGATTATCTTACAGATGAGAAGAATTTTTTTTTAATTATAATTTTTTTTTTTTTTTTTAATTATGACGTGAGTTTGAAAATGAGAATTGGGTTTGTTTAATTATAAAACTTAATTATGGAGCTCAAGGAATTTGAGTTCAAGGGTGGTCTAAGGTGAATAATTATGTTGTTGTTGTGTTGAACTGTAGATGGTAGAATTGCATATGTGTTTGATAGAGTTGCAGATGAGTGATAGTTATAATTGGAGATGGTGGTGCAAGTGGTGCTGCTTCAAGGAAATGAGATAGTGATGATGTTGTTGTGGTTAGGAAATGTGTTAGAGGAGAACAAGGATGGGTGTATGAGAATGATATGTGTAACTGAATTGGTGGTGTGTTACAAGGATTTTGACTGAAGAAACTGTTGGTGATCAGTATGCATGGTAGTTGGTGAGAACTTGAAGAGGATGTTGGTGGTGCTGAGGTGAACTAGATTGAAGTTAGCTCATGGTTTGGTTGCTGTCAGGAAATCTGTACCGGTTGTGTGAAAAGTAATTGGAAGTTGCAATTGGTGTCAGAGTTGTAGATAAATGTTCAAGCGGAATGGCTTATTGATGTAATGAAGTTGTAGTTCATGCAGTCATGGAAATATAGTGTATGAATTGAAACAAAGCAGAGATAGTTAAGTTGTGTATTTTGCAAGGAAGTTAGAAATGCATTTTTGTTTAGTCATGGCATGATTGTGCATTAGGCATTTGGCCTATTAGTCATCTTAGTCAGTTAAACTGACTTATCTGTTTGGTTTGGCCTGAGTTGAATCTGTTGAACTCAGTTGTGACTCTCCTGACTCAGTTAGTAGACTGAGTTAACCTATTGACCATGCTTTGTCTAGTTTGACCGAGTTGACCTTGACCGATTCCTACTTGACCTGGACTTGACCTTGACCCTTTTGACTAACGTTAATTATTAGATGACTTCGTTGACAAACGTTAACCGTTAATGGACCAGTTGGACCAGGCCTTAGATTAATGGGCTGGATTAGTGGACTTGGGCTTAGGCTTAATTTTCCTACTTTGGTATTTTGGACCCTTTTGGTCAGGAATTAGCTTTTGGTTCTTTTTACAAAATTGTAGATGTTCTTAAGATTTATCAAATGGACTATAGAACCAATCTAATTGAATTAGTAAACCTTTAGATATGTTAAAAGATAGATAATGAAAAGATGCAGAACCATAAATGGGCTTAGAACCATTAGAAAGTTCACTTAGCTTATAACTAAAGAATTGTATGAGATTATGTTATGAGCCTTGAATGAGCCTTTTGGCTAATCTCTTAGAGTGCTTGTGTGATTAATGTTAATCTATAATAACATCGATCGATTCAAAGGATGAACGAGTGGATCATGGATCTCGAGGTAGGCATGGCTTGTCATCAATTCATGTGGGAACTCTGTAACCTTCTTGTAATCTATGAGCATTCTTTTTATCTCATGAGCATGATGAGTCCTTACTTCTGTTAGCATGTTGTTTGTGATTGAATGGGTATATTGTGTGATATGCGTTTGGTGGTTCCCCGCGAAGATTGTATGTGATTCCCCATAGCTCTTTGCTAAGTTTAGTAGGGCAATGCTACGTTGATTGAATATTACTTAAGAGTCTTACTCTACCTTGATAAATAGTATTACATTTTATTGTCTTAAGATAGTAGTCCTGATTTACCCCTAGGTTGATTATTACCTAGTGATAGACACATTTTTGTGTCTAATTTGTCTCGATTCTTTATATTGATAAAGCTTTTTTTGTACTTATTATGGTGTTTTATGTGTGTGTAGGTATTTTTGGCCAATAAACATTTCTGGAAAAATCGGCTCGAAAAGTTGTCTAAAAGTGCCCGGAGGACACTTGTTATTCTTGACTCTCACTATGGATAAGGGGTACCCAAATTACTAAGGGGCACCCACAGACACCCTAAGGCAGCTACTATTCGCACCCCCACTGGATAGGGGGCGCCTCATCTTCAAGAATTCAAAAATTCGTAAAAGGCGAAACCAACCATCATACCTGCAGATTTGGGTTCGAACTTCAGGTGAGTTTTGGCGAGATTCAATGGCCTATTTTCATTGGGCTGGACTTCCTAGAGCAAAACAGGGTTGGTGTGTGTGTTTGGGTCGAACATATTGGGCTTAATAATCTGTTAGGAGCGAAACAGGGAGGTGAAGTTTTACACGGGGTTTTGGTGAATATATGGAAACTACCTTATAGAGATAAGGGAAGTAAGATTCCTGTTTGATTCAATAAGTATCACAAAGAGAATCTGAGACGTTGATTTGCTTTGGAGGATGCGTGAGAAGGTTAAGATAAAAAAAAAAAAAAAAAAAAAAAAAAAAAAAAAAAGAAAGTCCGTAACTTTTGGAGGAGGTAAACAAGATTTCTTCGAGAGATTTTGGGAGTTGTTGGCTATATATAAGAGGCCGAGAGGTCAAGGAAGGGTTACGAGACTTGGGGAAGTTTAGAACACTGCAAAGATCAACGGGAGGAGTTGCAAGAAATCGAGTTCTCTGCTGTGCAACAAGGAAGAACACGAAGAACAAAGGCCATTCAGACAATCGTTGTTGGGGTCTTAAAATCGACGACAAAACAACAGCTTTTTTCAACAGTTCCATTGTAATAAATTTCTTCGTAACACATATACACCGTTGCGAATCAAATTGCTTTATCACTTTTCATCCTTTTAATCATCTTTTGAGCCATAAACACATATTTTGAGGCCATGATTAATATGAGGAGCTAAACCCCATTCTTTGGGCGATAGAGGAAGCTATTTTTCCAACAAGAAGTGGTATATTTTTATTTATCTATATATTGCAATTATTTTATGATTATTTGCCTTGATTGAAAATTGTTTGAATGCTTTTTTTTAAGCAATTGTGATTTCTTTTGATAGAGCATGCTTAGACCTAGGTTTTTGATGTTCTATGCTTCGGATTTACACTTGTTATTTTGAGAATCTACTTGTTGCAATAGTTAGAATCAAATTGAATGAGAAAATTGCATGAATATAATATTGGGATTAAATAACTTTGAACTTGGAAAATAGTGGAATCTTAGCCTTAGTGTCTTTTAATATTGATAACAACTTTGTCAAAGTTTGATATAATTTTTAGTGAGTTTTCTAGTTTAGTTTTGAATTTAAGTCTACAAAAATCCTTCACAAGTCTGAGTTGAACGAACTTTTCTTTTCTACAACAACATAAAAACCACATCAATTTTTGGCGCCGCCGACGCGAACTTGTTTTTAGGGTTTTAGATTTGTTTTTCTTTTTATTTTTTAAGTTTTTTTTATTTTTTTTGTTCTTTTTTACATTTTTGGGTATTTATCTTTTGTCAACAGGTTCTGGATCATAAAGAAAATTGAGCTAATGAGTTCGGTGATTTCGTAAAGACTTGGAGCGAAAGATTAAAGCAAAAAGAATGGAAAAGAAGACGATTTTATTTTAGTAATTTTGTTTTTAGGGTTTGTTTATTTAGGAAAAAAAAAATTGTATTAGGGTTTATTATTTTTGTAATTTTTTTTCTTTGGACTTTGGACTTTTGGACTTATTATTATTTTTACCCTACGGAAGGGTACTTTAAATATAAACTGTTTGCAGAGAAGGAGGACAATTACGATATTGTCTCTGCACCTTGGGTTCGTACACTGACATAGGAGTCAGTGGCCCGAGTCGACTAGAACCGATTCATCCCCCGTCCTGAACGGGAGGTAAGATCTCGAACACTCGTGAATCCCCCGTCGCCAGTTCTTGGACTCCTTCATTTGCATATATGCTGAGGACTTGAATACGACTGCTTTAATTTCCTAGTAAAGGGCAAGGACTGGCCATACAAGATAAGGGTTCGGATTTCATCACCGTTCTCTTCTTGCCCGCCTTAGGAACACGTAACCTATGCGAACCTAAACCTTAAAATTTTGACTAGAAAGAGACCAATAAGGTAACGAGCTTAATAGGAAAGTCATTTAGAAAAATATTGGTTACTCTTTTAAGCACACTTCGAAGTTCATGAAGGTTTCTGTGAGTTGAATGCGTGACTGCGCCGCATTGTAATTCCGGTGAGGCCTTGGGTATCAAAGCTCCACCGAGCTTCCCTCGCCTCTATTCAACTTACTTTGACTCGGATTGATTCCGAGGGGTTTGCTTAAATTGTAAATGCAATTTCCTTTCGAAGGATTAGAAGTGGTGTAGAAACAATCTAAGTGGAGCCATCATGCTTTTTGTTTGCTAGAAATCTCTAGGTTTGCTTTGGTTGAGTCGGTCTTGATTTGTGATTGCATAGAATCCCCTTCCTTATTCTTTTGCATGCCTGAACGTAAAAGAGACGCCCTAGGTAGATTTGTTAAAGAGAAACCTAGTAGTTCTAAGCGTCTCGATTACCTCAATTTAGAAAGTCCGATTTTTTGAAGAGTCCAATTTTGAACGTCAGTTTGAGGAGACAATCCCTAAAATTCCGATAGTACCAGAAATGGCAACTTTGAAAGCTTTGTTGAACCCGACTAGGACTTCTCGTCCCTCGTGTATCAGGTTAGGTCAAAGAAGCAAATTATGAACTTAAACACGGGACCTTACAAATGCTCCCAATCTTCTTAGGGAAAGAAAATAAAAACCCATATTTTCATGTTAGGGACTTTGAGGAAATTTGTAGTACCCTAAAGATTAGAAACCCTTGATGATGATGCTTTGAAACTCGTGTTATTCCCTTTTTCCTTGAAGGATAAAGCCAAATCGTGGCTATATAGTTTGGCTTCGGTTCAATTGAAATATATGAACAACTTACATCTGCCTTTTTGAACAAGTTTTTCCCTAGGCACAAAACATCGTCTATTAGGACGCAAATCTGCACGTTTTCTCAACATGAGGGAGAATCTTTGTATAGGTATTTGGAAAGGTTCAATGATCTATTAGCCCAATGTCCTCATCATGGTCTCGAAAAGGTTAGGTTAGTTCAAATCCTTTATGAGGGTTTAGATTATTCCACTACAACCACAGTAGAATCTATGTGTACAAGTGGGTTTGAAAACCAAATGATTGATGAGGCGATGACATATTTGCATGAAATCGCCGAAAAAACCCAACAATGGGAAAATAATAGGGAACCCCAAAACAATTCTTCTAGGTAGAGGAAACGTTAATAGGGTAGAAGGAGGCTTTGAATCAAATGCCAAAATTGATGCAATAGCGAAAAGGTTAGAAGCTTTAGAAGTGGGTCACACTAGTGGTAGATTGGAGCCTTTTTTGGGAAAGCCGAGAATAATTAAGAGCAAGCCAATGCTCTCTATAATAACACTAGATTTGATAACGTCAAAAGTTTGACCCATATTCGAAACCTATAATCCCGGTTGGAGAAACCATCCGAACTTTTCGTGGTCTAAGGGTCGAGTCAAGGTCGGTTTAGTAATTCTAATACTCCCCGGGTTTTGGTTACACTAAGAGTTCTTCGTGCCCGAAAATAAAACGACTAGCTTAGAAGAATCTATTAAGATGTTAGCAAAAACTCGGGAAATATTAGCACGAGCCATGTTAGTTTTCAACAGAAACCAAGCGTAACTTTCAAACTAATGCTCGAGCCTTGCTAAGTTAGAACATCAAGTGGGCCAAATAGCTAAGACCTTAAGTGAAAGAGATAACGGAAGGTTCCCTAGTCGGACTAATCCCAATCCTAGAGGAGTTCATGAAGTAGGTGCAAAAACATCGAATCGGTTGAATGCTATTAGAACCCTTAGGAGTGGTAGAGTAGTAAACAATCGAGGTAACCATGCCCGATAGTGAACATACCGTAGTTCACCCTCAGGATCTCACCCTCGGGACCACCACTAGGCGAGGAGACCGATAAAATTTACGATGATGCCACTTAGGTTCCGAGAGGTCCGATTACCTGTTCCTAGAGCCCGTTTCCCCAACTATTAGTACCAACAAAGAAGGAATCGAACTTTAATGACATATTGGAGGTTTTTAAGCAAGTTACCATAAACCTTCCTTTATTAGATGCTATTAGGAAAATTCCTGCTTATGCCAAGTTCCTTAAGGATATGTGTACGCGAAAGCGAAAACTTAGCGTCCATAAGAAAGCCTTTTTAGCTAGTCACGTAAGTTCAATCATTCGTAACACCACAACTCCAAAGTACAAAGACCCAGGTTCCCTACCATTGCTTGTAATAGGTAAACACCGGTAGAAAAAGCTTTACTTGACTTAGGAGCCAGTGTGAACTTACCGCCGTACCATGTATACTTACGGCTAGGACTTGGTGAAATGAAACCTACTCGAGATGACATTGCGGTTAGGCGATAGGTCCGTTAAAATTCCTCGAGGTGTTATTGAGGATGTTCTTATTGAGGTCGATAAGTTTATTTATCCGGTGGATTTCGTGGTCCTAGATACCCAACTTTGTCCTCGACCCGGAGAACCGAGATACCGTGTGATTTTAGGTCGCCCATTTTTAGCTACGTCTAATGCGATCATTAACTGTCGAAATGGTGTGATGAATTTATCTTTTGGTAATATGACTATGGATATGAACATTTTTTATGTCAGTAAGCTACCTTATGATCTAGATGACACATGTGTTGAAGAGGTGAACATGATAGAAGCCTTAGTTCAGGAGTCGTTACCAAACATTTTGTCTGAAGACCCATTAGAAAGTTGTCTATCCCATTTTGGTTTAGATTTTGATGACGATAGCACTATTGCACAAGTGAATGCTCTATTAGATTCTACCCCTGTATTAGACACTGATAGATGGAAAGCTAGGTTCGAACCATTACCAGTTTCTGAGACTACCTTAATTCCTTCTTTAGAAGAGCCTCTAAGTTGGACCTAAAACCACTACCCGACACTCTAAAGTATGTGTTTTTAGGCCCATCCGAGACTTTACCTGTGATTGTAGCTTCCGATTTGGATAGTGATCGGGAAAGTAGGCTAGTAAAAGTACTTCAAGACAATAAGGAAGCTTTAGGGTGGACTATAGCGAGACATTAAGGTTATAAGTCCTCTTTGTGTGTATGCATCGATTCATTTAGAAGAAGACACCAAACCTTCTAGGGAGATGCAACGTCGACTAAACCCTAACATGAAAGAGGTAGTTCGAAAAGAGGTGCTTAAGTTGTTAGATGCGGGTATTATCTACCCAATTTCGAGACAAAGTAAGTGGGTTAGCCCCGTTCCTGGTTGTCCCCAAGAAATCGGTATCACCGTAGTCCGTAATGATAATAGTGAGTTAATACCAACCCGAGTGACCACGGGATGGCGTGTCTGTATCGACTATAGGAAATTGAACAAGGTCACAAGGAAGGATCACTTTCCCCTTCCTTTTATCGACCAAATGCTAGAGAGATTAGCTAGACATAGTCATTATTGATTCTTATATGGCTACTCCGTTATAATCGAGATCGTTATTGCCCCGAGAAGACCAAGAGAAAACCACTTTTACCCGTCCCTTTGGTACCTTTGCGTATAGATGCATGCCTTTCGGGCTATGTAACGCAACAACTTTTCAAACATGATGAGCATATTTTCCGATATGGTAGAACGGTTTCTAGAGGTCTTTATGGATGATTTTTCGATGTTTGGTTCATCTTTTGATGAGTGCTTGCATCATTTGACATTAGTGTTGACTAGGTGTAAGGAAAAGAATTTAGTGCTTAATTGGGAAAAATGCCATTTTATGGTTAAATCGGGAATTGTGTTAGGGCACATCGTTTCTTCTAAGGGTATAGAGGTAGATAAAGCCAAAGTTGACCTTATTAAGACTTCTACAGTCCCAAAACCATAAAAGATATTAGGTCATTCCTAGGGCATGCGAGGTTTTTACCGTCGATCCATTAAGGATTTTAGCTTGATTTCTAGACCTCTTTGCAATTTGCTTGCAAAAGATGTTAAGTTTGTCTTTGATGATGCTTGTTTAGAGGCTTTTGAGAAGCTTAAGAATTTACTCACTACTTTGCCTGAGATAGTCCAGGGCACCTAACTGGAACCTACCCTTTGAAATTATGTGTGATGCTTCGATTATGCTATAGATGTTGTGCTAGGTCAGGCGAGAAAACAAATTACTTCATGTGATTTACTATGCTAGCAAATCTCTCGAATGATGCCCAAATAAACTATACAACTACCGAGAAGGAACCTGTTTGCCATCGTGTTTGCCTTGGATAAGTTTAGATCCTACCTATTAGGTTCTACGATCGTAATCTATACTTTTGATCATGCTTTGCTTTGAAATACCTTTTGTCTAAGAAGGATACCAAACCTAGATTGATTAGGTGGATCCTTTTGTTACAAGAATTACATCCAGACATTAGAGACAAAAAGGGTGCCGAAAATGTAGTGTGAACCACTTGTCTAGGCTAGTTGTTAGTTCCCCTAATGATTCCCTTCCTATAAGGGATAGCTTTCCCGATGAACAATTGTTCTCTGTTTCCCAATCACCTTGGTATGCGAATAAAGTGAATTATCTTGTTACTGGTCGAATGCCTCAACATTGGGGTAAGCAAGATCGTTCTAGGTTTTTAGCCGAGGTTAAGCATTTCTTTTGGGACGATCCTTATCTGTTTAAGTATTGTCCAGACCAGATTATTAGGAAATGTATACTTGAGATTGACCAGTCCAGTATTATCTCCTTTTGTCATGAACATGCATGTGGGGGTCATTTTAGTGCTAAAAAGACTTCTGCTAAGATATTGCAGTGTGGTTTTTACTGGCCTTCGTTGTTTAAAGACTCCCATAGTCATTGTTTTTCTTGTGAGCGTTGCCAGAAGTTAGGAACCATTTACCGTAGAATATGATGCCTTTGAACCATATTTTAGTGATTGAGGTCTTTGATGTGTGGGGCATTGATTTTATGGGTCCATTTCTAATTATTTTGGTTATCTTTACATACTTGTCATTTTGTAGACTATGTGTCTAAGTGGGTTGAGGCGGTTCCGTGTAAAACAAATGACCATAAGGTCGTAGTCCAGTTTTTGAAAGAGAACATACTTACACGTTTTGGTACGCCGCGAGCTATAATTAGTGATGGAGGTTCACACTTTTGTAATAGACCGTTTGCTCTTTTAATGAAACAATATGGTATTACCCACAAAGTAGCTACCCCATATCACCCACAGACTAGTGGTCAGGTAGAGGTCTCCAACAGGTAAATTAAGCGTATTCTAGAGAAAACAGTTAATCCTAATAGGAAAGACTGGTCGTCGAGGCTTACTGATGCCTTATGGGCTTACCGTACTGCGTTTAAGACACCCATTGAAATGTCACCTTATAGTTTAGTGTTTGGCAAGGCATGTCACCTTCCTGTCGAGTTAGAGCATATAGCCTATTGGGCTATTAAGAACTTAAACTTTTCACTAGACAAGGCGGAGCTCACGAAAGCTCCGGCTCAATGAGTTGGACGAGATTCGTAGAGATGCATACGATAGTGCTAAGGAGTATAAGAACAAAATGAAACTTGTGCATGATAAGAATATTTTACGAAAGTCATTTTCTCCAGTCAAAAAGTTCTTCTCCGTATGACACTCGTTTGCATCTATTCCCGGAAGTTGCGCTCTCGGTGGACCGGTCCTTTTGTGGTCCGTCTTGTTTTTCCTCATGGCGCTATTGATATTGAGACACCGAGATGGTAGTAGTTCTTCAAAGGTTAACGGTCGGCGATTGAAGCCCTTTTTTAGAGCCTTTTCCTACGAGGTGATGTTGAGGAGGTCCCTCTCGGAGGACCCTGTTTACCTTGATTGACCATCGAGGCGGTTTGTATGTTGTATATTATTTTTGTAGGTTTTTGGTTATACTTCACCCAGGTACTATCTTTCCGACTTCTCTCTTTACTATTTCCTCATGTTACTTATATTTTGGTACTGTTCTTTAATTAGAAACATTGAGGACAATGTTAGATTTAAGTTTGGGGGTGGGGTATAAACTTTTGTTACCTTTTTGTTACAATAAATAAACTCCAGAGCCTAGAAATTTATGCTTATTAAGGATGGCACTAACCAATCTAAGTGGATGGAAGCATTTTGGTTGTAGGAGTTGAGGAACCAATCTGATTAGATGGCAACATCTAAAGAGTCTATTCATAAAAGCACAGAGCTCAGGTGTTAGAAATAACATGATAGTTTCACCATATCTAGTTGAGTCCTTTTCACTTCTGTTTTTATTTTTATTTTGTTTTTAAACTATGTTTCTCTAAGTGATTAGGTGGGGCCCACGAATCAAGTTGTTACCGATGCTATGGTGAATTAGAGTGATTGAGATGCCAAACAAAAAAAAAAAAAATGAGACCAGACCATCTGACCAACCGGAATAAATTCAATAAAGTCGACCACTGGAACCCGTGTATATGCCAGTTGTGTTGACCTAGAGTTAGGTTTATCGACCACTTGGTTCCCTTGTATATGCCAAGTGTTGATATTAGTCGACCTGTATCTCACCATTAGGATAGGTTCATTTTGGCGGAGGCCTTCAGACAGATATGGGAAACACCAGTCACTTAGTAAACATCAAAAACAACTATGTTTTTCTCTATATACATCTTCTTGATCTATCCATGTAATTAGTTTTGACTCAGGTATTGATGTCCATAGTGCGACTATCCGAGTAGAGCTCTGTGACTTATATATGAATTTTAGTATGCTTGAGTGCAAACTCGTGTACATCAATTGGAATTTCGCATCGGGGTACTTCCTCTTGTAGTCAATAAGTATGCCAACCAAGGAGATTTTTTAGTGCCTTCCAAGGTTTTGCGTAGATAGTTAGGGTCTGGAGTAAAGGTTTTGTGGGTACACCTCTGGTAAACCCTCCCGAGACTATAACTCGGCCACTAGGGCCACCTAGGGGTTTAAAGGCTTATTGCATACGCTAAATGCAATCGACGATGCTCACGACAGGTGAGTTAGGATTTTATTTTATTTTTGCTCGAGGACTAGCAAATAATAGGTTTGGGGTATTTGATAGACACATTTTTGTGTCTAATTTGTCTCGATTCTTTATATTGATAGTGCTCATTTTTGTACTTATTATGGTGTTTTATGTGTGTGTGTAGGTATTTTTGGCCAATAAACATTTTTGGAAAAATCGGCTCGAAAAGTTGTCTAAAAGTGCCCGGAGGACACTTGTTATTCGGACTCTCACTATGGATAAGGGGTACCCAAATTACTAAGGGGTACCCACAGGACACCCCAAGGCAGCTACTATTCGCACCCCCACTCGGATAGGGGAGCCTCATCTTCAAGAATTCAAAAATTCGAGAAAAGGCGGGAAATCCGAACCATCACACCCGCAGATTTGGGTTCGAACTTCAGACGAGTTTTGGCGAGATTCAATGGCCTATTTTCGTTGGGCTGGACTTCCTAGAGCAAAACAGGGTTGGTGTGTGTGTTTGGGTCGAACAGATTGGGCTTAATAATCTGTTAGGAGCGAAACAGGGAGGTGAAGTTTTACACGGGATTTTGGTGAATATATGGAAACTACCTTATAGAGATAAGGGAAGTAAGATTTCTGTTTGATTCAATAAGTATCACAAAGAGAATCTGAGACGTTGACTTGCTTTGGAGGATGCGTGAGAAGGTTAAGATAAAAAAAAAAAAAAAAAGAAAAAAAAAAGAAAGAAAGTCCGTAACTTTTGGAGGAGGTAAACAAGATTTCTTCGAGAGATTTTGGGAGCTGTTGGCTATATATAAGAGGCTGAGAGGTCAAGGAAGGGTTACGGAGACTTGGGGGAAGTTTAGAAAACGGCAGAGATCAACAGGAGGAGTTGCAGGAAATCGAGTTCTGCTGCTACAACAAGGAAGAACACGAAGAATAAAGACCATTCAGGACAGTCGTTGTTGGGGTCTTAAAATCAGCGACAAAACAACAATTTTTTCAACAGTTCCATTGTAACAGCTTCTTCGTAACACATATACACTTTGCTGCGAATCTACATTTTATCACTTTTCATCCTTTTAATCATCTTTTGATCCATAAACACATATTTTGAGACCATGATTAATATGAGGAGCTAAACCCCATTGCTGAGGCGATAGAGGAAGCTATTTTTCCAACAAGAAGTGGTATATTTTTATTTATCTATTTATTGCAATTATTTTATGATTATTTGCCTTGATTGAAAATTGTTTGAATGATTTTTGTTAAGCAATTGTGATTTCTTTTGATATAGCATGCTTAGACCTAGGTTTTTGATGTTCTATGCTTCGGATTTACACTTGTTATTTTGAGAATCTACTTGTTGCAATAGTTAGAATCAAATTGAATGAGAAAATTGCATGAATATAAATATTGGGATTAAATCACTTTGAACTTGGAAAATAGTGGAATCTTAGCCTCAGTGTCTTTTAATATTGATAACATCTTTGTCAGAGTTTGATATAATTTTTAGTGAGTTTTCTAGTTTAGTTTTGAATTTAAGTCTAAAAAAATCCTTCACAAGTCTGAGTTGAACGAACTTTTCTTACCACTTTCTACAACAACATAAAAACCACATCACCTAGTAGTCCGGCTTTACCCCGGTTGATTATTATATATACTACATTTTATTTGGGGAAGTCACTCTGTGCATATCATACTTGATTGTTCAGTCTTAGTAGTATGACTGGATTACTATGACCTTGACTTAGGAAGAAATTCTAGGTTCATGACTGGATATGATCATTATTTGGAGACTTCGGCCTACGAATAATGATTGGGCCTTTTGTGAACCTGCTGTGCGGGGTCAGATCATAGTAATCAAAACCTTATTATATTCTAGACTTAGTTGGTGGGGTTTATGAGGTGTACTCATTCCACGATAATATCTTATGGTACCTGGATTCATGCTATCATTTGAGATTAGAGTTATTCCTAGCATCTGCTTCTCCATTGAGTGAGACGAGGTCGGGATAACATATGTTTAGGTTATTTGATTTCGTTTCTCATAGATCCATCCGGTGGTGGATCTTTCACGAATATTGCCACTATGGACGCAATATCTGGGATGCGAGTTGAAGCAATCTTCTGCTCTATGTTGTGTGTAGATATGTTTACCGTATTTTTTTAGTAGAACTGTGATGCATGTTGGTGATTACATGAGAGTTATATGTTTCCATTGAGCACCCCTCTGGAATGATGTGCTCACTCGTTCCCACTACTATTTCAGATTTCCGAAGTGATGGCGCGCATGGAGATTTTCGTTTCGTAGTTCGAAGTTTTAGCAGATTAAGAACGTTGATGTACCTTTATATTTAAATATTCTTATTTATCTGTAAACATCACATTAATATATTCATATCATTTGAGAGTAATTCATCTATGAAGTAATCAGAGTGTTCGGGTATAAGTTTTGTTTTCCTTTATGAATTTACGTTTCTTTGTAGTTAGGAGATCTAGATTCTGTTACTGCAGGTTTGGGTTATTTTTTTATTAGCTAAGCAGGTTTTAGAGTTGGGGGCGTGACAGGCATTTACACGAAAGTTTTGGGTGATTTTGTTTTTGGAAGCTCTGGTAGCAACTTGATCTGCTTATCCTAGATCGAATATATGATTTTATCCTTGGGGTTTCAGTTTTTTTACAGACATGGTTTCATCCTATAATTATCGATTAATCAAATCAAACAAAAAAAAATTAATTTCTAAGCCTGATTGATGATTTATTTGGGGTTTCCATGTATTTAAGTGAGGGGTTTATCATTCAGGTGGTGTTTATTGTCTAATTGGTGCCATTTAGTTGGTTTTCTTAAATCCATCTTTTCTTTTCTTCTATTTATAATAAACATCTCTTGGAAATCACTGACTTTATCGATCAAGGTACATATTTATGTTTTAAAAGAGGTGGCGACGATTTCCAGTTGGTGTTTGGTTGTAGAAGATGGTCAAGCTTGTGGAGGTGTATTTGGAGGAAGGTTCCGACGGCTGTGGCAGGGTCAAGAAGAGGGCAGACATAGGGAGAAGTTAGGGTTTGTGAAGGTCTCGCTTCAGGAGTTCTTATGGGCTCAGATTTATCCATTTGTTTTTGGGTTTTCAACTTTTAGTTGGATAAGGCCAAAGGGGTTTCATTGTGGCCATTTTTTTTGGTCCATGGGTTGGGTTGTCTAAATGTGGGGTAACTTGTATGGTGCTGTCACAACTCTGTTTTATTAGAAACGTGTTTTGAGGCATATTCAATAAGGATAATATAGAATCATTAGGTAGTAAAACCAATAAGCCCTTATCAAAGATATTTAATAATGACAGTAATGTCCTTATCATTTAAAATTTTTTATTTAAATTTTTTTTCAAAAAAATAAATTGTTTAATATTGTTTTTGTTGAGGTTTTTTTTCTGTATTTGTAAAAACTAGATCCAGGTTCGGCTGATAACTTATCAGCCGAACTTCACTGAACAAAAAATAGGACAACCGAACAGTTCATCAACACTTTTGGCTAACATTTTCATGTTTAATTATCAGCCGAACAGTTCATCAACACTTTCAAAATAAAGATCAATGAGTAGTTTGGCTGGTAATTTGGTTCAATTGTGTTTAACTTCACTCTGTAATTAGTCGAAAATGATGGAAGATGATGAAAATTTTAGTCCGGTTAGCGTCATTTGGAGTAAAGAAGAGAGAAACAAAATAATTAGGAAGAAAATTATTAATAATAATAAAAAATAAGAGAAAAAAACTGGTCTTCACTGGTCAGAATCGTACAATACTGGTTTTATGCGAACTGTGGTTTTGAACCATCTAAAACCGCTCATACACATAAGAGCATCTCTAACAGAGGGTGAATTTTTTTTTTTTTTGTGAGACATAGGATTTTAAACCCCCATTTGGTATAAATCCATCTCCAATAGTAGGGTCCTACAAACTAGGAGGGACCAAAAACTAAATATGAAGGTGTCCAAGAAAGTGTTATTTACACCTCCGGCTCCACCTCCACGTCATACTTTTAACTATTTTTTTTAAATCTCTACCGTTGGATATGATTTTTTAGATATGAGGTCCTATATTTACTCTATGTCTAGACCCCATAAATAAAAGGAATAAATAAGAAATCTCTTGTGAATAGAGAAGATATATAAAGAGACACAGAATAGGGTTGGAGAAAAGAAAGATAAATTATGTTAATCAATAGAATATACAAACATTAGAGCCTCTATTTATAGGGCTAGACACAAGGGCATCCCGGTAATAAACGAGATTTACCCTAGATATTCTTAACATAATTACACGTTTATAACACTCCCCTAATGACATTGTGTCTAAGCTAATTGCCTCGTTAAAACCTTGTCAGAAACCCCAAAGGGACAAAACTCGATCGAAGGAAAAGAGTACAATTGTGAGTAAACTTAGAACGAAGATGGACATGCATATGTTTCCTCATTAAAACCTTGAAAACAAAAAACCCAGTGGGACAAAACCTTGACGAAGGAAAAAGAGTACAACGTGATAGTCCAGTAAAATACCTTCTATTTTGATACTCCCCCTGATAAGTACTTCAGTTAAATCTTGGCTTGCAAATCTTCAAGTCAAGATTTTCCAATTTCGATAAACGAGTTTCTTGAGTGCTGGAGATAGCAATGCTTTCGTGAGAAATTTTCCAGTTGATGAAGTCTTCTTTTGTGTTTAGTCTTCTAATGGTAGTGTTCTCGAGTCTTCATGCTTCTTTAAATACATGATGACTTGTGTATTGGATTGCATCTTCTCGGAGATAATTTGCAGAAGTAGTTGATGTAATTTCTTCAACAAAGTGTCAAGATGTACGTAGATACATTACCAGATGTGAATAACATTGTATTTGTGATCATGCCTTATGCGATCAGAATGACATCCAAATTCCTAAGGGATGGTTATGTTGACTTGGTCTTACAAAATGACCTAGTCAATGGTGAGAATCCACCAAATAACCAAAATTTTATACAACTCCCCCTTGGATGACCACCATGTTAAATTAACTTGGCTCACTAAAACCTTACCAGTAAAACCCAATGGGAAAAAATTTGGACGAAGGAAAAAGAGCACAAATGTCAACATTTTTAAAGAAAATTAATTAAACGTCAACTAGATGTTGCCTCGTTAAAACCTTGTCAGGAAAACCACATGGGACAAAACCTGAAACGAAGGAAAAAGACTACAACTTTTGACAATGATTTATGGATGCTAACTCAACTATACGAGTATTACTAGAAAACATGCATCGGAACTCAAGTATATACCCTAGACAGGTTTTATGCAAGCATAATATTAACTGCATATTTAAGGAAAAGGAAAATAATATTTTGCTGCCAATTAAAGCATGGATTTCGTGTTTTTAAGGACTCCTCAAGAGACCTATAATGTTGATATCATCAATGAATTAATCCGGATTTTTGGTTTTGACCAATTTTCTAAAAACACATAAAGGATTGTTAAAACCTAACACAATCGAGTCAGGCGGCTGTCTGAATATAATTTGAATCCTCTAAGGATCACAAATTTGAATATGTTCCCAATCACATTTTTTTTTGTAAATGGAATATGATTCCTTCAAGGAATACCACGCCAAAAGCATTATACATAGAGAACAAAATTTATTAAATCACAATCCTAGGGTCTGAGCAAAAATGAAACCCTTAAAGTCGTTTTTACAACGAAAAATTTCTCGTATAACGCAATATGACTACACTAGCCTGTAATTAATAGGCTTGCCATTTTTAAAGTTTTAAGTTTTGGATCCAAAAATTGCGTCAATCGAGAAATTAATCCAACCTAATTTGGATTATATGCCAACCAATCACATATGTCGATATTTCTCTTTAGAGGGGTTCAAAACCACCGTCATTTGTTTCAGTAGCTACTTAAATGGATGTTCGACAATATATTAACTAATTACGATCCTATACAATTCTCAGCTGTATGCATATCTTGAAAAAAAAATCAAAGAATTGCTGGTACCAGTGCTTTCTGGCATTATAATCACCTCATCTTCCAGTGAACTATGAGAATGTGGATCTTGTTTTGATAGACTCTATTGAAATACTATTTGTAGCTTATTCTAAAATGCTACTTTTTGCTATATGTGATTGGATTTGCCTATCAAGAGGCAAAAGCTTATTTAAAAGCAATATGAGATATTTCACACCTATTGATAGTGACGACCTTTTTTCGATTTGATCATGTTGGGAGACAAATGGATATAACTTTTAAGTTAATTAACACAAGCTCCTGATAGTGTATGCCCTCCTCCTGATCATGGTGGAAATTTTATATTTATCTCATGTACGAAAACTTCAAGTTTCACAAAGTATTATCCGATTAATTCGAGATATATACTCATTATGACGTATGTCTTTCGACATAAAAAAAAAATGTAGTCTTAATAGACATACATATTTACCATCAACCATAAATTACTTTTGGAACACAAACAAAAGTAAAATAAAATGATATGTTAGAACCAAAAGCATTAAAAAAAATTGCAAACAAATCTCCAGTAATTTCGTAATTTCAAGGGCCACGAGATATTAATTTAGAACGAAATTATGGACACTTTCCTTATGAAAAGAAATAAAATTAAGATCAATATAGTCACTACAATGACTAGTAATATTGGCTAATAAGCCGGGTGCGCACCCATTGGCCTTTAGTGTCCTAGAATATTCCATCTACAAGTGGAATAAACCCGAATTTTGGAGATTATTACCGAGGAAAAATAAAATAAAAATTGCCCAATATCCCTCCAGAATGCAATAATTTTGTTTCATCGGTATTTGCAATTTTGAGTACCATAATAATGATACTCATCTATTCAATACTGATAGAGAAATCCAATTCCAATTGGTTTAAATGATTCTTTTCTGGAAAGATTAAGAAATCATTATCGTTGTCGATTTTAGAAAAAAAAATCCATTATATGGTAGAAAAATTCACTATATTGGCAAAATTCAGAAAATATGCCAATTTAATTTCTCATCTTATAGAAACGATGGAGAAAATTAACACCAATTAATTTACAAATTTCATATCGACAAAAGAAGAAAAAAAATCATTTTAGTTATCGCATAAGGGAAATCCGCTTTTTGGTTGTGGATGGTTTCTTGTAAAGAATAGAAACCATATGGGTAATCACATGATATTTGTGTAAAGGACAACGATACCAAATTCGACCATAGGTTTTTCAACCATGCACGTGATTAGTTACCATAAAGGTATTTATTTATATTGCGACAACACCAATTTGTGGTGATTACAGTTTCAATAAAGAAATACAAACTGTGTAAACCGTCTTTCGATGTTCCTTTCCCTATGTAAAAAATTATAGATGAAAGAAAATACCAAATTTTGGTGATTACAAATTCATTAGGGGAATAGAAACCGTAAATCATCTTTTGATGGATTTTTTTTTTCTATAAAAAGAAACAGAGGGAAAAAGAATCGAATCTATTCGAGAAAATAGATCACCGGTTTCCAATAATCATGATCCGGTCTATTTAGGATTAAACTAAAAGATTTTAGTTGCTCCCAAAAACAAACAAAAAAAGCAGCCTTCGGTAAAAAAAAAAAAAAAAAAAAAAAGGCATTGATATAATTACTAGACAAAAATAAAATAAGTTATTCAAGTGCTAAAGACGACAAGTGTAAGATGCAATAAGATGTAAAGGAAAAAAAACGAAAAACGAACTCTGTATAACAAAGAGTCACTCTTTGTATAGGTAGATGGTGGCATGGTGGCCTTGTATCCAAATCTGTTTGATGTCTTATGGTCCCGTTTGAGACAAAGAAGAACAAATCAAAAGTATCCAAGCACCCGTTCACGAATCACGGCTATTTCACTGTCACCATATAGACCACGAAAGTTAAACCAACCTAAAAAGTATCCAGCGATAGCATAGTTAGAATATGTTTAACAAATCACAGAAGTAAAAGAAAAAAATCAAATCAAATCAAATCAAACGTAATATGTATGAATTAATCTTCTATTTCTTTTTTCCCAAAGCTCATCGTAGAGTGCGCGGCTGATAACGTCTTGTGAATAGAGAAGATATAGAAAGAGACACAAAATAGAGTTGGAGAAAAGAGAGAGAGAAATTATGTTAATCAGTAGAATATACAAACACTAGAGCCTATATTTATAGGGTTGGACACAAGGACATCCCGGTAATAAACGAAATTTATCCTAGATATTCTTAATATAATTACACATTTATAACAAAATCCACATAGGATTTTTACACCTTCTCTTAGAGATGCTTCAAGGATGGGCTCCGGCCTCTAAGAAAAAGCGGGGGTCCAATTAATGGATTTTGGTGTGATTGGACAGTTTTATGCGGTTCAAAACTATGGTTTAACAAGTACTCCCTCCGTCCCATTATTAGATGACCTAGTTAAAGTTTGCACAATTCTTAAGGCAAGGAATGGGAACGAGTATTTTTAAATATTTTTTACAATTATACCCTTATGAATAATAATTTGTAAAATTTAGAAATGATTTATTTCTCAAACTATATCATGGATTTTCGTAAACTTTGTATCGTTGGAAAGCATTTTAAAACACCTACGTAACGAGTATAAACATGGATATCAAATTATATGCATTTCTTATATTAATGATAATCAATCAAAAGGATAATTTTAGAAATATTTCATTGTTTAATGAAATTGGTCAACTAATGGTGGGACAAAACTTTAAACTAAGTAGGTCATCTAATAGTGAGACGGAGGGAGTATTTTTGACTGGCAATACTTGCTGATTCGAACTAGATATGCCTTTTTAATTTTAATTGTTTTTCAACTCTACAAATGCATTTTTCATTTTACACTGGTTGCAACTCTACACAAATGCTTCATTTTAACTTTTTTTTTTTACAGATCGTCCAGAAAAATAACTCCCTCAGAAATCTGTTATATAGTACGACTGTACCTCCAAATTCGCATTCATGTATCGTACATGAGTTCCGAAAAACAAATAAATAAATAAAAGATATGTTATTAATCAAGTAAGAACAAGGCAATTATAGTACTAGGGAACTTGGATTGAAGGGACATGTAGGACTTTATACCAGTCCTCTCCGTTTTCTCTTACGACCCCGTCTTTGAATTCTGATGGCATTGAAGATATCTTCATTTCTTGTAGGGTTGTGATGAACCTCAAACCTTCCGGAAGCATACTCAGTTTTTGACAATTAGATATATAACTGCTTTAGACGTACCATACCACCTTGGTCAACTCTCCAATTCTGTAGTTGCTCAAGTGAAATTAAGACTAAATGTTGGAGCTGGCGGAACCCAGTTGTAGAACATGCCATTTCCTCCCCCTGGTATGCCTTATCCAACCATAAAAACCTTAGGTTTGGGAGGTACTGAAGACTTTCCATCGGGTCTTCCTCCAACCTGCTTTGGCTCAAGTATATCTTACTGATATTTGGTGGGTATCTGTGGAGGTTAAGACCGTCTAGTCCACCTATCAATTAACCTCAGGTTGTGGAGGTCGTGGCAACAAGAAAGTGAAAAACATCTGTACTATGGAGTGCCAAGGATCTAATGGGGTTATGATACTGGTCCTTGCCAGCAACCTCCTTTAGAATTACATCAGTTTGCAATCTTGAGGTATATTCAACACTCAATTGTCGAAGATTGAAAAGCTTTCCAAGATCACCTTTTCTTATCCATTTTCCAGCATGTATCCATCCTAGAGTTATGGAGATTTATCAACTTCTCAACTTGAAACTTCTCATCGACTTCACCTCGGAATATCTGCAGGTGTCTTAACTTTACCAGCCTTGTTAACGTCTTTGGCAAGCATCCCTCGAAATAAATTAACTTAAGGGTTTCTAGGTTTCGTAAATTGCCTATAGAAGATGAAATTGGTGTGTCAGGTAAGGTTGACCCCCTAACGCTAAATACCTTAAATGAACTAATTTGGAAACCTTTTCTATTATTAGTTTCAAATTCTGTCACATCCTCAAGATCTAAGACCCTAAAAGCAGAGTGATGTTTTGGTAATTTAATGAAGCTAAAGGCAAATCCTTAGGATTGTTTGTACGGAGCGCGCAATCTGAATTAAGGAAATAGAAGACGTTATACCTCTTTGAAGTGTCATCATCAAGGTGGATAGCATACTTGCGCAATCTTTTATGCGTTACAGTACATAAAGAATGTGATGTTATGTCACCACAGCGATGTTGTTGATCGTAAGTATCAAGGAAATTCGTCTCCTTCGCCTTGGACAAACAAAGGTCTCGTAGAAGATCATGTACTCGACATGTTTTAAACCTACCCTCCTCTAGAGAAAAATCCTTTCCGGCTTGAACCATGCACATTTGCATCAACTCTGCTAAGTATTGGTGCTTCCCTATGTCTTCCATCGTTACTAGTAAATGTTCTTGTGTATGCTAGCTGTATGAATCCCTCTGCAACCCACAATTGGATCAATTTTTTTAATGGAATTGCATAGTCTTCTGGGAAAAGACCGAGATAGAGAAAACATGGCTTCAAGTGAAATTGCAAATCGTTGTAGCTCAATGCTAATATCCCCGACACACCTCGGTTTTTCCTTTATTAAGGTGCGCAGTAACGTCTTTATGAACAAATTCCCATTCTTTAATGCCCGACTTCTTCGTTGCTAATAACCCTCCCAGAACACATATCTCCAAAGGCAGACCTGCACATTTATGCGCCATCTCCCTCCCTAACTTCTCAAGACCTGCTGAGTAGCATTTATCATCTGTATTCCTCGGAAATGCTTTTGCACGAAGTAATTCCCAACTATTTTCTTCGGTTAATAGTTGTGGTTCAAAGTGCAGGCTCCATCTCTGTTTCGAGTAGTTAGTACTACTTTACTCCCTATCTTCCCACTCGGAAAGGCGGGGCTTAGAGTATTCCAGTCATCCGAACTCCATACATCATCCAGAACCACCATATATCGCTTTCCTTCATAGTAGTTGTATACTGTTTCTACCAGATCTCCCTCGTTCATCTTCAGTTCATCATCAGTTGGTGTTGTATCCTTTTTCATAATTTCTATCAAAACATCTCTTGCATTAAACTGTTGCGAAATAGAACTCCAAGCGCAACAATCAAAATGATTCTTGATAGTATGATGCCTGTATATTTTCTTGGCCTGAGTGGTTTTCCCCAGACCTCCAACGCCAACAATAGATATTACGCAGAGTCGGATTTCGTCTTTCATCAACTCGGTCACCAATGTTTTTGTATCATCATCCTCAACATGTGGGTAATGATTTCTTAATGGATGTCGCATCCTTTGGTTTTCTTTAGAACTCCAAGTTTCTTTATTATCACCTACGTTTTTTATACCATATGTGACTTTGAGTCTGGTGTGGATAGCGTGGATCTCCTTCCCAACCTTGTACATATGCTGCAAGTTTTTAATCTTCAAAGCCTTCCTAATAATAAAATTGTGGCTTCTTTCATTTTGTCGGGTGTTAACTATAAAGGTGTCGAGAACATCTTCGGCATCATAAGCGATGTTTCTAATTTCTGCTATCCAATGGCGAACACGCTCATCTTCATGTCGTTCCAGCTGGGTCTCTGCTTCTTTTAAGAAACACCACATCCTTACTAACTCATCACGCAATCCATCAACTTGACTTCGCACACAAAGTGAGAAAAGTGTTTCACGAATGAGTGCATCACCTAATCTCTCCACGGCAAATGAAACAACTGCATCTACCATTTTCGTGACTTAAGTGAAGAATCTAAAAAGAAGAACAAGTGATTTGAACTCATACTCCGCCGTGCACTGATTTATATAGACTTTATTTTTTTTAACTAATTCTAGAGCTATTTTTTGGAATTTTCGTCCTAGTTGGCGTAAAAGTCGTAAATTTTCTGTATTGTTTCCTACCATTCAAGGTCGACTTGTCACCCAGGTCCAGAAAGTTCCTTTGTCTATTATTAATAAGTGGGAATTATATAAATGACCCTCCTCACAACTACCCTTAACCTACAATAAAAATACCCCTTTATATTCCTAAGCCCATCAGGGGTCCATTAAGGTTTTTATCTATTCCATATTTGCCCTTCTTCCATCGTCAAAACAGATCGTTTTCTTCATCTTCTTCTTCGTATCCTGTTCTTCTTCTTCTTCATTGCTCCCACCACCACCAAAGCATCTCTCTGTCGCTACCACAAAAACAAGACCAAAACCAACACCAGTGCCACAACCACCATCACCATCTCCGTCGTCACCATCATCATCTTCTTCTTCTTCACAATCAACAACAATCGATTCCGCTGGTATCCAACCTCCACCACCGCAACCACAGAATCATCAACAAACCAATCGAAAAATATATATATTAGGATTAACTTGATTTAGATCGATATAGCATGAAAAACCTAAATCGAACATTTAATTTACTGTAAATCAAATTCAAAGAAATCCAGATCTGATTTTTTAGGTTTTGAAATCAAGTCTTCCACCACCATCATCACACGACATCGTAAACAACCTATTTATATCGATGAATCAACGAGAAACATCAGATGAACCTAAGTTGGTCATGAAGATAATGGTGATTCTGGTTGCTTGTGGTGTTGGAAATATTGTCTGTGGTGGCGGTGGTGGTGGTGAGGTTGGACGAAAAGTTGCCGAATACTACTCCATCAACTATTGACGGTAATGACCTAATCGATTTCAATAATGTACATTTGATTGCACTAGTATATGTGTCAATGATTTTGTGATTTTGATTGCACTAGATTATGACGAGTTAGTTGAGTTCTTGAGGAAACAAGCACTTTATTTTGCTTTGGCTTGACTTTGATTTACGAAGGAGTTGGTGGTTTTGGAAGAAGGAAGTATTATTGTTGATGTCCGAAAGAGAAGGGAGTGGTGTTTGCTTGGTGTTGGTTGATTTTGAGATGAGTTGAGCTTGGTGGTTGTTGGTTATTTGTTGCTATGATACATGAAAATGATGTCAATCTTGTTCAGTTCCATTTTACGGTATAGTTCTTGATGTGCTTCCATGGTAGAAAGATCTCTGGACTTGATTTTTAGGGTTCAATTCTTCGTTGTTGATGCCATAAACGGAATCAACTATTGTTGTTGATGCCATTTTTATGGATCAACTATTGTTGTTGATTCCATTTATGCCATGAATGGTTAGGGTAGTTATTTCTTTGCTAAGTTTTATAATGCAACTGCACCGGTGATCCGGTATTGCGGGATATGGAGTTGAAGTCAGAAACGAGGTGGTCTTGAGATAATGAAATTGAGTTAGCACAGGAGTTTGAATAGAGATTGATTTTGTTGGTGGTTTGCGGGTTGAGCGGGGAATGCATAAATGGGTTGTAGAAAAGATGTATGGGATATCCCAAAGGTGCGTGACTCAATATCTCTATGATTCGTTGATTCCAAGTTTTAGTGTTCAAACCATAACTACATGTATGATTTAACAATTTCATTTGCTTGAATAGTGTGAGTTGAATTGGAGAAGCATTGAGGTAGTTAAATTTTGACGAACTTGTGGTGTAATGGTAACACACCCGACTCCACGTCGAAAGATGCGTGTTCGATTCACGTCGGGTTCATAATTTTAGTACATAAATGTTTATCTTTGGTTTCATTTAGATTGTCTTGATTGGAAATCTTTTGTATTTCGGTATATATATCAATTAGAGGTTGTTTCTAAAATGTGTTTCCATACAATGGCTTTGTTATTTTATATCTCTCACCAAGATACACAAATATTTGTGTATCAACAATAAAATTGACCTTAGTTTAGGGAGTCAACAACCAGTGTTTGTGTATCAACAATGGAAAAATGGAATCAACAACCAATGTTTGTGTATCAACAATGGAAAAATGGAATCAACAACCAATATTTGTGTATCAACAATAGAAATTGATCTTTGTGTAAGGAGTCAACAACCAATGTTTGTGTATCAACAATGGAAAAATGGAATCAACAACCAATATTTGTGTATCAACAATAGAAATTGACCTTAGTTTTAGGGAATCAACAACCAAATTTGACAAATATTTTTGAACTTTTGATTTTTTGGATCAACTTCAGTTGTTGACACCTAATATTGACGGCGGCGGCGGCGGTGGCGGTGGTGGTGTGTGGCGGCGGTGGTGTGTGGCGGCGGTGGTGGTGGCGGTGGTGGTGGTGGTTGTATTTAGTAAGTGGTGGCGGTGGTGGAGTGGTGGTGGCGGTGGTGGTGGTGGCGGCGGATTGGTGGTGGTGGCGGCGGTGCATTTGTTGGTGGTGAAATGAAATAATAGAAAAATCTATTTTTTAATGGATAAGATTTTTAAATATAAAATAATATTGTAAGTGAGGGTATTAAGGTAATCTATTTATTAATGGATAAGGTATTAAATGATAGGGGTATTTGTATTGTTTTATAAGGGTATATTTGTTGGGTGTCAAAATTAGGGGTATTTAATAAATATACCCTATTAATAATGCATCTCCATTTGCATAGTTTGGGTTTCAATTGGTGGTCCATTTCATTTTCCTCTCCAAGACATTAACACGGCACGCAACGTCTAAGACCTACACATTTCGGGTTTGATATGACTAAAGATTCCTTTCTTAGTATTTAGAAGATGGTGATGTAAAAGGGAAAAAACCAAAAAAAACAAGTTGGAACTTGACTAGTCGTAAATGAACCAACCTCTATGCCCCAGAGATATAGCTACAGTATAATATTGAGAGATCATTCCTGTCAAGACCGGTGACAATGACATCAAGAGTCAAGATAGGACATAGCAATCAATAAAAATATAAATTGGGGGATCTGATTTATGGACCGCTACGGTGATATGATGTATAATGACCAAAAACAGGTGTTCATCATAATTTACCGTGATGAAAGAAAACAAGAATTAATGTTGTTATTTTTATTGAATCACTAATAAACTAACTTGGCTTGAAGTACTATATACTAACTTGGCTTGAATCATAATTAATGTTGTTATTTAGTATATGTAGTACTGCATGGACGGACCACTAACTTTAAAAATGAGAAATGGAAGTGAAATGAGAAAGGGAAGCGAAAGGAGTTTTATTACTTCTTCAAGTTCTGTTACATTACTAAAGTGGAGAGACCATTTGGCTATTTATAGCCGGTTACTTGATCTCTGGTTGTGTTGTAGAAGCGATTCTGAACCTACTCTTTCGTTGCTTATAGGAAGGAGCCAGTTACTTGATCTCTGGTTATAGCCAGTTATAGCCAGTTACTTGATCTCTGGTTATAGCCAGTTAAGAGGAAGGAGCCGAGGCAACATTCAAATGGGCCACGGAATGGAGCGGACACACCATCACTTTTAGAAGTGGTTCTGAACCTACTCTTTCGTTGCTTATAGGAAAATACGCAAAGGCAAGAGAACAAAGATACAATGTCAGCGGAGATTTCTGCAATAACACAAATTTTGATATAAATTTTCTAGTTCAATCCTTCACTTTAGTTATGAGATCAAATATAATTTGGGCGACTAAATTAGCGAGTTTTTGTAACGGTATGCTATTAAACATGTCTGGTCAGGAAATGCTCTATGGGCAATTCTAAATTATTTGTACATACAAAACTGGAATGAAGATGTAATGGTTTATCGAACCTCAAACTATGGACGTTATGGTTCATTTCTATCAATAATACGAGGGAAACCTCTTTTTCTAAAAAAAAAAAATTTTATAGCCAGTTACTATTGAGTCGGTAGTACAAAAATAACGTGTCAAGATTTGAAATATTCAAAATCTTAATAGCTAAGAGCTTCTCCAATGGTAAATGTGGATGTTTCCTATGTGGTATCACTTTTAAGACATCCTCCAGGTATAAACTCCTAAATATTAGGAGAAAATAAATTTTATCTCTAACCCATAGAATGTTGTATCCTTCTTTTGCTTATTTGTAGATGAATAATTGGTTAAAATTAATTTCATTTTTGTTTTTAATGATTTTTATTAATAAAAGTGTGACTAGGATGGGAAGACATCCTCTAAGTGAATGTTTAAAACTAGAGGTTCACTTAGAGGATGTCTAACTTTTTTTTGCCACATCATCCTCATATCAATGGGTTGGAGATGATTTTTTATAAAAATGGTTGTGTATCCTATGTGGATGAAGACTTTTTCCTTCACACACATTCCATTGGAGAAGCTCTAAGTAAGGCCTGGTGATGCTTATCCCTCGATCGGCTTAGGAGGTTAGGTGCACGGAATTCGTTGGATTCTTCTCGAGTAATTAATGGTGGGCCACCCAAATGATGATGTGGATACACAACACTCCCTCTTGGACCACCATTTTAAGAATATTGGCTCGTTAATTCTTTGTCGGTAAAACACTATGGAACAAAACCCGAACAAAAATGTGTTGCCTCATTAAAACCTTGCCAGAAAAATCAGATGAACAAAAAACAAGTTGAAAGAAAAAGAGTACAATTGTTGAAGCTTTTAAAGTAATGACGGTCATCAAGAATTTTCTTCCCTCGTCGAAGTTGCTCCAGGATAACTATTTAGGACAAAAACTGAGCTTAGAGTGAGGTTAGTCACCGCCACAGATAAATTCCTCCGTCAAAAGTGCGTTAGGAAAAACTACTTGGGACAAAACCTAAACGTCTGCGCCAGGAAAACCGCTTGGGACAAAACCTGAGCGCCTCAAATTCCCAAGAATGCCGACGTCGATGATCATGCTGCCTCGTTAAAAACCTCGTCTGGAAAACCACGTGGGACAAAATCAGACCAAAGGAAAAGAGTACAACGGACATCGCCTGATAATGGTGTTGGACACGCATATGCTTCCTCATTTAAAACCTTGGCAAGGAAAACCCAATGAGTACAGCGCGTTTAAGTCCAGCGGAGATTCTACAAGTTTACCCCCTAAAGTATAACTTTCTTAAAGTGGTTGGTGCAAACATTATATTGTTTTCAGAAAACTACTTATAATCATTCGCAGTTTATGGAGGATTGACTGCATGTCTTGCGCCGGGTGCACCACTAACATGTACATCTCGCATTTATATCTTCCTTCCATTACACACCAAATTCAGTTTGCCGCTTTAACTTCAGGCATAACAATGAAAGGCTTTTGTAAACTCATAATTACTGTAGAATCAATTTTAGCATGTAAAGTGTAACCTGCAGAACAAAAGTTAGAACAATAGGATGATAATGCATGCATTATATATTACATGGAACTTCTGGACCAAAAAGTAATATGTCTACGTACGTAACAAATAGATCAATCATGTCTTACTCTAAGGGATCCCACAATAATGGTGTTAATTTAGTGACACAATAAGTATCAAAAATTAGCTAGATTAGGTGGTGTCCGTCATCTCCCTAACTTCAATGGAGAGCCCTTAATTTTGTCGGCATAATACGTGCCATTTTCGGTGTGGCATCTTTCTCCCCCTGGTCAGGGCGGGAGAACCTTTTTAAGTTATCATAATTAGCACCATTTTCTTGTGGTGAATTTTCTTCCCCTGATTAAATGGGAGAACCTTAAAGGTTATTAACCTTAGTCATGCCAACTTCTGGTGGCGGTTTTCATGCCAAATTCGGTGGCATCTTAGTTTTCCGATCATGGCGGAAATATTACTATCTCATTTCTGAAACTTAGGTTCCATAATTTTTTCAATTTTTAAAGACAATTTTTCTCATGATAGTTTTTGGATGTTAATTCAACCACACAATATGCATCCCAAAAACAGCTGCAAGCTCACCAAAAGATGAGACATTTCACGTCGTTCCTTGTAACGACTTACTTCCTCCCCCTAACGGCGGGAATACAGTCTCATCTACAATAAGACATTACCAGTTCAGGGTTTTAAATGTCTTTTGAACCAATACCAATATATATAGTTAGGTGACACTATGGACCATACACGTAAATATGAAATGTAAGGTTGCTTCCAAAAATAATATTGACGGTAAACAGTTGGTCGAGCAATCAATTAACGGTGCTTAAACAAAGAATTACCGTAATGCTATTGTTAGTGAGCCAAATGTATCAAGGAACAATCAACATAATTTACATCTTCATTCGACAGAAGCTTCAGGTTCTATAAAGAATGCACATGAGCATTTTGTATTATTCTACTCTTCCTGGTAGAACATAGGGTCCAACTCGACCATACCGAAGCATGAAAAATTCAAGGTCATTAAACTTCTGGTTAATGACCATTTGAGAATCGACTCCGAATTCTCATATGGTACACCCATTAAAGAAATCCTTAAGCTTCTTTACGATATGCTTTTTGCACAAAATAGATGAAGTAATAAATACTTCATAAAATGCTCATTTATCGTTTCATGGTGGTAATGCCAAATATTTGTTAAACTCAATAGATTCTTCAGGAATCTGGAATTTTATGAGACGTCAATAGTCAATAAATTTTATATACTACCAGAATGATATACGCTCTTTCTGAGTCATCTATATTTTTCGAACCCGAAACGATATTTTCACATTTTCCACAACCTCAACAAGGCCACAAAATGGTTCGAAAGTCTGTGTTAGTTGTTCCGTTGTATTTGAGACAAATATCTCCATTGTCCATATCCACAGTGGATTGATTACTTCTGGAATCCATATCCTTTGGTACAGATAGACGCGAGAAAATAATAGAGCCATCGACAAAAACATTTGGTAACCATGGGCTACTTTGGGAACCCAAAATTTTATGGCTTATTCTTGGAATCAAAAATTCCCATGAGCCACCTACGATGTCCATATTTATGGATTATTACATGAATTTACAATTTCTATGTTGGACCGCTTCTGGGGGGTCAACAACATCTTATTAACTCCTTCAGGAGTCCAGTATTTACCAAAAATAAAAGAAGAAAATTAAAAGAAAATTTCTAGTAAAGAGATACATAAAAACACACACACTTATGTAACTAATATTAACAAATATCCATTTTCGTTATGTTCAAGGTCGACGAAGTATTAATTTACTACAAGTGAGCAAGAATGGATACGCAATGGCAAAATTGCCTCAATATCAGTCGCAAGTCACTTCAGGGACCACTGATTGAAACCAACTAGCACATTGTAACGGGTCACTTCTGGGACCAACAATCTTTCGCAACCATACTAAACGATATTCCGCGGTGGAATGATTTCAACCATACTATTTATGCTATCCTTCAGGGACGCAACAATTTCTTGCTTTACCAAACCGTTAATTAGTACTATAAGAAAAATAATGAAGCGGATAATTATTAAAGTTTACGGGGTCGTGGTTCTCACCTTCCCGCACTTACCCAAAAATATCAGTACCTATAACCATGGATACATCATCTTAGCCGACGTGGTCACCACAAAATAGTGTTGCACATTTGGAATACAATCCAAGCTATGCCATGTATTACACGTTTGCATACTGGCGAACCCAAACTCAGTGCGACTACTTTAAGTATGCGTACACGTTTGCATACTTGAGTGGTTAAAGTTCTAAAATCGGTTTGTTTATGAACTAATACATTTATATAATAAGGAATGCATTATATGCAAACCGTGGCTATAATGTTCATGAATTGATTCGAGTGAATCAAACCGATTTTGCTTCAATTGTGTTCTTTTATACTTCTATGAGAATATAGCAATTGAAAAACTTTATAACTAGTTTCATTTGAGTCGTTTGAACTAGTTGTGGTTAAGATGAATAAGGTTTATATGAGAGTTTTCATATAACTAACTTCGGTTAACTACTGTTGAACCAACCTAGTGTACACGTTTAGGTACGGTTACTCAAACCTAAATGAAGGTACATTTTAAAAAGACGAGGGTACCCAAATATACCTCAATCTAAAACTTTTCTACCTATAAGTCCTTTCTCCGAAAGTGATTGTCTATGGAGTGAGTCGAGACAATACAACTAATCGGTTCATACTTCGTGTGATCGTCTATGGATACGAGATCAAAACAATACAACAAAGAAGTATGTTTACTTGATAAAAGGTTTGGACTTAACCAAACAAAATAGGATTACTATCAAGTAAATAGGAATTAACATTTGTGTAATTTACTTTAAATTATAATAACAAAAATTATAATTGCGGAAGATAAAAGTAAATGACACAACAAGATTTTGTTAACGAGGAAACCGCAAATGCAGAAAAACCCCGGGACCTTGTCCAAAATTGAATACTCTCGGGATTAAGCCGCTATACAAAATCAAACCAACTTCGTATAGTTGAGACCAAGCAACTAAACCTATAGTTCACCTAGTTTCGTATGTATTCCCACGCCTCCAACTTGTAATAATTCACGTACTTGGAACATTCCTTTGGTTCGTATTCCAAACAGTAAAGGAACAACAAATATGTTTGCTAACAGCTCTTTTCAACCAAGTGATGTGAGTTCGACAAAAAGGGTCTTCCGTTTATCCCAATAAACTCCTTTGTCAGGTCCTTAGATCTATTTAATAACAACTACCAAAGTAATTATCTAGATTTTGCAATCAATACTTTGAATCAAAAAGAATTTTATTGATGCCGATCTACTCAACTAATCAATCCAATCTACCACAAGGATAAACCGATTATAGTTGGATCCTCTTTAACCAAAAAAAGTGTTGTGCACACCAAAGATTATGAACCCAAATCAGAAATCTTCAAAGTCTTCTTTGTCTTCTAATCTTCTTAGATCTTCAATAAACACCTGCACACAATCAACTTGAATCTCTTGTGATCAATCACGCACATAACGAAGTATGTTAACAATGGATTATCACAAGACGTCTTTAGATCTACAAACAGTCTAAATATCCCCATCGAAAATTCGATCTAGTTTGAGTGAATCTTATATCAAAAGAGAAGATTCTCAAGCATAAAAAAACTAGGTGCAATCAAAGTTCAACAACCGTTAGTCAATCAAATCAATCGGAAATTAATAATAAACCGCAATTATCTAGTTTCCCACCAACGGTACTAATAGATCTTCTCAATCCCAAAGAAGTCTTTAAACTGAACGGACGTAAGAGATTTCACCTAATTAGGTTACTTTCCTCTCCGAATAGGCGGCTCCACCAGTAACAACACAAGTAGGTAGTTTTGCTGGCTCCGAGTATTAGTTTGCTCGAAATGCAAACTTTGATATTTATAGACAAGGAAGTTTGGACACCAAGGAATGTCCAAAACTGAAAATATTCTCAAGATATGCAATATATTCCAAATTCCGTTTCCATAATTCCTGGAAATGCTTTGCCCAAACATTGACCGAAATCTCTTAGAAAATCTCCAACTAGTAAATGCACATTACTAATTTTCATTTTCCGAAAATAAAATTAAAACCTTAATTAAAAGATTATCAACTTATTTTTCGATCCGAGATTTTTTTACCTTTAGCTATTAAGGAATATCTTTAAATAATAAAAGATAAGCGTTACTGCACATGTTCAAAGTATGTCGACATCTTAACTTAATAAATCATCTTTCATATTTACCATCTTGGAATCGATTTGCCACACTTCCAAACAAGTTTAGAATTGGTTCATCAGACTTCCAAGAACTATGTGTTTGATTAAGAGCACTCAATCACCAATCATGGGTTTCACGGTTCTACCAAAACAAGTTTAGGTTATACCTCCATGTGAGTACTGGATTTAGTTACACTAGCTTTCCAAAAACTCGATTGACTAGGTACTAGGATCGGTTCCCACATATATATGGTATCTAACATGTATTTGTTGCACATGTCCATAAGATCGATTCCCAATGTCTAAAAACATGTTGCACATGTTCATAGGATCGGTTGCCAATATCTAGAAACGTGTTTCACCTCTTAAAAGGATCGATCCCCCCTCTTGTGATTGGTTGCACCTCTTACTAAGATCGGTTCCCATTTACCTAGAGTTGGTCACACCAATAACACCAAATCAATCATACCATCTCAGGTGATTACTTAAGATCAGTTTCACTAATAAAAGTCATACCAATACAAAAGTCAGGTCTTATGCATAGTTTTACCAAGAACATAAACAAGTCATGAGCGGCTATACTAATCACACATATTAGTATTTCAAAATATATGCAATGAATAACAATACCAATAAGCCTGGTGATTTCCCTTTCCATTCACGAAACAAGTTCATGAATTTACTTCCTTTAAACTAATGTAAAACATTGTTTCCTGGGATGAAATCTTCACCTCATACCCATACATAATCACAATAGCATTCATACGATTATGTCGATGTCTTATATACAAAGTTTAATGGTTAAAAAATAAACCTCGTATTGTATTCCTTAATACTACGCCTAACTAGAGTATAATCATTCATGCTTCGCAGTTATGTTTTCAATATGCACGACTTGAAAGATACGTTAGGGAATGAAACAGTTCAAGTCAAATATCACTAACCTCAATTGGAAGGATGATTTTGTCGTTGTAGCTCCTTACATCTTAACTTCTTCAAATCTTCGTAATACTTCTAATGTCTCATATCCTAATACTTTCAATCTAACCTATACGAAGTTGACTCTAGTACATAATCAAGCGACTCTTTAAATGAGCACTAAAATATGACAACCAAACTTGACATACCAACGTGTGGTGGGTACAACCGAGCTATTGTCTAACAATCTCCCCCTTTGTCAATTTTAGTGACGAAACTCTTACATCATATGTATAAACAAATTACAAGAATTCATTACACATACGCTTGATTCCCGAATTCAACAACATAATAACCTGTATACATTTAATCCATAAATGCCGTTGTTGACATTATAATAACAAAGCTAATACCCCCCTAAACGTAAGATAGGTAGATTTTATCAATCACGTCTTTGTTATTCCTTTGTAGTCCATATAACTACAAGTATCATATGATATGATACTCCCCCTTAGTCTATGCTTTACTCTTTCGTTAGATAAACGTTTAAGCACCAATGTCCTTTCCCTTAGTGATACCAATCAATATAAATCAATACCAGTATCACTTGTTTACTCCATATATTTCTCCCCCTTTTTGTCACAAAATGACAAAGATATGAGAAACTAAATGACAAACCGAAAGGATCTTACAAATCTCATAAGACTTGCAACCTATAGAGTTAAGCACGAGGATTCCACACACCATTTTTGATAACCAATATCAAAACCGAAACTACAAAGTAATTTTGTTTTGATATGTTACCAAGGAAATAATTGCCTGAAGCAATTTTACCTAATGGTTAGCAAACCAAAAATCCACTAAGCACCTTAGTTCCTTTTCTAAACTGATTGTACAAATACAATCGCTTGTTCGATAAGACCAAAATAAATATAACTCTATTTTTCTCGTAAGGTTCTAATTATCCATATAACTTAGACCTTTCACTTTTCAACAAGACAAGTACTAGGTTAGTTAACTAGCATTTCTTTTTAAGGCATTCGATTAGACTTGAATAACCGAAACCTTCATTTTGATAAGTCTAACTAAGATCAGAATTAACTTAGTTTCTCTTATCCGGAATTGAATTGGGCTAAACAATTCATCCCGAAAAACTTTTCTTTCGTTAAGCTATAAACAATTCATACAAAAAAAATAAATAAATTTGCATAATTATTCACCTCAACCGAAGCAATTGAAACAACGTAGACATTAAAGCACCGAAATTTTGTAAGCCTAAACGATTGATACCAAACAATAAAGCAAGATAACAATAGTTTTTCTTAACCGGTAACAATTGAATCATACACACATCCTTACACAAATAATGGAATAAAACATCAATTGTACCGAAATTTTGTTAAGCAAAAGCAATAAATATACGCAATAAACTCATGCTTTTCTTAAACATCAATTACCCAGCTAGCCTACTATACCAATTAAGTTTCTTGCTAAACTTAGGGTTTCCAAATATGGAACTATTTCAATGCTAAAGTATGAGGAGGTGTTTCATGTGTATGTTGAAAATAAAATTGTGACTAATATGGCCATGGTGCATGGTGTCAGTTGAGGCTTGCCAGTTCTTACTAAAATAAAATAGGCGTTTCTCGAATTGTGGTAGATCGAAATAAAAAAGAGCGAAGCACAGTAGTAGTCTTCTTGAGGTCTTAGTGACATAGTCTTAATTTTCTTTTTAGTGCAAGTCATTTTGATCTAAAATCCGTTACTTCTCATTTAAAAAGATCAGTTCCCTTACTTTTACTGCCTTCGGTTAATGTAATAAACCGAAAATATTAATCGTACACAAACGACAATTTTTCCTTTACTTTTTTTTAAAAAAATATTTTCAGATTTTCTTAGTCTGTTTGGATTTTTTGGTTCTACTGTTCATACATTTTCAAAGGTATATTAAGTTCTTGGTTTAGAGAAAATAATCACACTGAAATAATATTATGAAGTTAAAAGTATTTTTGTATGTATTTAAAAAGTATTTTGTGATATTTGTTTTTTATGTGAATTATTTGAAATTAAGGATTATTTTTTTTAAATGGTTACAAAATATCCAAATTCATAGTGATATTATAGGCGAAATGTTATTTATACTAAAAAAAAAATAAATCATATTGCGTTAGAAAAATATATGTAAAAAGATATTCATCAACAAAAAATGAAAGTTCATATAATGACGCGTTGTATTTTTCATACACAAGACATATTTTGACAATTAAATAGTAGTACTATGAATGATAAATGTATTATGCTTATATGAAATTCTATATACAAAAAAAAAAAAAAAAAAAAAAAAAAAAAACTATTCATATACAAATAATCAAATGCAAGAGAATAGATCATGTTAAAAATCTTACATGTGCTAACTTTTTTTTTTTTTAAATATAACATTTTTCTCCAACAATTTGAAAGTGGCGAGTTTTGCAAATACTACATTGAAAATGTAAGAAAATGTTATTTCAAAGAATTATAATGTGAAAAAAGAAAAATTTACAATTTTTAATATGGGTAAGCACCTATTACCTCGAAAATATTTTATGTATATGAATAAGAAAAAATATGCCATAATAGGTAATCGAACAATATCCTAAATCATCGAATCGAGCGTAAATATTAACATATATATTTATAATCTCGTTCAAGAAGGTGTATTAGAGTGAATTCTCGGTTGAACACACATATCTTGGTATGTTAAGTATGTTATTAAGTTTAAATGCCAAAACTATTTATTGATTTAGCCTACTGAAGTCAGCTTCGGTTTGGAACATAATAGGTAATAGAGTCTTAGGATTTTCCAATTTACTCAAGAAGAATAAATAATTTAAGATCACATGAAGACATCAATTTAAATAAACTTCATTGAGGTAAGAAACGAAAACTGGTGTTCCCTTCCTGACTAATTTCCATTCTATTTATCTATATATTTATCATACCAAAAGTTGGGACTTTAGTAAATGATCGTATTCAAGAAAGATGATGTTTCTACTTCCCAAGCTCTTTCTAGTCGAAAACTGGAAATTAAGCTTGAGAGAAAGCGCAACTTATTTAATTAATGTAAATCTCAAGACTTTCTAATTCATTCTTGAGTTTGTAAAGTTTTTGTTTTTGGTAGTTTACTACTAATGGTTTTCACTCAGTTGAGTTCATAAACTCAGAAGTTTGAGTTTTTGAATCTATTGCTTGTAGAACTCATAAACTAAAGTCAATAAGTCAATTGTGTTTGCAAACCTAAATAAGTAAGTTCATGAACCTATATTTGAAACTTATTCTGAGACCTTTTGCGAATCTAAAAAGGATAGTTCGCAAACCTAGTGAAGACAACTTCTCCTGAGACTTAACACGATTTGAGTTCGTGAACTAAAAGGGTGAGTTCGCGAACCTAGCACAAGAAAAAATTTCTCCTGCGATTATTTGAGCATTTGAGTTCGCGAACCTAAAGGATTGAATGTTTTCTATAACGTCATTTGCATTTAAGTTATCAAACCTATAAAGATTTTGAGTTCTATTTTCTATCTTATAAGTTCATGAAGTCATCACCTGAGTTCATGGGCTTAAGAGATTAACGGGTCAACCGAATACACTATTGTATTTTGACTTATTCATTCTTCTTTGATTTTCAAAGATAACTTTCCACACGCTTACGAATTGCTTTTTCTTAACTAATCCCTTTGTATGGAAAGTTTCGAGTTCTTTTTAAGAACTTATCTAGCTTGAGATTCAAGATTTTAGATCTTTTTCTAGACAACCGCCTCTTTGTACACATTGTATATTCTTAGTAGTTTGAAGTTATCTTCAGTAGTAACTCTTTTCATAGAGTGTACTCGGGCTAACAATAATGTACAACTTCAAACTAAGTAAAAAACCTCAATCCAAGTCTAACTCTTACCAAAGAAACAAATTTTTGTATCTAAGGAAACGACTTAGATTTAGCAATCAAAAATGATCTTCGGTTACAAGAAATTTATTGTTTACAGATTAAAAAACCAATATTGATTTATTACTGTAGATTAAAGATATCAACAATATTGAAAACTCAATTCCTGCATGCATGTATAATTGTTGCCATTTTTATTCTCCAAATACCTAGGATCTCCGTAATCTAAGGTTTGACTTTGAAATACTTCATCCTGGATTCTTGAAGCACGGGTACAACCTAGTCTTAGAGATGTAGATTTTTCTAAATCGGAAAATAGATTTATATCTCCCTGATCAAGCATCAGAAAGGAAATCATCAGGCATCATGTTGGAGGAAGGGTAGATCTAGTTTTCATGACTAACTGTGGAGTAACTCCTAAGGATGTAAAGGACATCTGAAAAAGCGAGGGTCAACAACCTCACCCAATATTTCGCCTAGCAATCTGTATGGACAAACTCTAATATAATTCCAAGAGAATCAACTAGACAGTCAGACTCAATCAATAGAAATATATCCAAGAGTTGTATCTCTGTTTCACAATGTAATCAGCAAATCAAACAGATAGAAATACGCGAGCCTGATTATTATGTGAAACAACATGAACGGTACCAAAGACTAATGTTCAAGTGTCAATCAATATAATCTACAACCAAAGGTTGGATTCACAATCGATTGAACTTACGCACAACCTGTGATATTTCAATTATATAAACAAATATAATGCCGAAAATAAATAACACAGACACTAGAAGTTTTGTTAATGAGGAAACTGCAAATGCAGAAAAACCCCGGGACCTAGTCCATATTTGAACAACCCACTGTATTAAACCGCTACAGACACTAGCCTACTCCAAGTTAACTTTGGACTGGAATGTAGTTGAGCCCTAACCAATCTCAGACTGATCAATGTATAGTCGCTTTCCTTACGTCTCTAGAACCACGCTGGATTCTGCGCACTTGATTCCCTTAGCTGATCTCACCCACAACTAAGAGTTGCTACGAACTAAAGTCGAAGACTTGATAAACCAATCTGTCTCACAAAGAAAAGTCTATTGAATAGATAATTTTGTCTCCCACATATATACCTATGAGTTTTTTCCGTCTTTTGATAAATCAAGGTGAACATGAACCAATTGATATACCAGACTTTTATTCCCGAAGAACGGCCTAGAAATATCAATCACCTCACAATAATCTTAATCGTATGGTAGCGAAACAAGATTGTTAGAGCATTGCTCGGTTGAACCTACTAGCGTTGGTATGTCAAGTTATTTCTCAATTTTAGTTTCCAAAATGAATTCTTGATTTAGTATACTAAAGATGGTTTCGGACTATATTAGGTCTAAGAAGAACTACTGTTAAGGATGAAGACTGAAGATTACAAGAAAGCATCAACAAGGACTTCATCAACAAAGGTATGATTTAATTGATTTAATTTGGATTCTTGTTTAATTCTACCTTTCTAATCTATCCAAACAAATGCTCACTCTATGGAACAATTCCTATGACGGTAAATGTACATTTATGTATATATACTAGAGGTTATTTGAGCCACGACTTTTGTGACAATAACCTTTATCCCTGGAAAGGTTCTCATGTTATAGTGAATGATCTTACGAATTCAACGAGCCAAGAATCACTCAATTCCGAGTTATAATGATGAAGTTATGCGTGATTTATTATAGTAACAGTTATAAGTGTTGATGTAACTGTTACAGTTCGTTAGTAAGAAACAATCCATGGACTGCTTGTAACAGTTCACGGACTTGGGCCCAATTACGTGACTAGAAGTCTTTTTTAGTCAAATTGGTGATGTTTCCTTATCTAAGCAAGATGGATATTAATCCAAACATATATGATTACCATATTAAAGTGTTTGTGATAAATTTAAATCCCGCCTAAGTTAAAATGTGATTTATTCACATAAATACAATATGTGTTAATTAATTATTTATTTAATTATTTTGCCAAGAGTTGTAACTTAGGAAAGACTCCCAAAATTAGGAGAGTCTTAAAAAAGTAAAATAGCATTGCTTAGTTTTCAAGCTATCTTTCACTATAAATAAAGTGTTCGTGAGTGCTACACGTTTTCATCCCCTTTGGAAAATTGGTGTAAACTCATAAGGTTGTTTTCCATGTCTTCTGTTTTTCGTGAACAAGAGTGAGATAAAAGTCTTTGTATTAGGGATACAAAGCCGAGTTGGGTTTTGCTATTCTAAGGTTTTCAATCTAGATTATACAACTTGTAATCTAGGTTTTTCACCTCTTGTCTACTCTAAGGTTTTCTCTTCTGATATAAAACCATTCAATAGTTGTTGATCATAAAACCTAGGTTTTGATAGATTTCAGTTTCCGATCATATACCAACACTTGTTAGTCTAAATCGGAATCTAGAAAGAAAACTTCGATTAAGGTATCTCGTAAAAATCCTTAAGAAGTTTTAAACAAGATATCTCTAGATTTATTCTAGTTGTTCTTGTTGTAGAATAATTAGGTTTCTCTTCCTTTATTGAAGAGTATAATAATCCCTAATCTACGAGTTTGTTTTGATATTACTTTTACCTAGTAATTATTTTTATCAAAATAAACACAAGATTTCCAAAACCTTGATTCACATCTAAAGGGAAATTAAACCGGTGTTTTGTGCAAAAATAATATCGAATCGTATCAATCGTGTATCTTCTAAAGAGAGCCTTGGGTTCTGCTAGAAGATTTACGAGAAGAATTCCTAAAGACAATCGGTTTTGTGCTAGGAGTTCTATTAGTCTTTGAAGGTGTATTACATCTAGTCCGAATAGGTAGTAGGAATTTGGTATAACAGCTTATAATCGGTGTGTGTTTATTCTAGACTAGGTCTCGGGGTTTTTCTGTATTTGCGGTTTCCTCGTTAACAAAATTTCTGGTGTCTATGTTATTCTTTTCCGCATGATATTGTTTATCTTTATAATTGAAATATCACAGGTTGTGCGTAATTGATTAAATTGATTGAAACTTGGATATTGGTTTTTGATACCGTCCAAGTTATTTCTTATATTCAATCGGGCTTGCAAATTTCTATTTGTTTGATTGCGGATTGAATTGAGAAATATAGATATAACTCCTTGATATACTTTTCTCAAGATTGAGTCTGACTGTCTAGTTGATTCTCTTGAAATTATATTAGAGTAAGTCCCATCGGATTGCCAAACGAATTGTTGGGTGTGGTTGTTGTACCCCCGCTTTTTCAATTGGTATCAGAGCAGTCAAACACACTAAGACCTCATAAGTATGTGTTTGTAGCAATCTGATTCTATGGACAGAAGTGTTATCTCTATACACGTACCACCAGTCTTTGATGGCACAAACTATTTATGGTGGAAAATTGCTCTGCGTGCTTTTATACAAGCGCGAGATTTTCAATCATGGGTTCGTATTGTTAATGGCTATGATCCTCCATTAGTTACAGTATACGGTGTAACTGTTGCAAAGGATATTAGTAATTATGATAAACTTGAGATTCTTGCTGCAAAGCAAAATTCTGACGGATTAAATTCTATCATCCATGCCATTACCCCAGATCTTCAGCACCATGCTACTGCATGTAATAAGTCTAAAGATGCTTGGGATATCTTAGAAACCGTATCCGAATTAAGGTAATGCCGCAGAGAAATAAGCAAGGCTTCAAAATCTAGCTTCTGACAGGGAAAACCTTCGCATGTCTGATGATAAAACCTTTGATGAGTTTAACCAAAGACTTTCTCAAATAGTTAACTCCTCATATTCATTAGGAAGAATTATTCTGGAGAAAGTTATTGTGTGCAAAATTCTCAGGTCTCTACCATCAAGATACGAGTCTAAGAAACATGCCATTGAAGAAGCAAACGATCTTTCTACACTCTCCAGAAAAACTCTTGTTGGAAAGTTAAAGATCTTTGACAATGAACACGCATCTAGAAAAGAGGTGATTTCTCTTAAAGCTGCAAATAATTCTGGGTTCTCTAAGGATAAATCTGGTTCGCCAGATACTAAGGATGTTACTTCACGATAATTTAGAAAATTCTTGAGAGACTGGAAAAAGAGTTTTTATAAAGGTGCAACATCTCCTAATGATGAAGTACAATGCTATAAATGTCGTGGTTTCTGCACTGTCTTCAGTATATCCTAGCTGGAGCCGTAGGAAATTGGCATATGCAACATCTTTGCCTACTCTTGATGATGAACCCGAATATTATAATCACCAAGAGTACGCAGGCGAGATTGCATTAGCTTCTGGAAAAATTATTTCGGATACTGACCTTTTCCATGTGGATCCAGTTACTAATAATCTTCTTAAGGAATGTCATCAAAAACTCTCGGAATCTAAAAGCACCATTTTCAATGAGAAAGTTAAATATGACAGACTTCGTAGTTGGAATAAAGACTTGCAAGACCAACATGATTCTAGTGGTGCAAGATATTATCTCAACGAAATACGAATGCTTAAAAAAGAAATTGCCGAAAGTCGAGATCGGGAAATTACTCTTCAAGCAAAGCTAGATAACTTGGATAACATTGAGATGAACTTGTTATTTGATTCGGAACGAGAAGTCTCAAAGTTCAATGTGAATCATCCAAGAATGATCTAGTTATTGCGCTCGAAAAGGTCAAAAGGTTGGAAGAAGAAAACTCGAGATTAAAAGAGAGTTTGTCTAGAAATAGCAACTCAGAAAAATTAACCACGATATTGGGAGCATGTATAATTCATCGTGATACACGAGGATTGGGCTATGAAGGAATAGATGCTCCTGGTATTTGCAAAGAGGTAAAATTTGTCAAAGCTAAAGGTTCTTCTAAACCAAAACCTTCCACGGTTGACAAAAGTAATTTATCTCTACCAACTGCCGATGACGAAAAGAGGAAATTTTTTCAAGCTCCAAAGCAAGCTCATACACATTTATGTAACACTAAACATAACTTTTTCCATTCTACTAAACATTGTTTTTATTGTGGAAAACCAGGTCACTTGCAAAGGAATTGCAGATATCTTAAACGAGATAAAACCAGATCTGATTCTGTTAAGATGACAAGATCTGATGTTCCAAACTGGAGAAAAAAATGAGTCTCATAATATCAGTTCTTCTAGTATTCCCTCCAAGAAATTTCATAATTATATTGGGGAGAAAAAGAAATACGTTGCTCCAAAATCTACTCAGAAATGGGTACCAAAGAAGATCAATAAAGCAACGAGTACTATTAAGAAGGATCTCCCAGACAAGAGTTCGACAAGGGATAACATCTTAAAAAGGTATGGAACAGTTATTGAAAGTTTCAAGGAAGTTGTTAAATTCCTAGAGTCCATACATGATTTAGTTTCAAATACCTGTGGTGAGCAAGATTTTGTTCACCTCAACACAACCTGATTGTGTTGGAAGTGCAGCCTCACCAAGAATCCCTAGTAAATGCGGTGAGGATTGCAAAAAAAATTGGGGTGCACATATTGTGTTGGGAAATTTTTGAATATGAGAAACAATTTATTGTTTCAAGTTGAGTCTAACTCGCTTACATATCTCTCGAAATATGTGTTGGTAAGCTTTCTCTTTGGCCAAGTTCATCTTTACCTAGTGAAGAAAGTCATGTTATGTTTCAATCACTTGAAAATGGCTTTGACGAAAAATGGTTTGTAAATAACAACTATATAACGTCCTCTAAGAATGTTTCAATGATTGAAATGAGAGTTTAGATTATATAACCAATGTTGGATATAAGCATTGTGTGGTAACACATATATGTATAAGTCCTTATTCCATGAACCAAAGTATGCGTACTTTGTTGATCAGGAAAACCGGAACAAGAGTCCGAGAACCCAGTCCGCGTACTGTCGGAGGTTCTCTTCCCGAGAAAATCTGCTGGAGTTTGTGAATTATTTACAAACTTATTCCGGGTACTTAAGTCCGCGTACCTAGTTTGCGTACTTAGGTTGGTGTTTGAGGGTGAAAACGGTTTCTGCTGATTTTGGTAATTTCGGGTGTGTGGGTGAGAAACGAATTTAAACCCTAAACAATGTACTGCAAGGGAGTACTTTAGATTCGAGAGATCAAAATGTACAAATCCGGCCTAAACCAAGAAATGGCCATTCCAGACTTGCTTCGGTCACAAAGTGAATGAGAAGGGTTGGTTTTGGGGAGGGAAGCGAAGAAAGTGTTGAGACCAAAATAGTTGATTCTGGAAGAGTAGTGATTTACGACTTGTATCAAAAAGTGGGAAGCTAACAGATGGAGAGCTAGCAAATGTTTTCTGAGTGTTGTATGCTCCTGACCTGAACTTGTTATTCAGTGGAAATAGTTAATGCCTATTTATACAAGTCGAAGTGAAACGTACTCTGGTCTCATTAAGAAATGGAAAACAGGTGAGTAAATGGGAGGAGGTGGTAACCGGTAACGCCCGGAATTGATGTCCCATAAAAGAAAGCGTTTCACCATTACTCCCTGTATTTACTAACCGACTCATTCTTATGACACTTTCTTATAACGGGCATAGTGTACGCCGCACGCTGTAAACCGCCAAACTAATACCCAATGAGCATCCCCCAGTTTGTGACATGCGTTGATGTCTCGAGTGTTTTCGTGGAAAACATGTAGCATGTTGCTGCTGTTTGGCAAGTTGATCTTGGGAGACTTGCCGGCTCGGTGGTGACCCTCGACGGTCGAGATTTTGCATCTTGAGAGGAAGGGTAGCCGTTGATCATTGCAACCCTTTGCTTGGTAGCCAGCGGCATGAAAGCATGGCCGGCACGACTTTAACGTGGTTAGGTGTGGCCAAGATAGGATTTTGGCGTTGGGCCAAAGGTGGCCATGCGTTAGCTGGCAACCTTGGACGGTTGAGATCTGCATCTCAGATGGAAGGGTGGCCGTTGATTGTTGCAACCCTTTGTTTGGCAGCCAGCGACATGGTTTAGGGCTAGCATGGCTTGGCATAGTTTAGGCGTGGCCAAAATTAGGGTTTTAGTATAAACCGTGATGCTTGGCCTTGGGCCGGAAGTTTCTATGCGTTAGGTGGAAAACTTGAACTGTTGAGATCTGCATATCAGATGGAAGGGCAGTCGTTGATTACTGCAACCCTTCGTTTGGTAGCCAGCGGCATGAAAGCATGGCCGACATGGCTTTATCGTGGAGTGGAGCCACTGGCAGTGTGTGGATTGGAAGGGAAGCGCTTGCGTCTTTGTATAAATTAGGGTTTGGTATGTTGAAACCCTAATTAGCGCCCTTTACTAGAATCATGTAGAATTCTCATACGGACTCGGATTTTGATGGTACGCCCCACGCCCCTCCATTCTATACGGAAAAGAATTTCATATCTCCTAACATGGGAATATTTAGGTTTTGAGCTCGTTCGAGAGGTGAAAACATCCCGAAAGTAAAACTCAGGAAGAATTCTAAGGTTATCACGAGTTGTTTGGCAACCTTGGACGACTAGGATTCGTATCTAGGATGGAAGGGTGGCCGTTGATCGTCGCACGCCTTCGTTTTGGTAGCCGCATAGGGAAGGCCGACATGGTGGGGCGCGACAAGGTGGTTGGCATGCCATTGGCACATGTGGCATGGCATGCCTTGGCGCGGTTTGGCGTGGCCAAACTAGGGTTTTGGGCCAAAGGTTACCATGCATTTTTTGGTGACCTTAGACGGCTAGGATTTGCATCTAGGATGGAAGGGTGGCCGATGATCGTCGCACTCCTTCGTTTTGGTAGCCGCATAGGGAAGGCCGGCATGGTGGGGCGCGACAAGGTGGTTGGCATTCCCTTGGCGCATGTGGCATGGCATGCCTTGGCGCGGTTTGGCGTGGCCAAAACTAGGGTTTTGGCCCAAAGGTTACCATGCGTTATTTGGCGACCTTAGACGGCTAGGATTTGCATCTAGGATGGAAGGGTGGCCGTTGATCGTCGCACGCCTTCATTTTGGTAGCCGCATAGGGAAGGCCGACATGGTGGGGCCAATGCAAATGGCGCGGATGGCTTGGCATAGTGTGGCCAAGGTTTGGCACGAACGGCTTGGCATGGTGGGGCCAAGGCAAGGTGCGCTTGGCTTGGCATGGTGGGGTCAAGGGTTTGGCATGCCATTGGCGCATGGTGCGGCTAGCATGGTTGGGGCCAAGGCAAGGTGCGGTTTGCTTGGCATGGTGGGGCCAAGGGTTTGGCATGCCATTGGCGCATGGTGTGGCTAGCATGGTCGACATTCCTTGGCGCGGTAGACTTGGCTGGCATGGTTTGCCATTGGCACAGTGGTGCGGCTGGCATGGTTGGCATGCCTTGGCGCGGAGATGTGGCTGGCATGGTTTTCCATTGGCACAGTGGTGCGGCTAGCATAGTTGGAATGCCTTGGCGCGGAGGTGTGGGTGGCACGACAGGCCATTGGAACATGTGGTGTGGGAATTAGGGTTTGGCCTATCGAAACCGTAATTAGTATTTAAAAAAAAAGGTACCCTGGTAATTTTCTTGCAGACATATTAAAGGGTTCAATAAATGCGCTTAGTGGAGACATTATTACTCAAGTTCTGTGACGTCACTGTCTGGCTAGGGTTTTACGATTTTAACCCTAAGCTAAAAACCACCATCAATAGTTGGTTATATTCTAAAAACGATTATTCGTGAACTTATACTTATATTAACTAAGGAATGCATAATTGCAAACCGTGTCTATAAAGTTCATGAATCAATTCGAGTGAATCAAATCGTTTTTGCTTCAATTGTGTATATTATAAAGATCTAAGCAATTGAACAACTCTCTAACTAGTTCATTTGAGTCATTTGAACTAGTTGTGGTTAAGGTGAATATGGTTAAATACCACGCGTATGATTCTTAATTACCTAACTTGATTTGTGATTAAAATTCTTAAGTATAACAGATTAGAAGCAATAATCAAAACCATTGGATGTTAGTTTTTATTGTCAAAGAATCTTTTTCATACTCTTATGGTAACCATTCTTGGTGTAAATCCTTATGGAAAAGGCTATTCTTCCTTCTAAGCATATCAATTCTTGTTTATACAAGTTTGTATCTTAGAAAAGATGATCACAATACTTGATCTTCATGATTACATATTGTGTATTATTACCATGAGATAGTTCTATTGTTTTTAGTAACACGATCTCATGAGAGACTTTCAATGATTGGTTCTTAGTTTGTATCTCCTTGTGGGGTTTCTAAAATCCAATATATAAATCCTTATCTCTGGAGTAAGGTCACTCTTGTTGTTCTTTCGAGAATGACATTTTATGATTGAACTTGTGCTTAATTTCCATATCTTTAAGGGGAGAAGCGGTTGTGGAACATGTAGGGGTTAACTTGTATCTTAATAAACTCCTTGATGAAGTCACTAAGTTTTGACTCTGTGATATCATCTAAAGTAAAGTTGATATGTTTTCCTTTGGTCAAGAAGTTCCTCTATGAAAATTTCATTAGGATACCACTAGTTTTTGTTCCTTTGCCAATTTATATTGAAAAAAATGGGGAGAATTATTTTGTAGTTCACACTACATATACATATGGTTTACGAATCATTATGTAAGGGGGAGTGGTTTTCATTGTGAGATGAAGTATTGACTAAGGGGGAATGATACATATCACCGTAGTATTATTTTCAAAGTTATGATACAATTGAACTTTGATGCCGTGTAATAATACTATGATGGATCTTCAACAAGTAAAGGATGAGCACACGCATTGTTGAAGAACCAAGGAAATCAAGCATGTTGGATTTTGGAGCTGTAATGCTTTTAACAAGTACAATCTATATGTAAAATGGTTTTGTCACTAAAATTGACAAAGGGGGGGATTGTTAGAGCATTGCTCGGTTGAACCTACTAGCGTTGGTATGTCGAGTTAGTTGTCAATTTTAGTTGCCAAAATGCATTCTTGATTTAGTATACTAAAGATAGTTTAGGACTAGATTAGGTCTAAGAAGAACTACTCTTAAGGATGAAGACTGAAGATTACAAGAAGGCATCAACAAGGACTTCATAAACAAAGGTATTAGTTAATTGATTTCATTTGGATTCTTGTTCAATTCTACCTTTCTAATCTATCCAAACAAATGCTCACTCTATGGAACAATTCCTATGACGGTAAATGTACATTTATGTATATATACTGGAGGTTATTTGAGCCACGACTTTTGTGACAATAACCTTTATCCCTGGAAAGGTTTTCATGTTATAGTGAACGAGATTACGAATTCAACAAGCCAAGAATCACTCAATTCCGAGTTATAATGATGAAGTTATGAGTGATTTATTAAAGTAACAGTTATAAGTGTTGCTGTAACTGTTACAGTTCGTTAGTAGGAAACAATCCATGGACTACTAGTAACAGTTCACGAACTTGGGCCTAATTACGTGACTAGAAGTCTTATTTAGTCAAATTGGTGATGTTTCCTTATCTAGGCAAGATGGATATTAATCCAAACATATTTGATTACCATATTAAAGTGTTTGTGATAACTTTAAATTCCTGCCTAAGTTAAAAATGTGATTTATTCACATAAATACAATATGTGCTAATTAATTATTTATTTAATTATTTTGGCAAGAGTTGTAACTTAGGAAAGACTCCCAAAATTAGGAGAGTCTGGAAAAAGGAAAATAGCTTTGCTTAGTTTTCAAGCTATCTTTCACTATAAATAAAGGGTTCGTGAGTGCTACACGTTTTCATCCCCTTTGGAAATTTGGTGTAAGCTCATAAGGTTGTTTTCCATGTATTCTGTTCTTCGTGAACAAGACTGAGATAAAAGTCTTTGTATTGGGAATCACAAAGCCGAGTTGGATTAATCTTCGTGATTGATTATACAACTTGTAATCTAGGTTTTTCACCTCTTGTCTATTCTAAGATTTTCTCTTCTGATATAAAACCATTCAAAAGTTGTTGATCATAAACCCTAGGTTTTGATAGATTTCATTTTCCGATCGTATACCAACACTTGTTAGTCGAAATCGGAAGCTAGAAAGAAAACTTTGATTAAGGTATCTCGTAAAAATCCTTAAGAAGTTTTAAAGAAGATATCTCTAGGTTTATTCTAGTTGTTCTTGTTGTTGAATAATTAGGTTTCTCTTCCTTTATTGAAGAGTATAATAATCCCGAATCTACGAGTTTGTTTTGATATTACTTTTACCTAGTAATTGTTTTTATCAAAATAAACACAAGATTTCCAAAACCTTGATTCACATCTAAAGGGAAATTAAACCGGTGTTTTGTGCAAACAAAATATCGAATCGTATCAATCGTGTTGTTGTATCTTCTAAAGAGAGCCTTGGGTTCTGCTAGAAGATTAACGAGAAGAATTCCTAAAGACAATCGGTTTTGTGCTAGGAGTTCTATTAGGGCTGAAGCAGGTATTACATCTAGTCCGAATAGGTAGTAGGAATTTGGTGTAACAGCTTATAGTCAGTGTGTATTTATTCTGGAATAGGTCCCGGGGTTTTTCTGCATTTGTGGTTTCCTCGTTAACAAAATTTCTGGTGTCTGTGTTATTTATTTTCCGCATTATATTGTTTATCTTTATAATTGAAATATCACACGTTATGCGTAAGTTCAATCAATTGGGAATCCGACCTTTTGTTGTTGATTAAATTGATTGACACTTGGATGTTGGTTTTTGATACCTTGATATACTTTTGTTGTTGATTAAATTGAGAAATAGAGATACAACTCCTTGATATACTTTTCTCAAGATTGAGTCTGACTGTCTAGTTGATTCTCTTAAAAGTATATTAGAGTAAGTCCTATCAGATTGCCAAACGAATTGTTGGGTGTGGTTGTTGTACCCCCGCTTTTTCAAAGATATTGTGGAATCACAAACGATGAGACGAAGATATTTGTGACTACTTTTTGTCTTGCCTATCGGAGATTAAATCTCGAGCCAATCTTAGATAAGATAGTACTCAATCACGATAGAAAATAGCAAGATCAGAACACGCAAATACAGAAAAAATAGTTGGGTCTCGCTTCACAATCCCAATGAAGTCTTCAAGTCGTTAACCTACTGGGTTTTGGAAAATCCTAAGGTTAAAGGAGAATCGAATCTAGTCGCAACTAGTATCACATAGGAGGTGTAGGGATTAGGTTTCCCAGTTGCTAGAGTTCTCCTTTATATAGTCTTCAAATCAGGGTCTGCAATCAATGTTACCTTCGTAACAAAGAATTCAATATTCATCGTTAGATGAAAACCTAATTAGACTCAATCTAATATCTTTCAACCGTTAGATCGAACTTAGCTTGTTACACACAAATGAAAAGTGACTTCATTTAGATATGGGTAACCGTACCTAAATGTGTACACCTTGTTGGCTCAACAATAGTTAATAGAAGTTAGCCATATGAACACTTTCATATGAACCATATTCATCTTAACCATAACTAGTTCAAATGACTCAAATGAAACAAGTTCTAGAGTTGTTCAATTGTTTCTATTCTCATAGAAGTATACAAGACACAATTGAAGCAAAACCGATTTTGATTCACTCGAACCAATTCATGAACATTAGAGCCACGGTTTGCAAATTATTGCATTCCTTTTTATATAAATGTATTAGTTCATAAACAAATCACCGATTTAGAACATAACCTACGTACTCAAGTATGCCAGCGAGTACGCATACCTAAGTGGCCGGACTAAATTTGGGTTCGCCAGTACGCGAATGTGTACGCATACCACCAAACTCAGTTAAGTCCCGGAAGTTGAAACTTACGTCGATACGCGTACCGGTATGCGTACTAAGTTTCCAAACCTTCACTAAACCAATCAGTACGCATACGGGTATGCATACCATGGTTCCCGGACTTGGAATAACTTGCAACAGTTAGCATACAAGTACGCATACTGTTCTATATCCAATCATGGTTATTTGTTCTAAACTCTCATTTCAATCATTAAAACATTCTTTAGAAGACGAGAATAACTGCTGAGAAGGCGAGGGTACCCAAATATATCTCAAGATAAAACTTTTTCTACCTATAAGCACTTTCTCCGAAAGTGATTGTCTATGGACTAAGTCGAGACAATACAACTAATCGGTTCACACTTCGTGTGATCATCTATGGATACGAGATCTGGACAATACAACAACAAAGTATGTTTACTTGATACAAAGGTTCGGACTTAACCAAACAAAATAGGATTGCTTATCAAGTAAATAAGAATTAACGTTTGTGTGATTTACTTTAATTATAATAAAACAATTATAATGCAGAAAATAAAAGTAAATGACACATAAATATTTTGTTAACGAGGAAACCGCAAATGCAGAAAAACCGCGGGACCTTGTCCAGAACTGAATACTCTCAGGATAAAGCCGCTACACAAAATTACACCTAACTTCGTATAGTTGAGACCAAGTAACTAACCCTATAGTTCACTTAGTTCCGCCTGTATTCCCACGCCTCCGACTTGTGAATAAGTCACGTACTTGGAACAATTCCTTTGGTTCGTATTCAAAACAGTAAAGGAACAACAAATCTGTTTGGTATCAACTCTATTCAACCAAGTGATATGAGTCGGACAAAGGCTCTTCTGTTTATCTTAACATAAACTCCTTTGTCGGGTCCTTAGATCTATCTTATGTTCAATCACCCAAAGGTAATCGTTTAATATTAAGCCAGTCAATACCTTTAATCACAAGGAAACGTATTGATGCCGATCTACTCAATTAATCAATCCAATTTACCACAAGGATAAACCGATTATTAATTGGATCCTCTTTTACCGAAACAAGTATTGTGCACACCAAAGATTATAAAACCCAAGTCAGATCTTCAATATCTTCTTTGTCCTCAAATCTTCTTAAATATTCAATAAAGACCTGCACACAATCACTTGAATATCTTGTGATCAATCACACATAGAACAGAGTCTGTTAAAAATGGATTATCACAAGATCGTCTTTAGAACTAACAAAAGTCTAAAGATCCCTGTCGAAACTCTGAACTAGTTTGAGTGAATCTTATATCAGAAGAGAAGATTCACAAGAATAAACAAACTAGGTGCAATCAGATTTCAACCAACGTTAGTCAATCAAATCAATCGAAAACAAAGATAAACCGCAATTATCTAGTTTCCCACCAACGGGTTGCACTAGAGCTTCTCAATCCCAAAGAAGACTTTAAATTGAGCGGTCGTAAAAGATTTCGCTTAATTAGGTTACCCTCCTCTCCAAATAGGCGACTACACAAGTAACAACAACAAAAGACTAAATCTGTTGTTACGAAGGATTAGTTTGCTAGAAAGGCAAACTTCGTGTATTTATAGACAAGGAAGTACACGAAGTTTGGACACCAAGGAATTTCCAAAATCGAAAATATTCTCAAGATATTCATTAAAGCACAAATTCGGTTTCCATAATTCCTGGAAATGCTCTGTCCAAAAATAACGATCGAAATCTCTCGGAAAATATAATTAGTAAATGCACATTACTAATTCTGTAATTTCCCTACAAAATGAAATTAATAACCTTAATTAAAAGATTCTTAACTTACTTATGTTTCGATCCTGGGATTCTCTTCCCTTAGCCGTTAAGGAATATCTTTGAACAATTATAGAAATAAACATTCACAGCACGTGTTCAAATTTTGTCGACATCTTAACTTTGTAAGTTCTCTTTCACACTTACAACCTTGAAAAACGATTTTCCACACTTCCAAACAAGTTTAGAATTGGTTCATCTGACTTTCAAGAACTATGTGATTGATCAAACCAACATTCAATCACAATCATGGGTTTACGGTTCTACCAAAACAAGTTTCGGTTCTACCTCCATGTGAGTACTGTGCATAGTCACACTAGCTTCCCAAAAATTTGGTTGACTAGGTACTAGGATCGGTTCCCCACATATATATGGTATCTAACTTATATGTGTTTCACATGTCCATAAGATCGGTTCCCCTTTCTGCTATAAACCTTGTTGCACCCCATACAAGGATCGGTTCCCTTTGATGTACTGCACCCCTTACTAGATCGGTTACCTTTCCCTTACTAGGATCGGTTCCCTTTCCATTACAAGGATCAGTTCCCTTTCCCTTACAAGGATAGATTCCCTTTCCCTTACAAGGTCAGACATACAAAATCCGATCATACCACGGTGATTACTTAAGATCGGTTTTACTAATAAAAGTTATACAAATACATAAGTCGTGCCTTTGTGAACAGTTCTACCAAGAACACAACAAGTTGTGAGCGGTTATACTCTATCACACATATTGGTTGTTCATAAGATATGCAATGAATAACAAAACCAATAACACCTGGCAATTTCCTTTTCGGTTCACAAACAAGTTTATGAACTTACTTCCTTAGAACACATGTAAACATTGTTCCCTAGGATGAAATCCTCACCTCATACCCATACATAATCACAATAACATTCAAATGATTATGGCGATGTCTTATCTACAAAGTTTAATGGTTAAGCAATAAACCTCGTATTGTATTCCTTAATATTATGTCTATCTAGAGTTCAAATATGCTTCGCAGTTATGTTTTCAATATGCACGACTTGAAAGATACGTTAGGGAATAAAACAGTTCAAGTCAAATATCACTAACCTCAAGTGGAAGGATGATTGTTGTCGTTGTAGATCATTGCTTCTTCACATCTTCAAGTCTTCGCAATACTTGTAATGTCTCATATTCTAATACTTTCAAGCTAACCTATACGAAGTTTAACTCTAGTATATAATCAAGCGACTCTTAACATGAGTTTTGATTCAATAAAATATGACAACCAAACTTGACATACCAACACTTGGTGGGCTCAACCGAGCCATGCTCTAACAGTTGTCCCACACAAACTATTAGCTTCAAAGCAATTTTCAAGTGATCAAATGATCAATACGAAACATTCTGAGTCTACGTCAAATGATTGTCTCACACAAATCATGTAAGATGTTACAAGGAGATTTTCACATGATCATGTTTTCACTTTCGTCAAGAATATAAGATGAACTTGGTTAAAGCAAAAGCTTACCAACACATATTTCGAGAAATATGTAAGCGAGTTAAACTCAGCTCGAAATATCAAATGTGTATAATCGAAGTCTATATAGCTATATGACTTTTTTCTCAAATACGAGATAGAGTAGATAGACTTTTGAGTGATAGATGAGTTCAAGTCTCCACATACCTTTTGTTGATGAAGTTCCACATGCTCCCCTTAGTAGTCCTTCGCCTTCAATCGATGAACTCCGTGAAGTCTAATGCTCAACTACACTTACTATCCTAATCCGAGACTTAGATATAAGTAGACTAGAAATCAATACTTATAGTTTTGACAACTAAACTCGACAAACAAGCTTCCGATTTCGATCGAGCAGTTCTCTAACAACATCACCTAAAGAAATCAAGTGCATAGGTTCTTTTGAAATCAAGAGACGTAAGGGAACCACTGCAAGAGAGTAGTTTGGACGAGTTTTTATCAATTACATTTCATACCAAAATTTTAGAGTAGGCTAATTTTTGTAGATTCTTAATATAGTTTATGCTCAAACTGAAGGAGGTATCGGGGTTTCGCTGCTTCGCATTTTTCCTCGTTAACAAGATCTGGTGTGTGATTTCCTTTACTTTTTACTCTCGTATTATGTAGATTTTAAAGTACAAGCAAGTAGTACGTTAATCAATCCTTGTGATTTAAGAATATTTTACTGAGATTATCCCAAAACATTTCTTGTTTGATTTAATCTTGATTGAATTTCATGGAAGTTTTTTTTCTATAGGTTCTGTAACAAAAAAATTGATGTTGTACTAGTTACCCTCCTCTTTTCAATGTGTAATGCTAGCAATTAACGTAAATTTTGAAAACAATATTGGTTGTTAGAATGAAGCCGAGGATAAACCACATTTATTTATGAATATTGTTGGATTACTTTGATGACATTTTGTAGTTTTTTGACTTTCGGTTTTCTTATATGTTTATCATTTGAAGTATTTTGACAGTGTATAATAAGGTTGTCGCGCATAATGTCGACAGAAGTGGAGAACCTGTCCAGACTTGGGAAGTTTTTCAAGGTATTCGGAATTCGGCAACAAGCATAGATGAGAATTAAAGAACTTTGCACACTCAAATAATTTTTACAGATGAATGTTTGCAATACAAACACACTGGATGATCCTCTAAACAGTGAACATGGATGAGAATTTGGCGAAATCCATATATGCACAATTAAAGTTTAGCTATCAAATATTAAATGAATGCATTTATAATATCTTAACTTGTTGTAATAATAAAATATTTATATGTGAAACATGCTCATCAATGTACCAAAGCTCAAATATTCACATGTTATCAGGTTTCTTTGTTTGTCACCCCCCTTCCCCCAGAGCAGTGGCCATCTAATTTATCATATTAATTTCTCAAATCCTTGTAAGATTTTGTATATCAAATATCCATCAGGTAAAAGAGAGTTTGACGAATCCCAAGTAAAGTCTTCAAAGTCGTAACCTAGTTATGTTTCACAAAGAAACCTAAGCCTGACTCTATATGCAACTACTATACATCGTGTACGGATTGATATTCTACTTTCAAGAGATTCCTCTATTTATAGTGATGAAACATGATAGTTTACTTAAGGTTCAAGCAATTGTTACTTATGACCAAAGCAAGCTCGTTAACTAGTTTTTATGCTCAAGAATTAATTTGATCCCAAGCAAACTAAATTTATCAACACGGACTGATTCCAAACAATATAAACCATGGAAGCATGTGATAAAGTTGCCTTGTAATACAAAGAAGAATGTGCACCTACATATTTTTCGATTAAAGAACCATGCATAGATGTTAGCTTACGAATAACCAAGTATGGTTCGTGAACCATCAAGAAATGTTGGAGTTCAGTGGGACCCAAAAACATGCCACTTTGCCAACTAATTTTCCAGGAACACACCCAAAAGTATATTGTTCGAACTGAAAAATCAAATCGGGAACGCAGAAGCGAATTTCAAAAAGGGTTCGAGAACACCTTAAAATTACATAGTTCGCAAACTGAAAAAATAAGTTCGTGAACATTTGTGCACCTTGGAGTTAGGTAACATAAAAAACTAGTTGTTTGTACCATAAGTAAAAATACCACTTAATGGGCCAAATTGATACTTGAATCATGTTTTGGTCCTCATCCAAGCCCACTAAACAGTCAACCAAGGCAGCCCACCAGTTTGCACAGATAGGTCAATGGTCAAAGTCGGTCAACTATCAAAGTCAACTTCCGGTCAAGGTCAATGGTCAACGGTCGGTCAATAGTCAAAGTCAACCATCGGTCAACTATCGAAGTCAGTCGCACCCCTAGCCAATTTTCAGTCTTGTAGCCAGCAATGCTGCAAACCAATTCCCAGCCAAAAAACTCTTCCACGCTGCCAACCAGTCCCTACCCATGCCGCCGGCCGGCCTCCATCCACACCGCCGGTCATCATGCTCACAACCATCAAGCCGTCCCTACCCATGCGGTCAGTACATTCACCAACAAATGTCCACCAATATCCAGACCATCATTTATGCGTAATTTATCATGGAAGCATAAATGTGCGGTTTCATGCAAATTGAATTCCAGCCGATTTCGACCATGCGAATTGAAGTCCAAAGAAGTTTGACCATGCAATATTCATTTCGGCGATTTTGACCATGCGGTGCTAAATGCGTGATTTCACCATGCGGTACTAATTGCAATGATTTCATACATGCGAATTAACTCCAAATTGTTTCATTCGGAATTGATGATGGAGACATGAATGAGCAGTTAATGTAATTTATGTTTGTATTTAGATGTGGAATTGTATAAATAGGAGAGAGCAGAAATCAGGAAGGGGGAAGCCAAGAGGAGAGAAAAACATACTTTGTAATACAAAAGTCAATAAAACATTTCTCCCCAAGGGGATTCGCCCGTGGACGTAGGCAACCTATGCCGAACCACGTTAAACCTCTGTCTTTCATTTTGTTCTTCATTTCGTCTCCTAACCCAAAATACACACCAAACTATCCATTCATCGTGTTTCGTGCCCTAAAGTAATTTTGGGTACAAACATTGGCGCCGACTAAGGGGATATACGAGAAAAGAAATCGTGCTTTCCCATTGAGAAAAGTTGTAGAAAATGCTTCAAAATCCTGTCCGTGAAAAAGCAGTCTGAGCATTTTGGAAAATCATCACATGATCCGATTGATCGCAATCTGCTGCAGACCAATTTGATCATAATAGTCGCATCCAGTGATCGCATTTGCTGGCGATCGTATAATCGCACATACTACGATCCCGATTGATCGCAACTGCCGCAACCAAAGATTCGCCGTTTGATTTGTCAAGCTATTAGTCATGGATACCGCCGAAATCACATCACTACAAAATCGATGATAGTGTTGCTTGGAACGCTCGTTTCGCGGAAAAAGATGTAGTGAAAACCATCAAAATGTTGTAGGATATTCGATCCACAACATGGTCGGATCCGATTTCGATTTCTATCATTGCCGTCAAGTTTCGATCGCAAATTTCTTTGCGATTCGATTAATAACAATTACTATAGCCCAGCTTCATAATCAGAGGCCACCGAGACTGACTCATCGGAAAGTTCACTAAGATTGCTGCCAGGATGTTCGATCCGCAGTATATTCGAGTCCAAAGCTGGAAAAATTTGCTTCCCAAATAACATAGTGTCTACGTGTTCGAGTTTGTAAAATGTCAAAATCACTACTGTCATGATCACAAGGTTGTCAAGTTACCTACATCTCAAGGTGCTTGAATACCCCAGGGAAAACCTCCGAAAAAGCATCTCGAAAGTTCCGAAAATGGCCACAAAAGTGCGGCAAAAACCATGGTGAAAGGTCCGTGAAAAACAAGAAGATCCACAGAACCGTTACAAATGAAATGAAGAAAATAGAAAACAGTTACACCAACCGTTGCAAGGCAATAAAATACAACAGTTCACAAAACTGTTACAAAATCTCGAGAGGAAAGATCACATTTCGTGAAAAGCGTGGCGAAAAAAAAAAAAAAAAAAAAAAAGTGAAGCCGGCGGCCATACTCACCCACTTCTGGGGGTGTCCTTCACCCACGTTGAATAGCCTCACCCACTTCCGTAGGTGTTGGTCACCCACGTTCAGTTGCCTCACCCACATCCGGGGGTTTCGTTCACCCACGTTACTCTTTATCCACCCACTTCCATCAAGTTTCACCCCTGCTAGCAGTTCTGTTCACCCTCGTTAGTGACCTGTCACCCACTTCATATTTTGTTCACCCACGTCATCTGCCACGTGGGGCGTTCGGCCTAGTCAGCATGCCAGATCAGCAAAGTGAGGTCTAGTCACCAAGCCACGTCAGCAAACCATTGTCCAGTATGCGTACCACGTCAGCAAGCGAGGTCCAGTCACCATAACACGTCAGCCGCCACGTCATCAAACCGGTCCAGTCAGCATGCCACGTCAGTGGACACGTCAGCAACAACGCTCACCACGTCATCAATTACGCCTCGTCAGCGACAGTCATGTCCAGTCATCAATGCCACGTCAGCCACGGCACGCATGCTTTTTGGGATCTTGTTTCGTCAATAACTTCTTCGTTTAAAGTCCGAATTGAGTGATTTTTGGCTCGTTGGAATCACCATTCAATTTTCTACAATATGGAGGAGAAAACTCTTGAGTTTGAAAAAATTATTTTTGGGGTTCCGAGCGGCACATCAACCACTATCAAGTGAAAACAACCTGTCATATTCAATGTTCGGGAATGCTATTGCGTCGAGTTTCTACCCACAAAACGCCCGTGTGCAAGTTTGCGGCTGATCATAGCTGCTGAAATACAGTTCCGTGGAAACTGTCTTCGATCCAGCTTGGACTTAACTGGTGCATTCCAGTCCCACAGACAAATCAATTACTAAGTCGAGACGAGACGCTAAGGCAACTATACTAATCATCGTCGCTGGAAAACACCGACATAGCCACTGGGCATCCTAATCACTTCGTAAGCAAAGTCGCAATAACATTTTTCAATAAGGTAAGTATACAATTTACATATTTTTGCATCCTTTCATATATTCATGCATACTTTTGTTCAGTAAGACACCTTTAATGTGGCAAGCATCTTCTCACGAGGGGATGCACACATTTCAATTCTGCGCGCATCTGGAATAGTGGGATTGGCCCCCCGCGCGAATTCCACATAGCAGACATATTCAAATTCCCATGCGCGAGCAAAATGCAGCAAGGCAGTGCACCCTTGTGCAAGCATTGAGCAGCATGACAATTACTATCTTCCGGGGGCGAGTTGCATATCACTTCAACACGACTGACCATCACTTGGGGGCAAGATATGTAACACCTCATGGTCTAAAATTACTCTTTTGGGGAAAGCTGTGTAACACTTCATACGCTTGGGGGCAAGTTACATAGCACCTAATTGAAATTAAGCTCCTGAAAATCGAAACTTCAGGTAACCCAAACTTCTTAGTCCTCCAACGAGTTGCAGGATTAAGAGGGGGCGAGCATACACCCTAATATTTTTACGCAATTTTTACAATCAGTAATGTTAAAGTGCTATAGTTATGTTGATTGAATTATTGTACTCCGATTCAAAAGCAATCTGCGCACTCGGTTGGGCGCGACCGATGCGATCGATTTTACCTATGAATTCAGTACTCGATTGGACACAACTGATGCGATCTGGTTGCACTCGCTTGGGCGCAACCGATCTTTGTCTAGTTTTATTTGTAACGGTTACACCTAGGTTTATCGAATCTGTTTAAATCCGGTCCCTCAAAGCTGCTGCTATGATCCGGTGATTGAGCTATCTGCGATCCTTCTGTTTATACTCCTGCAGTCCGGTGATCGCAGTTTCTTTATAATGCTTGATGTTCTTTGCGTTGACCAGTGATCGAAGCTGCTGCAGGTCGACTCTACGTGCCAACTCTGCTGAGTCGGTGACGTACTTGTTCTGGCACGTAGTGCAGTTTTGCTCGTCGCTCATGTATTCGAGATGATCGCCCAGTGTATAAACGGTGATCGAAGGCTGCTTCATGATCTGACTCACTGTTCGCAACTCCTGTTGATCCGGTGATCGCATTTGATGCCCGGTACCAGATTTTGCTACCGTCACCCTACTGATCCGGTGATGTAATTCTTTGTAGTCACGATTTTTCTCGTTGCTCCTGCGATCCGGTGATCGCGGTTCTTTGCAATGCTCGATGTTGTTGCGAGACCGGTGATCGAAGGCTGCGCGGTCGGCTTTATTCGCAACTCCTGCGGTCCGGTTTGATCGCGATTTCTTTATGATCGCGATTTTGCTTTCGTGACTCTGCTGATCAGTGACCGCTGCTGCTGCGGTACTCGATCTTTGCTACGGACGGTGATGAAGGCTGCTGCCCGGTCGCTCTGTTCGCAACTCCTGCAGATCCAGTGATCGCAGTTCTTTGCGATGCGATTTGCTCGTCACTCCTGCATCCCAAATGATCACAGTGCTGCTGCTAGCTTCACTCAATGTTGTTACCGCTCATTTCCAACATCACTCTGCTCCATTACCAAGCTTCCGTTGTATCTCTTGATCTTGTTTTTGCAAAGACTTGGGTGCGACTTGATTTCGATCTCCACAATCAACGAAGGCGGTTCTATTTACGCTTCAACAACATAAATTTACTCTTGGGGCGTCTTGATTTCGCAAACAACAAGGGATGTTCGCCAATCACCTCAATATCAATAGTCCACACTTGGGGGCGAGTTTTATCATTGACTAAGGAACACGAAATTTTTCTTAACCCCCAACAAGTTGGAGGTTAAGAGGGGGCGATGTTTGTACCATAAGTAAAAATACCACTTAATGGGCCAAATTGATACTTGAATCATGTTTTGGTCCTCATCCAAGCCCACTAAACAGTCAACCAAGGCAGCCCACCAGTCTGCACAGATAGGTCAATGGTCAAAGTCGGTCAACTATCAAAGTCAACTTAGGTCAAGGTCAATGGTCAACGGTCGGTCAACAATCAAAGTCAACCATCGGTCAACTATCGAAGTCGGTCGCACCCCTAGCCAATTTTCGGTCTTGTAGCCAGCAATCTTTGCAAAACCAATTCCCGACCAAAACTCTTCCACGCCGCCAACCGGTCCACCCCCATGCTTTGCCCGGCCGGCCTCCATCCACACCGCCAAATCATCATGCCTATCAACCATCAAGCCGAGTCCCTACCCATGCGGTCAGTTTATTCCGCCAACAAATGTCCACCAATACTCCACCATCATTTATGCGAGAATTTATCATGAAAGCATAAATGTGCGGTTTCATGCACTGAATTCCAGTGATTTGACCATGCGAATTGAAGTCCAAAGTTTTGACCATGCAATATTCATTTCAGCGATTTCGACCATGCGGTGCTAAATGCGTGATTTGACCATGCGGTACTAATTGCGTGATTTCATACATGCGAAATTAACTCCATTTGTTTCATTCGGAATTGATGATGGAGACATGAATGAGCGATTAATGTAATTTATGTTTGTATTTAGATGTGGAATTGTATAAATAGGAGAGAGCGAAAACCGGGAAGGGGAAGCCAAGAGGAGAGAAAAACATACTTTGTAATACAAAAGTCAATAAAATATTTCTCCCCAAGGATTCGCTTTGTGGACGTAGGCAACCTATGCCGAACCACGTTAAACCTCTCATCTTTCATTTTGTTCTTCATTTCGTCTCCTAACCCAAAATACACACCAAACTATCCATTCATCGTGTTTCGTGCCCTAAAGTAATTTTGGGTACAAACACTAGCATAGTTCGCGAACTAAAAATCGATTTTGAACAAAAGTACAATTTGACGTCTTTACGCTTATATTCACATACATAATTTTTTGAACAATAAAAATTATTCTCAACCTCAAAAGTGATAAGACCTATGAACATTCAATGCTTGAGTTAATGCTTCGAGATTTTTCAAGTACAAGCTTGAACTCGAAAGTTCTTCTTTGTGATTCATCATATACGAAAGCCATACGACATTGTCTTGGAAGATAGAATGATATTGAGTAAATAGGATAGTCCGGATAAGCTACGATGTGGCCGGGCCACATCGTAGAAGTATGTGACCCCTCTTTTTTTTGCCATGTCTTGGAAATCTTTATTTTTCTGCTTTTCAGAGGATTTATAGGGGGGCAATATTTTAGGAAAATAGTAGTTTTTATGTTTTTTTTTTTTTTTTGGAGAAAAAGTAGATACTTTTTAGTTTAAACTAACTTTTCATTACGTGTAAATAAATGAAGAAGGGCCACATACTTATATGATGTGGCCCGACCACATCGTAACCCAGGCGAGGATAGTCAGTGTCACATACCTTTGTTGATGAAGTTCTCACATATGTCTTCGTTGTTCTTCAGTTTTCAATTTCTGGAGGGTATTCAGTGATTTCTTATACTCAACTACCCTGCTCTAATCCTAGCCCGAGACTGACTTTTAGTATAATCAAGATATAGTTTTGGTCATCTAACATTAAATACAAGCTTGACATAAGAATACTTGTGGGTTCTACCGAGCGATGCTCTAACATGGATCTTGATTTCAAAGAGTTGATACTTGATGTTTTGGTTATTTACAATTTGATGATTATCGATGTAATATATTTTTTTCTATTAATTGTAACATCAAACTTATAGTGAGATTTTTTTGCAAAAATTCCTCAACTACCATGATCGTAGAAATGACACAACCCCTAGGATCAACCATGGTTTTAGTGGAAGAAACGTGGTCCATGCTTATGGTGGTCAGAACAACAACAAACAAAAAATTAAAAATAGTTGGCTTTGAGGCTAACTCACAAAACCTCGTTCATTTCACCTTACTAATCTGACCGAGACACCATCGTACTTGCGGATTTTGATCAACAAAATTATAGGCCTAATGCAGTCTATTCTACATTATTCAATCCACCACATTTATAGAGAGTCCAACAAAACGGCTGATACCCTTACAAATCATGCGGTAGACATAAGTCAGCAGAGTTCTTTTGAAACTAACTTTGGGAAATATGCGAGGCCCTACTTTTTAAGATTATATGTAATTGATGATTCCATGGGTTGTAACATACCCACGTGTAATCTCTTTTTAGTATAAATTAATAATAAATATTAAAAAAAATGGGTGGGGGATTTAATCAAAGTTTGATCTTTTTTCTATGGGCATATTAATATTCATCAAATTTTACATGAATTTTCTAGGAAAGAAGACGTCTTAATTAGTTTGAGAAAATTGCTTAATACGTTAACTTCTAATATTTTTAGATTATTAATGTACAAAAAGTAGATAGCTAGATGGAATCGGAGAGTAGTAGGCCGTATTTACAAAACAAACGACATTTTAATGCTTCAAAAAAACAAAACCAAAAGAAAAAACTGTAAGATTTTTTTTTTTTTTTTTTTTTGGGACGAAACATTGTGAGGATCTAGGCAAATAGCCTAGCTGGCCTGGTCGATAAGACGGCTTTGAGCATCTCCTCCCACACAATCCTGTGTGTGGTGCTGCTCCAAAACTATAGCCCTCCAGGTAAAGAGATTCATGAAAAGGAACGAAGAACCAAGGATTAATGAGGAAGAAGCAACAAAAGCAGCAACAATAGAAATAATACCGACAACGACAGCTGGTATTGATTTTAGAGTGGGATTTTGGGTAATGGGATTTAGTGTATTACGGTTTTGTACTTTATGGGATTTATGGGGTGTAAGATACGGATATGGAATATGGGTATGTATATGTATCGGTTCTAGTGGAACCTCATACTTATATCACTCAATAGACTCATTTGATTTTTGTTATCTATCTCTGTCTCTCTCTAGATCTTTCTCAGAATTTTTTTTTTTGTAATTTTATTCATGGTTTAGTGTTGTGGAGTGTTAAAGCTTTAGATTTCATTTGAGTGGTTTTGATTTCATTTCATTATAAGAAGCACTTGTCATAAAGTTTTTTCTTTATATAGATCTAGTGAATCCAAGGAGAATTGTGAATTTGTTCAATTTTGGGTCATTACTTTGTCTTTATGGTTTGTTGGATTTTATAAGCTTGAGATTGATGTTTATTTTCGTATTGGGTTAGCAACGATTCCAAAAACAAGTTCATCCCCTGTTACGACCACTGTAATGGCTGAATCAACAATGAAACAAAACTGCTGAAAAGAATAATAAGATAATGATAACGAGATTAGTTCGAGGAAATCCCTGCCTTCTAATTGGTTAATTCGAGGAAACCAACACAAAAATCCTTTTACACGACAGTACAATTCAATAACATTTAATATACCATTATCATTAAAATTAATAACCTATATAGGATAAATTTGCAGTAGTTACATGGTTACAAGAAAATAGACACTTACAACTTTGACAAGACAATACTGATACGGTTCTACAAACAAAAATATAACTACTTGGGGACATAGATACTACTAGATATGATATTAGATGACTGCATCAACTCTCCCCCATTAAAATATTTCCTTGTCCTCAAGGAAGATGTCTGGACCTAGTGAAGGGTTACAAAGATTATCAAGTTTAGCAACAGGTATAGTTTCTTTGTATTTTCCGACATTTGTCTCAGCAATTTGCGATAGTTTGACATAACATAGATGTAGTAAGTTTCCTCTATACTTCTTAGCTACTCGAAGTAGATTATGACTTTCATCAACTGTTTTCTCGGATGTTGATAGTTAAAAGACGATGGTACCCAAAACATCACAATCTTTTTGTTTCAACCTATAAGTCCTCTTACTAAGTGTGACCGTCTATGGACAAAGTCGAGACAATACAACAACTTCGGTATTCACACTTTGTGTGATTTTCTATGGATACAAGACGAGACAATTTCGGACTTAACCAAACTCTATAGGATCACTATCAAGTATATCGAAGTTAACGTAAAGTGTAATATACTTTAAATTATATAAAAAAATATAATTGCGGAAAACAAAAGTAAATCACACAGCAAGATTTTGTTAACCAGAAAACTGCAAATGCAGAAAAACCCCGAGACCTAGTCCAAAATTGAATACTCTCAAAATTAAGACGCTATAAAAAATCTACACCAACTTTGTTTAGTTGAGACCAAGCAACTACCCCTAGTTCACTTAGTTCCTAAGTATCCTGCGCTTCCGACTTCGATGAGTTACACACTTTGGTACAATTCCTTTTGATCGTATTCCAAACAATGAAAGGAATAACGAACTGTTTGGTAACAACTCTATTGATTCTATAAGATAAAGATATCTTAAGTCATACGCAAAGGCTCTTCCCTTTAATCTAATAAACTCCTTTGCCTGGTTAGACCAATCTATCCAACAATTACCAAAGTAGTTAAGTTTAGATTCTCAATCAATTATTATAGATTCTAAAGAGAAAATATAAAGTAATG